>CAUOFW020002691.1:308786-348658 GCA_963454935.2 Ilex paraguariensis
CCAGTTGCTTTGCCAAGTTGAATACATTGTGCTCCATTGTCATATTCCCAAATGCCAACTTCATTAGACCGTTCCTGCAATTTATCACGGCATTAGATGTAGCAAGGAAGGGTCTTCCAAGTATTATGGGAATTTGGGAGCTAAGGTTTGCAGCAGGGTGTGTATCAAGCATAATGAAATTGACAGGGAAGTAAAATTTATCAATTTGAACTAAAACATCTTCAACTACTCCCCTTGGTGTATGGATACTATAATCCGCCAATTGAAGCGTGATTGAGGTGGGCTTCAACTCCTCAAGCTGCAGCTGTTGGTACACCGAGTAGGGAAGAAGATTCACACTTGCCCCCAAATCGNGTGATTACTCCAACTCGGATTGTAAGTATTCGAATTGGGAGAAAATAATTGCCTCGTTTGGTTGAAGGCATGGACTTGTTCATGGTACACTTCTTTAATGGTCGGAATGTTTGGGCAATCCAATACGGAATGCTCCATACATTCGCAAATTGAACAACCCTCCTCGNTAAGCTCACTTACTTGGTGAGGAATGCTTTCTTGTGGACATTCAGTTTCCTCTTCACCATGCATAAGTCCTTCAAAATCTTAGCACATGATGGAATTTGCTTGATGNAACTTTCCTTGACAGTTTAGCAATTTTTGAAAACAAGTCTTTCCGGTCTCTCAAATCATAAATCCCTCCCCCTTGAGTTTGGCCACTCTTTTGAGGAGAAGACCTTGGTACATCGGTGGGATCTGTAATGTCCCATGATTGTGCATTTTGTGCGAATGTATCAAAGTAATCTAAGGCCTCATCAGGGTCTTTGTTCAAAAACTCCCCATTACACATCATGTCAATGAACTGTCGATGGCCCGGTGTGATTCCTTCATAAAAGAAACTCACCAATTGCTATGGTTCAAAGCCATGATATGGAAGAGATTGTAGCAATTCCTTAAACCTCTCCCAACATTGATAGAATTGCTCATTGTGCTTTTCTGAAAAGTTTTGAATTTGATTTTTTAGGGCGGTGGTNCAATGCGGAGGGTGGTGACAACTTTAAGTTATTCGCAACTCTCTCTCGAAGGTTTTGATGACTCAACAAGGTGTTGACCCCTAGGGTTCTCTTGTGGTTGAGCGGGGAACTTCCCCTTTTCTTGTTGAGNATTATGCACCAAAAAGAATTTGTTCAAAAACTAGAAAATTATTTGGCTCCACGATGTGATGGTTCGAGGCCTTAAGGAAATAAGCCACGTTTTTACCTTGTCTTTCAGGGAAAAAGGAAACAATTTCATTCTAGCTATCTTTTTCATCCCATGATTGGGAAGGAAGGTTGCAACTATTTCCTTGAAATCCCTTATGTGTGAATNTTTATGCACCGGAAAGAATTTGTTCAAAAACTAGAAAATTATTTGGCTCCACGATGTGATGGTTCGAGGCCTTAAGGAAATAAGCCACGTTTTTACCTTGTCTTTCAGGGAAAAAGGAAACAATTTCATTCTAGCTATCTTTTTCATCCCATGATTGGGAAGGAAGGTTGCAACTATTTCCTTGAAATCCCTTATGTGTGAATAGGGGCTTTGAGTTTTAAGTCCGTTGAATGTGGGAATTAGTTGCAACATCCCTGGCTTAACTATGAAAAGATGAGCTTGGACTGGAAGGAGGATGCATGATGGTGTGGTGCTTCGTGTTGGTTATAGAAAATCACTCATTGACCTCACCGAGGGATCCATTTGAAAATTATTCACCTCATTCACGGGAGGGGGAAAATTCATTCTCGGATTGGGTATTTGAGGTTCTTGTGGTCCTCCACCCCTTTGGACATTTGGATTTGCACCTATATTGTCAAAATTGTCACCCGCGTCCTCGGGTTGTTCTTGGTCAATATTCATGGTAGGGGCCAAGTTTTGTCTAACAAGTCGGTTTCGGTCGTTCCACCTCCACATAAAATAAAATATATACAAACAAAATTATACACAAATAAGATTATATACACGGAACAACATACCTCCGCCCATGATGAAGATTATGGGACTTACCTTCGTCGTCCGAAAATCACCTTCTTGGTTTGACACTTGCCTTCCCCGGCAACGGAGCCAAAAAATGCTTGAGAAAATTCCTTGTTGTTTCCTAACCTCTAAACATCACCTTTTAGCATGTATAGTATGTGAATGAAGGGGAGTGTCACTCTTCTCGGGATGATGTCAAAAGAAAGGGCAACGGAATGGTGGATTAATGAGTTTTCAAATGTGAGTATGTGTGAACAAAAGTGCTCCCCAAGCGCAAGGAGACTTTCGCGGATCATGTTTTACTTGGTGGTNATTTCAAATGTGAGTGTGTGAACAAAAGTGCTCCCCAAGCGCAAGGAAACTTTCGCGGATCGTGTTTTACTTGGTGGTATTCCAAGGTCGTTTCCACGGGGAAGGAAGTAAACCGAGGGGAGGTGATTTTGGGAGAAAGAAAGTGTAAAATCTTTGATTGTTGGAAGTTGTTTGGTGAAGTTGTTTTGATGCTAGTAAAATGAGAAACAAATGTTGGCAAATCCAAGAGGTCACTCCAATAGGAATATCGTCTCAACTCAAAACCCTCCTTCAATAGAGCATGAATGAATGATTGATTCATGGGAAGCTAGGGGTAAGATTGGTGAGTATCTAAGCATAAACCGTGACTAGGCCTACGGAATATCAAAGACTCACCAAGTTATCCACCCTCAACCCAGTCAAACCGAACCATTGAACTCTGAAAGAGGGGAGGAGAATGAGTTGAAATGGTATACCCAAGTGGAGGTTCCTCTTGGTTTTGCCAACTAAGAGATTTAGCTATTCATGCTTAAAATAAAGACAACAATATGATGAGAAGACATTATGAAGAAATAAAGACTAGAGCTAAGCATAAACGAAATGCATAAATATAACTTCCGGATAATCACCTCTTACTAAAGATTGGATGAGAAACTACTCACTCTTCATGGCTTTGTTAAAGCTAGAAAAGTGAGTGATGCTCATCCCTCCAAGTAGAGGAGTTACAAGGTAACACATTTTACACAAGGAGCCGATCTTCGACAAAGAATGAGTGAATCACGTTCCACCCTTCACGGCTTTGGTAAAGCTCTAGAAAAGTGGAAGAGTTTCACTCCTCTAAGGGAAGAAGGAAGCTCAAGCAATGGAAGTAAAAGAAAGCAATAACACAATAAAAGAAAGCAATACTTAAAGTAAAAGAAAGCAATAAATTAAAAGGAAGCAAGAATACAATAAAAGAAAGCAATACTTAAAGAAAGCTATAAGCAATAAGGAAAACAATAATACTTTTGGAGGGTTTTCCACTACCAAAAGATGAATGCTTTACAAGTCCTAAGGGGTGGTATTTATAGGCAACAAGGGAGGGTGAAAGTCTTGTTAGGTGGCTTTGAATCTTGTTAGGTGGCCTTGAATTCTTTGATCCCCCTTTGTTTTGAGTTTTGATAATTGGCACCCTTGTAGTTTTTAGCTTTGACGCACAAAACCCTGAAAAAAATAATAATTAATGCATTATCTTTTATTCACACACTAACTCTAATTTAATTTATTTTGACTAGTTTAACTTTATTCAACTAACACAATTTACCTATTAAATTATGCCTTAATTAGGGTTAATCACTAGGTATGCTCAAAACTTCCGATAGGTGTGCCCAGGTTTGCCTGTTTCACCTGTTTTCAATTTTTAATCCACTCCAATCCACTCTATATCCATCAAACACATGTTTAATGAAAGTTTTTCACATTAAACATGGTCCATACAAATTCTATTACATTCATTTCTTTGAATTTACATGTCAAAACTATTTTTTCATAATGATTTTACAATAACTCAAAATAAAGTCACATCTCGGCTTTTTTTCATCCTTATGGGTCGGAATGAGAGCCGTCTACCGGTGTATATCCCGCACCTCAAATATTTTCTCATAAAGGGTGAGTCACACTCAACAGGGTATTTCCTAAAGAGGTTATTCCCCAATCTAGATGAATATGAAATATTCACATGTAACATTTAATAAGTAACAACCATCCCAAACAAGAACATGCAATTTAATGTTGGAATTCTACCATGCCATCCCATGAAATAAGATGAGACTCACTCATGCACTTTAACCCGAGCCCTCAGCGGCTCCCACAACACAATGCAATGCGAATGTGTAATAAATCCGCCATTGATGTTATACTTCCAATGACTATTTTTATAAAACAAAATCATGTGTCTTTGTTGGATAGCGAAGTTTTGGTGTCTCACCGCCTATTTTGCTCATCGATACATTTTTTTGGACTTGCACCGACGAAAGTGTATAAACTAGTAATCGGGTCTTGCACCAGAGGGAGTATCTAGCCCTTTTTGCTATACTCGACACAAGTTTTTCATGCAACCCATTTGACTCTGTTGAACCTTAGTCCAACTATACCGAGTTCACTTGTCAACCATCAAGGATGGTAATTGACCCAACAACATGCACACCACCCACACTCATGCCTCATGCCTATGAATGTGATGCCTCCATGCATATGCAATATAATGAGCAATTGCAATGTCAATATTATGTCCATATGTAATGAATGCCATAACAACTATTTCTACCATATTTCAATGCCATGGATGATTACATCCTAAGCACATAATCTCCATAAATAATTACAATGCCAATATATTACAAGCACATACCGACATTTACATTTCCAATTGTAAATCACATCATAAGCATATGATTTCAATTTACCACATCATCCAAGCATGTTATTTCAATTTTATCAAAACAACAACTTCAATCATTCAAGCCATTTTATCAAACACCCATACAAAGCACAACTCAAGTAACACATAACATGCCTAAAATTTTCCATTTCTCAAGAAATTACATTAAGCAATTTCTACATACCCAATTTAAGATAGAATTTATTCTACCCATTTCCAATACCCATTTCACCAAATCAACTACAATAGGCAAGTGTTAAAATACATTTAACAACCTACCCCTTTCAATACCCATTTCATATTTTAAGCCTAAGTTGAGAATAAACCTAAGTAGGAAGAAAATCCTACCTCTTGAAGGGTAAAACGAGTGGTAGAACCCTTCAAGAATATCACCCAAGCTCAACCTTGAAATCCCCAAAAATCCCATTTTTGAATCTTCGGTGAAATTCTTGTTTTTTGGTATGGTTGCGTAGCCGTCGTCAAGAAGAACAACTTTTGTTCTTGGCTTGAGTCGATTTGAGCGATGAATCTCCATAGATTGTAGAGAAAAGGTGGAGCTTTCCTATTTTCCCTATCTTCTCTTCCAATGTAAAGACCCAACTGACGTCTAGGGGAGAAATCTGATTTCTCTCCCTAATTTATATCCTTTAATTACTTGGTCCATGTTGTGCCACACGTCCCTTATTCTCGGGTCCGTTTTCGCCCCGATTCAAGTTCAAAATATTTTTATTGCAACTTGCTTTAAATTATTTTTCAACTTTCAAAATTTTATTAAAAATATTATTTTTGGGTCATCCGAGACCCGACTACCTCGTAAAACATAAAAAATTCAACTGTCTTAAAATTTGACCAAAATTAATTGGATAACTAGATTGTGCAAGATGAACCCAACAATGAGGTCCGTTTCACCATCCGAATTCTAGGAAAATTTCACCCGTACTAAAAATGACAAATTACCATTTTATCCTTTTTCATATAAAGTTCAAATTTTTTTCGGTTTACATTCTCCCCCTTGAAAAGAATTTCGTTCCCGAAATTCACACACACATGCACATTCAACCACGTGCATATGCAATAGTCATATAATACTAAATGACTATAAGAATATACCTCCATCCTCGAATAAAACAGGATAATTGGTACGTATAGTGTCCTCACGCTCCCATGTCACCTCCTCCATACTTCGGTGCTGCCACATCACTTTCATTGGCCTCACAATCTTGCCTCGCAAAACTTGCTCTCGACCATCCATGATATGCACCGGTCCCTCCTCGAAGGTCACATCCGCATCAACAATCAACTCACCCCAATCCACCACATGTGTTGGATCTTGAGTATACTTCTGGAGCATAGAGACATGGAACACTGCGTGAACACCAGATATATTTGGCGGCAACACCAACCGGTAAGCAACTGTACCAACCCTCTCGAGTACTTCAAAGGGCCCAATATACCTCGGCGACAACTTTCCCTGCTTTCCGAACCTGACCACTCCTCTCTTGGGCATCACCTTTAAGAAGACATAATCACCAACCCCACCTTCTTCGAGGTGTCTCTAACTAAATTTGGACCCGTAGAGGGTCTCTCTCCAACCTCCATCCAATAAATCAGAGAACGAGATGGCCTCCCATAAAGTACCTCATAGGGTGCCATCTGTATGCTTGCCTAATAACTGTTACTGTAGGCGAACTCCACTAAGGGTAGGTACTCTTCCCAACTACTCTTGAGATTTAGGACACTTGCACGAAACATGTCCTCTAAAGTTTGGATTGTCCTTTTTGACTGACTGTTCATCTAGGGATGAAAAGTTGTGCTCATCATCAACTGTGTCCCCATGGCCTGCTAGAAATTCTCCCAAAAATGGGCCGTGAACTTGGGATCCCGATCTGACACTATAGATATGGACGCCCCATGCAATCAGACAATCTCTCGTTTATATAACCTGTAGAATTCCTCTAGTATGAAGGTCATCCATAATGCCAAAAAGTGTGCCTACTTTGTATCCGGTCCATTATCACCCACATCGCGTCATGCCCCCATGATGTCTATGATAAGTGTGTTACAAAATCCATCGTAACGTGCTCCCACTTCCACTCGGCCACCTCCAAAGGCTGGAGCAACCTTGCTGGTCTATGGTGCTCAGCCTTGACCTATTGACACATGAGACATTGTTGTTTGAATTTGATATTGACAATTTATGTGCAAGTATACACAATCAACAAGTAATAAAATGNCTGGAGCAACCTTGCTGGTCTATGGTGCTCAGCCTTGACCTATTGACACATGAGACATTGTTGTCTGAATTTGATATTGACAATTTATGTGCAAGTATACACAATCAACAAGTAATAAAATGATGAGTAGAGTATCGTTCCCATGGAGATTTATTACTAATAATGTCCAAGTACTAGCTTTGTATAAATTCAATTTTATTTAAACAATTGGAATTGAACTATGAAATGTCTAATTTAAAACTAAATCTAAACTTAATAATTAAGAATTGAATTTACCAGATAAAAGAACTTAAGATTACAACTTCCCTTAATGTCAGTATAAATCTTTCCACTCTCTTTCCAATTAATTGATCAAAATAAATTGTTAAATGAGACTTCAAAATTATTTATCAAACCTTCTCCGATGATTAGATAAAGCCATGTCTTCCAATTAAATTACTATATTCCTATGTAAAATAATTTGAAATAGATCCATTAAGCTCAAACACTCATAAAAGTTATACATGACATATAGGTATATTCCTATCCTATACACAAACCCAGCTATTAAATCCTAACTAGAATTAACCAGATGCATGTCATCATATTTAGATCTAAACCTAGAATTCATCTCCCAATTTCATTTATGAAATCAAATTAATTGTTGGCCACAAAATCATATATTAGGCACAAAATATGATAAACAACTTATATATGATTAATAAGAACTAGAAACGAGAGTAGATCAATTTAACTAGACATCAGGTTCTGTTGCAACCTTAATAAGAATTTAGTTCATAATGTAATTGAAAAACATCATTTTCAAATTAATCAACATCTTAGAAAATCAAAAACTAAAATTAAGAGGAAATAATGAAAACTTAGTTGCAATCTTCAATCTCTCTCTAGCCTTCTAGTCCAATCTTCTTTACGTCGATTCATTTGATCCTTGCCTTCAATTTTCTATCAATTCCTTGGTTTTTCAATGTTAGCAGCCCCCAAAATCAGTATCGTCTTTTTCCTAGCTCAAACCCTAGCATATATGTAGCATTAGAGTTTAATTTCAGCTAAAAAACAAGTCAGAATTTGCGTTCACATTAAAACTAGCGTTGCAGCCCTTAAAATCAGCACAGGAGCGTTGACTTTCTACCCTTCAAGTGCTACAGCGTAGCTCCTAGAGTTGCGGAACTGATCCCCTTTCAAGCTTAGAGCTGCCCTTGTTGCTTAGTCTTCAAATAATCTAACACTTAGGCTCCTAAATGACATTGTTTCCTTCCAAATGATGATCCCTACAAAATAACATTAAAACACAAAACAAATAAAAAGAAACATAAAATACTTGAAAACTTACAATTTCATCAAGCCAAGAATACTCAATTCGTAGTTATAAAGTTCACTCATCCAATACCCCCAAAGTTAAATCTTTGCTTGTCCTCATGCAAAATACTAAGAACAAAAACTATAAAAATTAACCCTAACAACCAATTACTCAAACAATGGATTAATATGAATCTGAATAATGGCCCCAAAAGTTAATACAAATAATAATTCACGGGAAACTTCAAAACAAGTGCAAAGTCTATCAATTCAACATACTCCTTAATTTTACCTCCGCTCATGACTCTTTAAATACATGTACATATCCAAACTGTTCAAGCTAGACATCACCCATATACATTTACGTAATCAAACACTTCATAGGAGATATTCAATATCAACTCTATGAACTTACGTTTCACATCAACCTTTGCTTATTAAGACAACCATATAATTAGAAGGTCCAAAGATTTTTTCATCCTCTCTCTTTTCTCTCTCTCTCTCTCTCTCTCTCTCTCTCTCTTCTCTTTTCATTCTTTCGGTGAGTGCATTTTATGCTCTATCTCACCTCCTATTGAGCGAGTGCCTTTTACGCTCCATCTCGCCTTCTCTTGAACGAGTGCATCACAACTCACCACATGCCCTTTCGTGTTTCTTGTTTTCCTATTTTTTATCTCATCTAATTCATGAAGGATCAAATCAAAATAATGTTCAAAAACTCCTCTTTTTATTTATTTTTATTTAGAACTAACCCATCGTATCCAAGATTTTCCCCAAACTTATATGAATACCTCAATTTACTTTGAATGATGTTTAAATAAGTTTTCTAGAGTTTAAATGATATCTCCCACAAGCATATAACCAAATAAATTCTCTAAATAATAACTAACTAAATAGATGGATATGTGCTCATGAATGAAAAGATTACAAATAGTGTAAAACCAACTAGCATGTCAAACTATAGACTCAACATGTTCATCAATTTCCCTTCAATTGACAATTAATCCCATTCATCATTGGCCATAATCAAATTCAATCAACCCATTACTCAAGTCGTACTAAAACATGCTATCTAAATGCATACCTAATGTACAAACAAGAATACACCCCCAAATATAAACTAAACATTGTCCTCAATGTATAAAGTAGAAAAAATTAAGACAAAGGACTTCCCTGAGACTTCGCTACTTGGCATCATCGTCAGTGTCCTCGTTGTCCTCTAAGTCGGGAGTGTATTCGGGAAACATAGGTGGGCTAGGAAACTGTAGTGGAGGTGTGCCTGAGTTGAATCCAAAGTTGTTAAACATCTGGACTAGTGCTGAATTGAATTCCATTGAGTACTCCATGAATGAGTCCATTCGATGTGCAAGTCGATCATTGCATCTAGACTCACATCAAACTTCCCTACGTAGCTCTTGTGTCTCTCTAGCATAACTCTTGTGTCTCTTGACGCAATCCATGCATCTCATCAACTAGACTCTCCATAGGTGATTGGCATTTTTGGTTGTTGAACCAATTCATCGGCACTCCCTGTGACTTTTGCCTTCTTACATAGCCCGCAAATTAATGATGGATGAGGCAACCCGCTAGTTGAACCCCCCTTAATAGCCTGTGTGATCGAGTCTTGAATAACTTGGCCCACATCAATGCTTTTTCCTGTAACTATGCAATAAAGCATTACCGCCCTCATGGAGTACGTCACTAATGTGCATGGTAAGCATTACCTTAGCACATAGAAATTAGTACCATGCCTTCTCAATCTGGCTCAGCTCGCTATGTCAAAACTGAAGCATCTCCATCCCCTTTAATGTCCACTTAGCACCCGGCTTACATAGACTATTAATCACTTCGTCCAAGTCAAGGTCTTCAATTCTGTATTTGGTATACTCATCGTTGTATGACATATTTGCTATGTTGTAATAAGTGTTGATACGTGCCTTATCAAACGACACTGCTTTGCCCCGAACTTGTACCACATGATTTTCGGGCATTGGCATAAAATTCTTTTACAATGGGGACTACGGCGGCCTCTGGTTGTTTTGTGAAGTCTAACCAACCATGCTCCATAGTCATTTCATGTACACACCCATCATACGTCTCATCTGGGCGAAGGCCACGTTCGGGAGTCAATGCCTTTCTTGCCAACAAAGTATGAAATCGCTCCGAAGCTGCTTCGCTAATAAACCTCTTTTTGTAGTATGGCTTGGAGGATTTAGNTTTTTTCCTGTAACTATGCAATAAAGCATTACCGCCCTATCATGGAGTACGTCACTAATGTGTATGGTAAGCATTAGCTTAGCACATAGAAATTAGTACCATGCCTTCTCAATCTGGCTCAGCTCGCTATGTCAAAACTAAAGCATCTCCATCCCCTTTAATGTCCACTTAGCACCCGGCTTACATAGACTATTAATCACTTCGTCCAAGTCAAGGTCTTCAATTCTGTATTTGGTATACTCATCGTTGTATGACATATTTGCTATGTTGTAATAAGTGTTGATACGTGCCTTATCAAACGACACTNTAATCTAACACTTAGGCTCCTAAATGACATTGTTTCCTTCCAAATGATGATCCCTACAAAATAACATTAAAACACAAAACAAATAAAAAGAAACATAAAATACTTGAAAACTTACAATTTCATCAAGCCAAGAATACTCAATTCGTAGTTATAAAGTTCACTCATCCAATACCCCCAAAGTTAAATCTTTGCTTGTCCTCATGCAAAATACTAAGAACAAAAACTATAAAAATTAACCCTAACAACCAATTACTCAAACAATGGATTAATATGAATCTGAATAATGGCCCCAAAAGTTAATACAAATAATAATTCACGGGAAACTTCAAAACAAGTGCAAAGTCTATCAATTCAACATACTCCTTAATTTTACCTCCGCTCATGACTCTTTAAATACATGTACATATCCAAACTGTTCAAGCTAGACATCACCCATGTACATTTACGTAATCAAACACTTCATAGGAGATATTCAATATCAACTCTATGAACTTACGTTTCACATCAACCTTTGCTTATTAAGACAACCATATAATTAGAAGGTCCAAAGATTTTTTCATCCTCTCTCTTTTCTCTCTCTCTCTCTCTCTCTCTCTCTCTCTTTTCTCTTTTCATTCTTTCGGTGAGTGCATTTTATGCTCTATCTCACCTCCTATTGAGCGAGTGCCTTTTACGCTCCATCTCGCCTTCTCTTGAACGAGTGCATCACAACTCACCACATGCCCTTTCGTGTTTCTTGTTTTCCTATTTTTTATCTCATCTAATTCATGAAGGATCAAATCAAAATAATGTTCAAAAACTCCTCTTTTTATTTATTTTTATTTAGAACTAACCCATCGTATCCAAGATTTTCCCCAAACTTATATGAATACCTCAATTTACTTTGAATGATGTTTAAATAAGTTTTCTAGAGTTTAAATGATATCTCCCACAAGCATATAACCAAATAAATTCTCTAAATAATAACTAACTAAATAGATGGATATGTGCTCATGAATGAAAAGATTACAAATAGTGTAAAACCAACTAGCATGTCAAACTATAGACTCAACATGTTCATCAATTTCCCTTCAATTGACAATTAATCCCATTCATCATTGGCCATAATCAAATTCAATCAACCCATTACTCAAGTCGTACTAAAACATGCTATCTAAATGCATACCTAATGTGCAAACAAGAATACACCCCCAAATATAAACTAAACATTGTCCTCAATGTATAAAGTAGAAAAAATTAAGACAAAGGACTTCCCTCAGACTTCGCTACTTGGCATCATCGTCAGTGTCCTCGTTGTCCTCTAAGTCGGGAGTGTATTCGGGAAACATAGGTGGGCTAGGAAACTGTAGTGGAGGTGTGCCTGAGTTGAATCCAAAGTTGTTAAACATCTGGACTAGTGCTGAATTGAATTCCATTGAGTACTCCATGAATGAGTCCATTCGATGTGCAAGTCGATCATTGCATCTAGACTCACATCAAACTTCCCTACGTAGCTCTTGTGTCTCTCTAGCATAACTCTTGTGTCTCTTGACGCAATCCATGCATCTCATCAACTAGACTCTCCATAGGTGATTGGCATTTTTGGTTGTTGAACCAATTCATCGGCACTCCCTGTGACTTTTGCCTTCTTACATAGCCCGCAAATTAATGATGGATGAGGCAACCCGCTAGTTGAACCCCCCTTAATAGCCTGTGTGATCGAGTCTTGAATAACTTGGCCCACATCAATGTTTTTTCCTGTAACTATGCAATAAAGCATTACCGCCCTATCATGGAGTACGTCACTAATGTGTATGGTAAGCATTAGCTTAGCACATAGAAATTAGTACCATGCCTTCTCAATCTGGCTCAGCTCGCTATGTCAAAACTAAAGCATCTCCATCCCCTTTAATGTCCACTTAGCACCCGGCTTACATAGACTATTAATCACTTCGTCCAAGTCAAGGTCTTCAATTCTGTATTTGGTATACTCATCGTTGTATGACATATTTGCTATGTTGTAATAAGTGTTGATACGTGCCTTATCAAACGACACTGCTTTGCCCCGAACTTGTACCACATGATTTTCGGGCATTGGCATAAAATTCTTTTACAATGGGGACTACGGCGGCCTCTGGTTGTTTTGTGAAGTCTAACCAACCATGCTCCATAGTCATTTCATGTACACACCCATCATACGTCTCATCTGGGCGAAGGCCACGTTCGGGAGTCAATGCCTTTCTTGCCAACAAAGTATGAAATCGCTCCGAAGCTGCTTCGCTAATAAACCTCTTTTTGTAGTATGGCTTGGAGGATTTAGAACTTTCTCCTCTGTGGTGTTTTGAAGACATGATGAATACTCAATTATGAAGCCCCCCCACACACCAAAAACCAAGTCAAAAATTAGCTAACTAATCTTTGTTGTCACTTAGACAATTTAACAAACACCTTGGGTGCAATGCCCAACTCTTCATTACTACACCATCCCAAGTTTCATAATCTCCACCAATTAAACCACACAACAATCTCCCACAAGCATTTAACCATGTTTAAACTTTATCCATGGAGAATGAATGAGATTGGTACCTTACGTTGCAAAGTTTGATGTTACCCATGGAGAATAGAGGAATTCTTGGTTCTAGTTGATACTCATTGATGCACATAAGAGGTAAGATTGTTATATAAAAGAGGTTGAGAGATTCAAGATGATTGAATGGAATTTTGGGTGAATAAGAGTTGGGGTGTATGTATTTTTAGAGGTTTGAAATTTTTGGGAATGGTATGAGTTGATTTGGTTGGCTTCTTGTTCATGTAGATAGAGTTGAAGGGTGTTATATGATGCTGAAAATCTGTTTTGGGTGCTTTCCAGGGTGTTTATAATGCTGAAAATCTGTATTGGGAGCTGTCCAGGGTGCTGCTGCGCTGGCCAATCAGAAAGGAAGCGCCTAGGTGCTGAAATGGAGCACTGAGGTGCTGAAATTCTGATGTGGGGGTGATGTCCAAACTGAAACTCAACACTGTGGCGTTGGTTTTGAGCGCTTGGGTGTTGGGCTTCTAGTCTTGGCTTTGATCCGCGATACCTACAGGCACTTGACACAATAATTAAAATGCAATAACTTTCTAATATCATGATTACTCCCCAAAAAAATTAAATAATATTAAGAGAAAACTAAATTGACATAAACATAAAATAAAAATTGAAAGCTAAACTTTTGGTTGCATCCCAAATAGCGCTTATTTTAGAGTCATTAGGCTGACTACTCCCTGTATCATTTCGGGTGGACAAGGGTAATTGAGGTCTTTTGACGATCAACGTCGCCACCCCAATAGTGCTTCAATCTCTGCCCGTTCACCTTAAAATTTCTCTTCGAGTTGGATTCCTTGACTTCAACTACTCTATGTGGGAACACTTTGGTAACAATAAATGGCCTTGACCACCTTGATTTGAGTTTTTCCAGGAAGAGTTTTAACCACGAATTGAAAAGGAGTACAACTTGTCCTGACTCAAACTTCCGCTCAATGATCTTCTTATCATGCCACCTTTTTATCTTCTCTTTATAAAGCTTGGCGTTCTCGTATGCTTGGAGACAGAACTCATCCATCTCATTCAACTGCAAGAGACGCTTCTTACCTGTTGCATGTAAGTCAAAGTTAAGTTTCTGAATAGCCCAATATGCACTATGCGCTAATTCGATCGACAGATGACAAGCTTTTCCATGCACAAGCCTATATGGAGACATCCCAATTGGCATTTTGTACGCTGTTCGATTGGCCCATAAGGCATCATCTAGCTTCTTCGACCAGTCTTTTTAGTTGGGATTAACAATTTTCTCCAGAATCCACTTCACTTCTCTATTCAAAACTTCCACTTAGCCACTAGTCTGGGGGTGATAAGTTGTGGCAATCTTATGGGTGACTCCATATTTAGCGAGAAGGGTTGCAAAATATTTTTTACAAAAATGCATACCTTCATCCCTAATGATTGCTCTCGATGTACCAAACCTCATGAAGATGTTTTTTCGGAGGAAATTTAACACCACCTTTGCATCATTGGTAGGCAAAACAGCTGTGTCAACCTACTTCGAGACGTAATCCACCGCAACTAATATGTAAAGGTTATTGTAAGATGATGGAAATGGGCCCATGAAGTCTATACCCTGGACGTCAAAGATCTCAACCTCCAAAATATTGTTTAAGNCGTCAACCTACTTCGAGACGTAATCCACCGCAACTAATATGTAAAGGTTATTGTAAGATGATGGAAATGGACCCATGAAGTCTATACCCTGGACGTCAAAGATCTCAACCTCCAAAATATTGTTTAAGGGCATCTCATGTCGCTTTGAAATATTTCTAGTTCGTTGACATTTGTCGCACTTTAATGCGAAAAAATGGGCATCGTTGAAGAGAGTTGGCCAATAGAAACCTAATTGAAGGACTTTTGCTGCTGTTCTCTCTCCCCCATAATGTCCTCCATAACATGATAAGTGACAATGCTGCAAGATACCTTCGATTTCTTCCCTAGGTACACATCTTCTTAACATCTGATCTGCACATTGTTTAAATAGAAACGATTCACCCCAGATGTAATGCTTCACCTCATGAAATAACTTATTCCTTTATTGGTTGCTCATTTCAAGGGGAAGCACATGACTCACTATATAGTTCACATAATCTGTATACCATGGTGCCCCCTCTGCAACATAGAACTGTTGCTCATCTGAAAAGGATTCATTGATCAGTACACCATCACCCTTTTGTTGTATGGTTTTCTCAAGTCTGGAGAGATGATCCGCCACTTGGTTTTCTGTCCCCTTTCTGTCTCGAATCTCTAAATCAAACTTCTGAAGCAAAAGGACCCATCGAATCAAGCGTGGCTTGGTGTCCTTTTTCAAGATCAAATACTTAATGGCGGAATGATTTGTGAACACTATCACCTTTGTACCAATGAGAAAAGATTGGAATTTGTAAAAAGCAAAAATAATTGCTAATAATTATTTCTTAGTGGTTGTGTAGTTGAGTTGTGCGTCCAATAATGTTTTGCTATAATAATAGATAGCATGAAACATTTTTTCTTTACTTTGGCCTAAAACTGCGCCAACCGTAAAGTTGCTAGCATCACACATTAGCTCAAAAGGTAGATCCCAATTTGGTGCAACTATCACAAGGGAAGTTATGAGCTTCTTTTTCAACACCTTGAAGGTCTCTATGCATGTCTTATCAAAATTGAAGGGTACGTCTTTCTCTAAAATGTTGTATAGAGGGTTTTTGATCTTGGAAAAGTCTTTTATGAATCGTCTATAAAATCTTGCATGTCCCAAAAAACTCTGAATTCCCTTGACTGATGTTGGTGGTGGTAGATTTTCAATAGTCTCAACTTTTTCCCTGTCCACCTCTATCCCAATAGTAGAAACTTTGTGCCCCAAAATAATGCCTTCTTGAACCATGAAGTGGCACTTTTCCCAATTTAACACCAACTTTGTTACCACACATTTTTTCAGCACAAGAGTTAGGTTCTCTAAACATAGGTCAAAGCTATCTCCAAATACCAAAAAATCATCCAGAAATACCTCAAGATTTTGCTTGACCATGTCGAAAAATATTGCTATCATGCATCGTTGAAACGTTGTAGGTGTGTTGCATAATCCAAAAGGCATCCTTTGGAATGCAAAGGTTCCATAGGGGCAAGTAAATGTAGACTTCTCTTGATCCTCGAGTGCTATTACAATCTGATTATAGCCGGAATAACCATCCAAGAGACAATAGATTTCATGCTTACCCAATTTGTCAAGCATCTGATCAATGAACGATAGAGGGAAGTGATCTTTTCAAGTTGCCTTATTGAGTTTGTGATAATCCTTACATACTTGCCACCCGGTCACTGTTCGTGTTGGAATTAACTCATTGTTTTCATTGGACACTACCATCATGCCTCCTTTCTTCGGAACACATTGAACTAGACAAACCCATAAACTGTCTGAGATAGGGTATACAATTTTGGCATCCAACCACTTGATGATTTCTTTCTGGACCACCTCCTTCATAATAGGATTTAATCGGCATTGTTTCTTAATGGGCTTAGCATCATCTTCAAGCAGAATTTTGTGCATACAATTGAGGGACTAATACCCCTAATATCTACAGTAGACCATCCTAAAGCTGTTTTGTACTCATGAAGGACTCGCAACAACTTACTTTCCTGAAATTTATGAAGTAAAGCAAAAATAATAATAGGTAAAGTAAAAGAGTCACCCAAATACGCAAACCGAAGATGATTTGGAAGAGATTTAAGCTCCAATAAAGGTGATTCTTCCAAAGGTGACTTTGCACGAGTAGAGCTTCCCGAATGATCCAAAGTCTCAAATTGTTGCTTGAACTTAACCCGTGGAGGAGCATTCAACCACTGTACATACTCTAAAGGAGCAGGGGAGTCCAAAGCAGTGGAACTAACAAGTGATTTCTCAAGGGGATCTGAAATACAGATTCATACAATTATCTCATTTATTGCATCTTCCACCAAATGAACCCGAAAATATTCTTCCACTTCCTTAGGAAATTTCATAGCTGAAATACATTAAATTTCACCTCTTGATCTTGGACTCGCAATGTTAGGTCGCCTTTCTGTACATCGATAAGTGTTCTCCCCATTGCTAAGAATGGTTGCCCAAGAATAATATCTTCCTCACAATCTAAGACTATGAAATCAGTTGAAAAAATGAACTTATCCACTTTAACTAGAACATCCTCAACTATGCCCCATGGATAGGTGAGTGATTGATCCACAAGCTGCAATGTAACATTAGCAGGCTTTGCTTCATTCAAACCTAATTGTTGATAAATTGAGAGCGACATTAAGATAATACTAGCTCCCAAATCACACAATGCTTTCCCGAAAAACTGATTACCTATTGTGCATGGAATTGTAAAGCTACCTAGATCTTTGAGCTTTGGTGGTAGCTTCTTTTGAAGAATAACACTACACTCCTCTGTAAGTGCCACTGTCTCAAAATCACCTAGTTTTCTCTTTCTAGACAAAATTTCCTTCATAAATTTTACATAGCTAGGCATCTGCTCTAATGCATCTGCGAAAGGGATATTAATTTGGAGCTTCTTGAACACTTTCAAAAATTTTGAGAATTGTTTATCCAACTTTTGTTTCTACAAACGTTGGGGAAACGACACGGGAGGCACAATAGGACTCTGCTTGCCTCCAGTAGAATTTACAACTAGATCTTCTTCCTTCTTTTCATGTTCAACATTCTTACTATCTTTATCTTCATCCTTACTGTCATCTTCAAGTGATTCTTATGATGGTAACTCTTTTCCGCTTCGTAAGGTAATAGCCTTGCAGTGCTCCTTACCTTTTCTCTTAGGATTGATCTCTGTATCACTAGGTAAAGTGCCTTGAAGTTGGTTTTTAATGGAATTAGAAAGTTGACTCATTTGATTTTTCAGGTTTCGAATTGATACTTCCTGACTGTTCATCCTTGTCTCATTCTGTGTTATGTACCTGGAAAGCAGCTCCTTCAAATTTAACTTCTTTTCCTATTGTGGTGGAACTTGATTCTGAAAGTCTGGTGGGTATGATTGTCTTGGAGCATAAGGTTGGGCTTGATTATTATTCTATGAAAAGCCCAGATGATTCCTCCATCCAGGGTTATAATTGTTGGAATTATTGCTATATTGCTGCTTATTATGGTTACAAATGTATTGTACCGACTCTGGATTAATTGCATATTGATCACTCGGATGGTTCCTTGCACACAATTCACAAACAACTGCCATACTCTGAATAGGCTACACCTCTAAAGCATCAATCTTCGTTGTCAATGTAGTAACCTCTGCAACCAATGCAGTAATTGCATCAACTGCATAAATCCCAGCTACCTTTGGCTGATTGATCCTTGCAGAGGGCCACTAATAATTATTGGCAGCCATTGTCTCCAATAACTTATAAGCTTTATCAAATTTTTTTCCCATCAATGCCCTACCTGCAGTTGTATAGATACTGGTTCGAGTAGCACTAAACAACTCGTTATAGAATGTTTGCACTTGTAACCAATTAGGAATATCATGGTGAGGGCATTTTCAGAGTAAATCCTTGAATCGCTCCCAAGCTTCATAGAGAGTCTCATAATCATGTTGTGCGAATGAAGTGATTTCGTTCCTCATCCTTGCAGTTTTAGCTGGTGGAAAGAATTTAGCTAAGAATGTTTGAGCTAAATTTGTCCACTGGGTAATAGAACCCGTCGGCAATGAATGCAACCAACTCCTTGCCTTGTCACGAAGTGTGAAAGGGAAAAATCAGTGTCTAATCACATCTTCAGTAATCCCATTATACTTGAACCTGTCGCAAATATCCAGAAAAGTCACCAAATGATCGTTTGGGTCAACGTTAGGCAAACCCCCAAACTGCACTGAATTCTGAATCATTTGGATGGTACCCGGCTTGATCTTGAAACTGTTTGCTTGAATTGTAGGCATTTGAATGCTCGATTGTATTTTCATAACAAGCAGCATAACATAATCCCTTTACGATTCTTGTTATTCTTCAGCCATGGTTTCTTGATTTTTTACTTATTGACAATGCTTTCGCAAGTATCAGAACTTTCTCTCAATTTCGTCTTCATATGGTAGTAGCTCCTGACCTGTAGATCATGTTTGCATATAAAATTCAAGAGTGCTTGCAAAAAAAATTAAAATAAAAAATTAAATAAGTTTAAACTAAGATCAAATTGATTGAAATTAATATTGAAATAATTACTAGAATAATTCCCCAACAACGACGTCAAAAATTTGTTGTCTAAATTTGATATTGACAATTTATGTGCAAGTATACACAATCAATAAGTAATAAAGTGATGAGTAGAGTATCGTTCTCATGGAGATTTATTACTAATAATGTCCAAGTACTACTTTGTATCAATTCAATTTTATTTAAACAATTGGAATTGAACTATGAAATGACTAATTTAAAACTAAATCTAAACTTAATAATCAAGGATTGAATTTACCAGATAAAAGAACTTAAGATTACAACTTCCCCTAATGTTAGTATAAATCTTTCCACTCTCTTTCCAGTTAATTGATCAAAATAAGTTGTTAACTAAGACTTGAAAATTATTTATCAGCCTCTTCCGATGATTAGATGAAAATATGTCTTCCAATTAAATTACTATATTCTTATGTAAAATAATTTAGAATAGATTCATTAAGCTCAAACACTCATAAAAGTTAAGTATACTCCTATCCTATACACAAACCCAACTATTCAATCCTAAGAAAAATTAACCAGATGCATGTCATCATATTCAGATCTAAACCTAGAATTCATCTCCCAATTTCATCTATGAAATCAAATTAATTGCTAGTCACACAATCATATATATTTGGCACAAAATATGATAAACAACTTATATATGATCAATAAGAACTAGAAACGAGAGTGGATCAATTTAACTAGACATCAGGTTCCGTTGCAACCTTAATTTGAATTTAGTTCATAACGTAATTAAAAAATATCATTCTCAAATTAATCAACATCTTAGAAAATCAAAAACTAAAATTAAGAGGAATGAAAACTTAGTTGCAATCTTTAATCTCTCTCTAGCCTTCAAGTCCAATCTTCTTTGCATTGATTCCTTCGATCCTTGCCTTCAATTTTCTATCAATTCCTTGGTTTTTCAATGTTAGCAACCCCCAAAATCGGTATCCATTTTTTTTTCAGCTCAAACCCTGGCATAAATGTAGCATTAGAGTTCAATTTCGGCTAAAAAATAAGTCAGAATTAGCGTCCACATTAAAACAGGCGTTGCAGCCCTTAAAATCAGCGTAGGGGTGCTGACTTTTTACCCTTCTAGCACTGCAGCGGTACTCCTAGAGCTGCGACGTTGATCCCCTTTCGAGCCTAGAGCTGCCTTGTTGCTTAGTCTTCAAATAATCCAACACTTAGTCTCCCAAATGACGCTTTTTCCTTCCAAATGATGATCCCTACAAAATAACATTAAAACACACAAAACAAATAAAAAAGGAACATAAAATACTTGGAAACTTACAATTTTATCAAGTCAAGAATACTCAATTCATAGGTATAAAATCCACTCATCAGACATCGATTAACACAGTCTCCAACGTGCCTCTTTATCTCGCTCCAGTAGTATTGGTGGCGAAGATCATGGTACATCTTGGTGCCATCGGGATGTACAACAAATCGGGAGTAATGGAACTCCCTAAGGATCTCCTCTCTCAGATCTGCAAACTGGAGAACCATAACCCTTCCCCTATACCGAAGACCACCATCCACGTGAATGGCCTAGCCTTTGTCACTTGTACCTGACTGTACCCGGTCCCTAATAGACAATTTTTCTGTGTCTTGTGCTTGGGACTCGATCACCCTACTCAGTAAGGAAGGTGTAGCCACCAAACTTCCCAAAGTTCCCTAAGCCTGACTCCTATAGTGTAGCCTTAACTGCCACACAGGCTCAAGCATCTGCCACTTTCATGAAGCCACACTAGCCAAGACTCCCTGTGACTTCTGACTGAGTGCATCAACCACCACATTTGCTTTACCAGGATGATTATGCAAAGCGAAGTCATAGTCCTCTAAATACTTTATCGACCTGCGTTGCCTCATGTTGAGGTCCCGTTGTGTTAAGATGTACTTCAGACTCTTATGGTCTGAAAATGCCTCGAATTGCTCACCGTATAAATAGTGGCGCCAAGCCTTTAAGGCAAAGACAATGGCCACCAACTCCATGTTGTGTGTGGAATAATTCTGCTTGTGGTTCTTTAATTGTCGAGAATCATAAGCCACCATTCTCCTAGGTTACATCAAAACGCAACCAAGTTTGTCTTTGAAGGTATCACAATACACTGTGTACCTCTATCCCCTTTCTAGGACTATCAGAATAGGAGCTGAAGTAAGCCTCCTCTTTAACTCTTGCAATGCTGTATCGCACGAATCATCCCACTGAAACTTGACCTCCTTTTGGGTCAATTTCGTCATAGGTGCAACTAGTCCGGAGAAGTCCTCAATGAACCTCCTGTAATGTCCCACCAGTCCCAAGAAACTATTTATCTTAAAGACTGACTTCGGCCTCTCCCAACTCATAATTGCCTCAACCTTCTCTGGATTAACTGACATACTTGAAGTTGACACCATGTATCGTAAGAATTTCACCTCTGTGAGCTAAAATTCACACTTGTTGAACTTGGCATGCAACTAGTGGTCCCTCAAGGTTTGCAGAACAACCCTTAAGTGACCCTCATGCTCCTCCTTAAACTTGCAGCAGATCAAGATGTCGTCAACAAAGACCACGACAAAATGATCTAGGTAGGGTTGCAACACCCTATGCATGAGATCCATGAATGCCGCCGAGGCATTTGTCAATCCAAAAGGCATAACCGTGAACTTGAAATGCCCATACTACATCCTAAACGATGTCTTAGGGATATCTGCCTCCCCAATCCTCAACAGATGGTAACCCGTGCAAAGATCTATCTTAGAGTAGACCCGCATCCATCTCAGTTGATCAAACAAATCATCAATCCTCGGCAAAGGGTATCTATTCTTGATAGTAACCTGATTCAACTGCCACTAATCCATACATAGTCAAAGAGTCTTATCTTTCTTCTTGGCAAACAATGCCAGAGAGCCCCAAGGTGAGGTGCTTGATCTAATGAAACCCTTGTCTAACAATTCTTGAAATTGGACCTTGAGTTCTTGTAACTCGACTGACACCATTCTTTGTGGAGTTATAGAAATAGGAGATGTAGCGGGGTGTAACTCAATAGTGAAGTTTACATTCCTATGTGGAGGTAATCCTGGTAGTTCATCCAAAAAAACATCTTCACACTCACAAACTATCCGAGGTAGACCCAACTTTTGTCTCGCCTTGTCCTCCAAGGTAAGGCTTGCTAGCCAACCTATCAACTACTCGTGCCATCGAGANTCATCATGCCTCCTTTCTTCGGAACACATTGAACTAGACAAACCCATAAACTGTCTGAGATAGGGTATACAATTTTGGCATCCAACCACTTGATGATNCTTGTCCTCCAAGGTAAGGCTTGCTAGCCAACCTATCAACTACTCGTGCCATCGAGAGTCATACACGGCTTGGGTTAAACCATCATGCTTTTCATCCTATAAGTTGAAGCAAACACCCTCCAATGTGTAGGTAGTGACCTTTTTATGATCACAATCAATGACGTCCCGGTGTTTCGTCAACTAGTCCATCCCAAGGATGACATCAAACTTTGACATGTCCTTGATTCTAAGGTCCATGGTGAGTAGAATCCTTAAAATCTCCAGCTCACAACTCTGACATATATGATGAACACTCACCCTAGTTCCTAGGAAAGAACTCNACTTACTTTCCTGAAATTTATGAAGTAAAGCAAAAATAATAATAGGTAAAGTAAAAGAGTCACCCAAATACGCAAACCGAAGATGATTTGGAAGAGATTTAAGCTCCAATAAAGGTGATTCTTCCAAAGATGACTTTGCACGAGTAGAGCTTCCCGAATGATCCAAAGTCTCAAATTGTTGCTTGAACTTAACCCGTGGAGGAGCATTCAACCACTGTACATACTCTAAAGGANTACACATGATGCACATATAAATGAATTCGATGCACCAGAGTCAGAAAAAACTCTAGCCCATAAGCGAGAGAGTAGAAATGTACCCTAAATAATCGATGAATCCACTGGCTCAGTCTGAGGAGTGATGACGTAGATACATCTGTAGTCCTTGAAGTCCCGGCTTATGAGCCCTATCCTCGGCCTCGACCTATGCCCTAGCCCATCTGGCCTAATTGAGGAGTCCCTGCTCGTGAAGTAGTAGGGGCCTGTGCAGCATCCTAAAACTGATACTAGCTTCCTTGGTCTATGGTGGGATAGGGAGGAACAAAATAAGTCTGCGCATACCCCATCGACGACTAGGACTGAGATGCCCCATAGCTTTGGGATCCCTGCCTCTAAGGACAATACCACTTCATGTGACTCGTTTGGTGGTAATGGAAACATGCCCATGGGCCTGCCTGGTTGGAAGTCCTGAAGTGTCTCCCACCTTGGAAGGATTGACCTTGTTAGACGTAACCCTATCCCTAAAATCCTTGTGGGGCAGAAGTCCTTTGCTTCTTCCCCGAACTAGAAGAAAAGAATTGACCCTCCTTCTTCTTGTCCTTAGCACCCGACTCCCAAATGCTCCTTGCATCATCGACCTCTCTCTCAATTGCCATAGCTATCTTGACCATCGAGTCTAAATCCTGTAGGCGGTGGCCCATAATCTTCCCCCTGATGGATAATTTCAAACCATCCTCAAACCTCCTCACTTTCACCATGTTTGTGGCCACGTAGTCATCGGTGAAATAGGCTAATTTTGTGAACTTAGCCATGTATTCCATCACCATCATTGTCCCTTGTTTAAAATTGAAGAATTCTCGGATTTTTACATGTCGAACCGCCGATGGGAAGTACTTGACCACGAAGGGCTCGCAGAACTCTCCCCATGTCATCACCTTTAAGTTCTTCGAGGTCTTTGCTCAATCCCACCATAGATGGGCTTCTTATTCTAGCTGGAATGGAGCTAGCCTTATCTTAGTGGCGTCAGAGGTGATCTCCATAGCCTCTAAAATCTTGTCGACTTGCTGGAACCAATGGTCGGCAATTATCGGATCCGCCCCTCCCATAAAAGTTGGAGGCTTGTGTGCCTTAAAATTCTGGAGGTTACTTGAGCCTCCTTGGCCCACATTGGCACTAGCCTGAGCAAAGGTAGCCGCCATTGTGTCAATAGCTTTCATAAGGCTTGTTGGTCAAAGGCCGGTGGTGGTTAGT
Source organism: Ilex paraguariensis (assembly GCA_963454935.2). Lineage (NCBI taxonomy): Eukaryota > Viridiplantae > Streptophyta > Magnoliopsida > Aquifoliales > Aquifoliaceae > Ilex > Ilex paraguariensis. The sequence continues at coordinate 333,367 of CAUOFW020002691.1, forward strand.
TGTTGTTCCACCCACCGGCTCGGCTGCATCCTCTTCCTCTATTTGCCATCTACACACATGTCAAATAGCAACAAAACATTTACTTAGTATCCCAAGATAGGGATTAAGTTCAAACATTGAGATTTCTCTCCTTGTCTCACTAGTAGAGAATGTGCCACCAACTAGTAGACATCTACATCTTGAACAATTTCGTTCATTATTTTTCTGACCCCCAAGGTTATGTTCTCTAACTCTAGTGACTCTTTTCCACATACATTTTACCATGCATATAAATCACATAACATGTAGCATTTAAAACACATAACATGAAATGCACAATGAATGCAATGGTATAGACCCATGCCCCATCAAGCCCTAGTTAAATCGTATACCTAAGCTCTGATACTAAGCTATGACGCCCCTAAAACTGAGATTCCTTTATCAACCGTTGATCACCCATTAACCTGCGAAAGTACCTATGATCATCGNTGGTGAGGGCATTTTCAGAGTAAATCCTTGAATCGCTCCCAAGCTTCATAGAGAGTCTCATAATCATGTTGTGCGAATGAAGTGATTTCGTTCCTCATCCTTGCAGTTTTAGCTGGTGGAAAGAATTTAGCTAAGAATTTTTGAGCTAAATTTGTCCACTGGGTAATAGAACCCGTCGGCAATGAATGCAACCAACTCTTTGCCTTGTCACGAAGTGTGAAAGGGAAAAATCAGTGTCTAATCACATCTTCAGTAATCCCATTATACTTGAACCTGTCGCAAATATCCAGAAAAGTCACCAAATGATCGTTTGGGTCAACGTTACGCAAACCCCCAAACTGCATTGAATTCTGAATCATTTGGATGGTACCCGGCTTGATCTTGAAACTGTTTGCTTGAATTGTAGGCATTTGAATGCTCGATTGTATTTTCGTAACAAGCAGCATAACATAATCCCTTTACGATTCTTGTTATTCTTCAGCCATGGTTTCTTGATTTTTTACTTCTTGACAATGCTTTCGCAAGTATCAGAACTTTCTCTCAATTTCGTCTTCATATGGTAGTAGCTCCTGATCTGTAGATCATGTTTGCATATAAAATTCAAGAGTGCTTGCAAAAAAAATTAAAATAAAAAATTAAATAAGTTTAAACTAAGATCAAATTGATTGAAATTAATATTGAAATAATTACTAGAATAATTCCCCAACAACGACGTCAAAAATTTGTTGTCTAAATTTGATATTGACAATTTATGTGCAAGTATACACAATCAATAAGTAATAAAGTGATGAGTAGAGTATCGTTCTCATGGAGATTTATTACTAATAATGTCCAAGTACTACTTTGTATCAATTCAATTTTATTTAAACAATTGGAATTGAACTATGAAATGACTAATTTAAAACTAAATCTAAACTTAATAATCAAGGATTGAATTTACCAGATAAAAGAACTTAAGATTACAACTTCCCCTAATGTTAGTATAAATCTTTCCACTCTCTTTCCAGTTAATTGATCAAAATAAGTTGTTAACTAAGACTTGAAAATTATTTATCAGCCTCTTCCGATGATTAGATGAAAATATGTCTTCCAATTAAATTACTATATTCTTATGTAAAATAATTTAGAATAGATTCATTAAGCTCAAACACTCATAAAAGTTAAGTATACTCCTATCCTATACACAAACCCAACTATTCAATCCTAAGAAAAATTAACCAGATGCATGTCATCATATTCAGATCTAAACCTAGAATTCATCTCCCAATTTCATCTATGAAATCAAATTAATTGCTAGTCACACAATCATATATATTTGGCACAAAATATGATAAACAACTTATATATGATCAATACGAACTAGAAACGAGAGTGGATCAATTTAACTAGACATCAGGTTCCGTTGCAACCTTAATTTGAATTTAGTTCATAACGTAATTAAAAAATATCATTCTCAAATTAATCAACATCTTAGAAAATCAAAAACTAAAATTAAGAGGAATGAAAACTTAGTTGCAATCTTTAATCTCTCTCTAGCCTTCAAGTCCAATCTTCTTTGCATTGATTCCTTCGATCCTTGCCTTCAATTTTCTATCAATTCCTTGGTTTTTCAATGTTAGCAACCCCCAAAATTGGTATCCATTTTTTTTTCAGCTCAAACCCTGGCATAAATGTAGCATTAGAGTTCAATTTCGGCTAAAAAATAAGTCAGAATTAGCGTCCACATTAAAACAGGCGTTGCAGCCCTTAAAATCAGCGTAGGGGTGCTGACTTTTTACCCTTCTAGCACTGCAGCGGTACTCCTAGAGCTGCGACGTTGATCCCCTTTCGAGCCTAGAGCTGCCTTGTTGCTTAGTCTTCAAATAATCCAACACTTAGTCTCCCAAATGACGCTTTTTCCTTCCAAATGATGATCCCTACAAAATAACATTAAAACACACAAAACAAATAAAAAAGGAACATAAAATACTTGGAAACTTACAATTTTATCAAGTCAAGAATACTCAATTCATAGGTATAAAATCCACTCATCAGACATCGATTAACACAGTCTCCAACGTGCCTCTTTATCTCGCTCCAGTAGTATTGGTGGCGAAGATCATGGTACATCTTGGTGCCATCGGGATGTACAACAAATCGGGAGTAATGGAACTCCCTAAGGATCTCCTCTCTCAGATCTGCAAACTGGAGAACCATAACCCTTCCCCTATACCGAAGACCACCATCCACGTGAATGGCCTAGCCTTTGTCACTTGTACCTGACTGTACCCGGTCCCTAATAGACAATTTTTCTGTGTCTTGTGCTTGGGACTCGATCACCCTACTCAGTAAGGAAGGTGTAGCCACCAAACTTCCCAAAGTTCCCTAAGCCTGACTCCTATAGTGTAGCCTTAACTGCCACACAGGCTCAAGCATCTGCCACTTTCATGAAGCCACACTAGCCAAGACTCCCTGTGACTTCTGACTGAGTGCATCAACCACCACATTTGCTTTACCAGGATGATTATGCAAAGCGAAGTCATAGTCCTCTAAATACTTTATCGACCTGCGTTGCCTCATGTTGAGGTCCCGTTGTGTTAAGATGTACTTCAGACTCTTATGGTCTGAAAATGCCTCGAATTGCTCACCGTATAAATAGTGGCGCCAAGCCTTTAAGGCAAAGACAATGGCCACCAACTCCATGTTGTGTGTGGAATAATTCTGCTTGTGGTTCTTTAATTGTCGAGATTCATAAGCCACCATTCTCCTAGGTTACATCAAAACGCAACCAAGTTTGTCTTTGAAGGCATCACAATACACTGTGTACCTCTATCCCCTTTCTAGGACTATCAGAATAGGAGCTGAAGTAAGCCTCCTCTTTAACTCTTGCAATGCTGTATCGCACGAATCATCCCACTGAAACTTGACCTCCTTTTGGGTCAATTTCGTCATAGGTGCAACTAGTCCGGAGAAGTCCTCAATGAACCTCCTGTAATGTCCCACCAGTCCCAAGAAACTATTTATCTTAAAGACTGACTTCGGCCTCTCCCAACTCATAATTGCCTCAACCTTCTCTGGATTAACTGACATACTTGAAGTTGACACCATGTATCGTAAGAATTTCACCTCTGTGAGCTAAAATTCACACTTGTTGAACTTGGCATGCAACTAGTGGTCCCTCAAGGTTTGCAGAACAACCCTTAAGTGACCCTCATGCTCCTCCTTAAACTTGCAGCAGATCAAGATGTCGTCAACAAAGACCACGACAAAATGATCTAGATAGGGTTATAACACCCTATGCATGAGATCCATGAATGCCACCGAGGTATTTGTCAATCCAAAAGGCATAACCGTGAACTTGAAATGCCCATACTACATCCTAAACGATGTCTTAGGGATATCTGCCTCCCCAATCCTCAACAGATGGTAACCCGTGCAAAGATCTATCTTAGAGTAGACCCGCATCCATCTCAGTTGATCAAACAAATCATCAATCCTCGACAAAGGGTATCTATTCTTGATAGTAACCTGATTCAACTGCCACTAATCCATACATAGTCAAAGAGTCTTATCTTTTTTCTTGGCAAACAATGCCAGAGAGCCCCAAGGTGAGGTGCTTGATCTAATGAAACCCTTGTCTAACAATTCTTGAAATTGGACCTTGAGTTCTTGTAACTCGACTGACACCATTCTTTGTGGAGTTATAGAAATAGGAGATGTAGCGGGGTGTAACTCAATAGTGAAGTTTACATTCCTATGTGGAGGTAATCCTGGTAGTTCATCCAAAAAAACATCTTCACACTCACAAACTATCCGAGGTAGACCCAACTTTTGTCTCGCCTTGTCCTCCAAGGTAAGGCTTGCTAGCCAACCTATCAACTACTCGTGCCATCGAGAGTCATACACGGCTTGGGTTAAACCATCATGCTTTTCATCCTATAAGTTGAAGCAAACACCCTCCAATGTGTAGGTAGTGACCTTTTTATGATCACAATCAATGACGTCCCGGTGTTTCGTCAACTAGTCCATCCCAAGGATGACATCAAACTTTGACATGTCCTTGATTCTAAGGTCCATGGTGAGTAGAATCCTTAAAATCTCCAGCTCACAACTCTGACATATATGATGAACACTCACCCTAGTTCCTAGGAAAGAACTCACATGCAATGGCTCTTCCAAGGTCTCGAACTCTAGGCCCAAGTGTGTTACACATGATGCACATATAAATGAATTCGATGCACCAGAGTCAGAAAAAACTCTAGCCCATAAGCGAGAGAGTAGAAATGTACCCTAAATAATCGATGAATCCACTGGCTCAGTCTGAGGAGTGATGACGTAGATACATCTGTAGTCCTTGAAGTCCCGGCTTATGAGCCCTATCCTCGGCCTCGACCTATGCCCTAGCCCATCTGGCCTAATTGAGGAGTCCCTGCTCGTGAAGTAGTAGGGGCCTGTGCAGCATCCTAAAACTGATACTAGCTTCCTTGGTCTATGGTGGGATAGGGAGGAACAAAATAAGTCTGCGCATACCCCATCGACGACTAGGACTGAGATGCCCCATAGCTTTGGGATCCCTGCCTCTAAGGACAATACCACTTCATGTGACTCGTTTGGTGGTAATGGAAACATGCCCATGGGCCTGCCTGGTTGGAAGTCCTGAAGTGTCTCCCACCTTGGAAGGATTGACCTTGTTAGACGTAACCCTATCCCTAAAATCCTTGTGGGGCAGAAGTCCTTTGCTTCTTCCCCGAACTAGAAGAAAAGAATTGACCCTCCTTCTTCTTGTCCTTAGCACCCAACTCCCAAATGCTCCTTGCATCATCGACCTCTCTCTCAATTGCCATAGCTATCTTGACCATCGAGTCTAAATCCTGTAGGCGGTGGCCCATAATCTTCCCCCTGATGGATAATTTCAAACCATCCTCAAACCTCCTCACTTTCACCATGTTTGTGGCCACGTAGTCATCGGTGAAATAGGCTAATTTTGTGAACTTAGCCATGTATTCCATCACCATCATTGTCCCTTGTTTAAAATTGAAGAATTCTCGGATTTTTACATGTCGAACCGCCGATGGGAAGTACTTGACCACGAAGGGCTCGCAGAACTCTCCCCATGTCATCACCTTTAAGTTCTTCGAGGTCTTTGCTTAATCCCACCATAGATGGGCTTCTTATTCTAGCTGGAATGGAGCTAGCCTTATCTTAGTGGCGTCAGAGGTGATCTCCATAGCCTCTAAAATCTTGTCGACTTGCTGGAACCAATGGTCGGCAATTATCGGATCCGCCCCTCCCATAAAAGTTGGAGGCTTGTGTGCCTTAAAATTCTGGAGGTTACTTGAGCCTCCTTGGCCCACATTGGCACTAGCCTGAGCAAAGGTAGCCGCCATTGTGTCAATAGCTTTCATAAGGCTTGTTGCTCAAAGGCCGGTGGTGGTTAGTTGTTGTTCCACCCACCGGCTCGGCTGCATCCTCTTCCTCTATTTGCCATCTACACACATGTCAAATAGCAACAAAACATTTACTTAGTATCCCAAGATAGGGATTAAGTTCAAACATTGAGATTTCTCTCCTTGTCTCACTAGTAGAGAATGTGCCACCAACTAGTAGACATCTACATCTTGAACAATTTCGTTCATTATTTTTCTGACCCCCAAGGTTATGTTCTCTAACTCTAGTGACTCTTTTCCACATACATTTTACCATGCATATAAATCACATAACATGTAGCATTTAAAACACATAACATGAAATGCACAATGAATGCAATGGTATAGACCCATGCCCCATCAAGCCCTAGTTAAATCGTATACCTAAGCTCTGATACTAAGCTATGACGCCCCTAAAACTGAGATTCCTTTATCAACCGTTGATCACCCATTAACCTGCGAAAGTACCTATGATCATCACACAACTCGACACATGTCATTAGCATCCCCTTAATCGGGATCACAAAACATAAAGTTTGGGCAGAGTCTCCTTTGTACCGGGCACTCCTAAATGCATAACCTGTGTACATTTAATTACATTACCCATCCTAGGCCTAATATACCACAATTTATACTCCATTATTGTCCATTTACATCATTTTTATAAAAGGACATAAAGCTCAAAAGCATGGAAAATCATTCTTAAAAATTTAAGATTTTAAGAAAACCTACCGGTAGGTTTGCATAGNGGACATAAAGCTCAAAAGCATGGCAAATCATTCTTAAAAATTTAAGATTTTAAGAAAACCTACTGGTAGGTTTGCATAGTTCTACCGGTAGGTTTTGCCTAGTGGAAAAGTTCTACCACAGNAGGACATAAAGCTCAAAAGCATGGAAAATCATTCTTAAAAATTTAAGATTTTAAGAAAACCTACCGGTAGGTTTGCATAGTTCTACCGGTAGGTTTTGCCTAGTGGAAAAGTTCTACCACAGAAAAGGTGATGTTCTACTAGTAGATTTTGCCCACTGGACCACATCTACCGGTAGGTATGCTCAAAATCTACCAGTAGGTATGCTCAAAATCTACCAGTAGGTGCGCCTAGATTTGCCTGTTTTAGTTGTTTTCAATTTCCAATCCTCTCCAATCCATTCTATATCCATCAAACACATGTATAATGAAGTTTTTCACATTAAACATGGTCCATACAAATTCTGTTACATTCATTTCCATGTATTTAGAATCCAAAACTAAGTTTTCATAATGATTTTACAATAACTCAAAATAAAGTCATATCTCGGCTTTTCTTCATCCATAAGGGCCCAAATGAAAGCCGTTCACCGGTGTATATCTTGCACCTAAAATGTTTTCCCATAAAGGGTGAGCCACACTCAATAGGGTATCTCTTAAAGAGGCCACTCCCTAACATAGATGCATAGGAAATATTCACATACAACATTTAACAAGCAACAACCATCCCAAACAAGAACATGCAATTCAATGTTGGAAATCTACAATGCCATGTCATGAAATGAGATAAGACTCACTCATGCACTTTAACCCGAGCCCTCATCGGCTCCCACAACACAACGCAATGCCAATGTGTAATAAATCCGCTATTAATGTTATACCTCAAATGACTATTTTTATAAAACAAAATCATGTGTCTTTGTTGGTAGCAGAGTTTTGGTGTCTAACCGCCAGTTCTGCACACTAATACATTTTTTTGGATTTGCACCAACAAAAGTGTATAAACTAGTAACCCGGTCTTGCACCTGAGGGAGTATCTAACCCTTCTTGCTATACCTGACACAAGTTTTTCATGCAACCCGTGCAACTCTATTGAATCTTGGTCCAACTATATTGAGTCCACTTGTCAACCACCAAGGATGGTGATTGACCCAACAACATGCACACACACCCACACTCATGCCTCATGCCTCATGCCCATGAATGTGATACTTCAGTGCATATGCAATGTAATGAGCAATTGGAATGTCAATATTATGTCCATATGTAATGAATGCCATATGAACTATTTCTTCCACATTTCAACACATGTCATAGATGATTACATCCTAAGCACATAATCTCCATAAATCATCACAATGCCAATATATTACAAGTACATATCACAATTTACATTTCCAACTGTAAATCACATCATAAGCATATGATTTCAATTTACCACATCATCCAAGCATGTTATTTCAATTTCATCAAAACAACAACTTCAATCATTCAAGGCATTTTATCAAACACCCATACAAGGCACAACTCATGTAACACATAACATGCCTAAAATTTCTCATTTCTCAAGAAATTACATTAAGCAATTTCTACATACCCAATTTAAGATAGAATTTATTCTGCCCATTTTCAATACCCATTTCACCAAATCAACAACAATAGGTAAGTGTTAGAATACATCTAACAACCTACAGATTTCAATACCCATTTCATATTTCAAGCCTAAGTTGGGAATAAACCTAAGTAGGAAGAAAANGCCCATTTTCAATACCCATTTCACCAAATCAACAACAATAGGTAAGTGTTAGAATACATCTAACAACCTACAGATTCCAATACCCATTTCATATTTCAAGCCTAAGTTGGGAATAAACCTAAGTAGGAAGAAAATCCTACGTGTTGAAGCGTAAAACGAATAGTAGAACCCTTCAAGAATACAACCCAAGCTCAACCTTGAAATCCCCAAAAATCCCATTTTTGAATCTTCGATGAAATTCTTCCTTTTTGATATGGTTGCGTAGCCATTGTCGAGGATAACAACCTTTGTTCTTGGCTTGAGTCGATTTGAGGGATAAATCTTCGTAAATCGTAGAGAGAAGGTGAAGCTCTCCTCTTTTTCCCTCTCTTCTCTTCCAAAGTAAAGACCCAATTGATGAATAGGGAAGAAATCTGATTTCTCTCCCCTATTTACACCCTTTAATTGCTTGGTCCATGTCGCGCCACACGTCCCCTATTCTCGGGTCCATTTTTGCCTCGAAACGATTAAATTTTGCCTTGGTTCAAATTCAAAATATTTTTATCTCAACTTACTTTATATTATTTTATAAATTTTAAAATTTTTTTAAAAATTTTATTTTTGGGTCATCCGAGACTCAACCGCCTTGTAAAATGCAAAAAATTCAACTGTCTCAAAATTTGGCAAAAATTGATAGGATAACTAGATTTTGCAAGACGAACTCAATGGTGAGGTCCGTTTTATCATCTGAGTTCTAGAAAAATTCAAGTTTTCAACCTATACTGAAAATGATAAATTACCATTTTGCCTTTTTTTCATAAAAAGTTCAAATTTTCCTGCGTTTTACAGCATCCCATTGTTTTAAATGCACTAAGGACATTTTTCTATATTAAACATTCAGTTGGTATAGTCTGCAACAAACTTACATACCACCCATTTTCCTTCATCTCTTTTCAAACCCATCATTTCTTTACATCCCAATCATGACCACATTGCGACTAACTATATTCTTATGATAGCTTGGACGATGATGACCTTCCCTATTACAAGAAAATACCAATCCAATCAATGACTTGTTAGCATATAAGAGTCGAGTATGACCTTTCCGAATGCTAAAACCCTTTCGCCTTGCATATGCTTTGTAACAAGTCATAGCATTAGTGTATGATATTAAATTAAAAATAACTAAACAAATATTGAAGTTAATAATTTACATAAAAGTGTGACTCTAAGTTTGTAAGGATAATAAAGTCATTGCATTTTTAATACTTGTTAAAAATAATATCACATACTACATGGTATTCATTACTACCTAATATTAGGTGTTAAATGACAATAGTGAACCGGGTCGAGATTAAATAAAATTAATACTGGGCAGCTATAACCTCATCCAGACTTAGTATTATATTGTTATTGGATTAAATTAATCCAATCCACCCCTTTAATACCTAAACCAAACATAACCTAAGTGCTCAAAAGGACACGTTTTTACATAGTTTTATGCTTTTATTCTTAAAACATGGTTTTATGCCCATGGTTGCTTGAGCGGTGCTTGCCTTAGTTGTGTTTGAAACATTGTTTTCACTCTAGCGACAACTACCCTATGACTACCCTCACACTGATTNCGTTTTACAGCATCCCATTGTTTTAAATGCACTAAGGACATTTTTCTATATTAAACATTCAGTTGGTATGGTCTGCAACAAACTTACATACCACCCATTTTCCTTCCTCTCTTTTCAAACCCATCATTTCTTTACATCCCAATCATGACCACATTGCGACTAACTATATTCTTATGATAGCTTGGACGATGATGACCTTCCCTATTACAAGAAAATACCAATCCAATCAATGACTTGTTAGCATATAAGAGTCGAGTATGACCTTTCCGAATGCTAAAACCCTTTCGCCTTGCATATGCTTTGTAACAAGTCATAGCATTAGTGTATGATATTAAATTAAAAATAACTAAACAAATATTGAAGTTAATAATTTACATAAAAGTGTGACTCTAAGTTTGTAAGGATAATAAAGTCATTGCATTTTTAATACTTGTTAAAAATAATATCACATACTACATGGTATTCATTACTACCTAATATTAGGTGTTAAATGACAATAGTGAACCGGGTCGAGATTAAATAAAATTAATACTGGGCAGCTATAACCTCATCCAGACTTAGTATTATATTGTTATTGGATTAAATTAATCCAATCCACCCCTTTAATACCTAAACCAAACATAACCTAAGTGCTCAAAAGGACACGTTTTTACATAGTTTTATGCTTTTATTCTTAAAACATGGTTTTATGCCCATGGTTGCTTGAGCGGTGCTTGCCTTAGTTGTGTTTGAAACATTGTTTTCACTCTAGCGACAACTACCCTATGACTACCCTCACACTGATTCGAGAATCTGAATTTTCTTATTTACTTAGACTACCCTTATTCAAACCTATAAATAGGGAGAGCCTTTCCCACATCTAGGTTGAGCCTCTAGAGAGAATTCTAATAAAGAAACTCATTATTCTACTTTGAGAGCTTCCACCACAACTTAGACCACTAAGATCCAAAGGCTACCATTAGAGATTTTACCCCACTTCACAATTTGGAGAAGAAGATCTTGTTAGATATAAACATTGGTGTGTGCAAATTGAGAGTCTTAGGTGCGAATCTTTAAAGATTGCTCGAGGCCTAAACAAATTGTGCGGCAGGGAGTTCAAGTGGAGCTAGTCATAACATCAAAGGAGGGCCTTTGACAGAGAGATTTACGAAGGAAAAGAGCATCTAACCATTTTCATTGGTTAAGGTATAAGTCCCAAGTACTTGTAGATTGACATTGGGTTTAGTGGATTATGTTTTGGTGAACCAAGAAGGCTTCCTGCAATTTTTCCCGAGAAAGGTTTTTGTGTCAACAAATCAGTTGTGTTATATATCGCTTTTACATATATACTTGTAATTTGATGCACACATGTGCACTATGTGTTTGATGAATTGATGTTTGAATTTACATATCACATGTAGTTGCTTGATTGGGTTTAGGTTGCCTTGTTTTGGGATCATAGTGTGAGATTGAGTGTTAATCAACAAATTAATAAAAATAATACACTAATCAATATTGGTGTTTTTGGTTATGGTGATTTAAAAGGGGTTCTTACTTAAATTAACATATCATTGTGAGAATAGGAAATTGAGGTTGAATTGGATTAAAATTGGTATTTGTCCAAGCGAAATTTTTAATAAGCTATTCACCGTCTTAGGTCTACTATGCGATTCCTCATATATAATCGAGTGGCAAGATCCTACATGTGAAGTGTTATATTTTCCCCATGGATTGAAAAACCAAATTAGGGACCCAATGAATAATGTAAATAAATAAGGATCCACCAAATAATGTTCACCTTTTTTTATGCTTGGAATAGACTTTAGAACTAGGTTTATTGGTAAATCTACTCAATATTCCTATAGCACAACAATATCGAGTCTTGTATTATTCATATCAGACTTCCAATAATCTTTGCATACTCTTCTTGATTTATTGGTACTCCCTCATTAGGTACAAGTTTAATATTTGCATTTAAAGGTGTTTGACTAGGCTTACAATCAAAATGATTAAATTTCCTTAACAATTTCTCTATATAGTGTCATTGGGTTAAGGTAAAGCCTCCATTATTCTTTGTTACCTTCATCTCTAAAATGATGTCCATAGGTCCTAAGTCTTTAATATAAAATGTTTGTGCTAAGAATCTCTTAGTTTCATTAACACATTCTACATTAGAACCAAAAATCAACAAATCATCAACAAATAAATTCATTAAAACTTTGTAATCATTAGTAGTCTTATAGAATACACAATTTTCTACCTTAGAGATCTTACATCCAAAATTCTTAATCTCTTTTTAAAACTTTTCATACCACTATCTAGACCATATAAGGATTTATGTGATTTACATACTTTTTCTTCTTTACCCCTAAGTACATAGTCTTCAGGTTGATTTATATAAATCGCTTCTTCTAAAGTACCATTAAGACAAGCTCTTTTAACATCTATTTGATGTACTTCTAGATTATAGATAGAAACTATTGCAAACAGTTTTCTTATAGATGCTATTTTGGTCATTAGTGAAAAGGTCTCAAAATAGTCTATTGCTTCTTTTTGACTAAATCCTTTAGCAACTAATCTTGCTTTATACTTTTCTATACTTCTATTAGGTTTAAGTTTCTTTCTTTAAACCTATTTACATCCTATAGTTTTAGTATTATGAGCAAGATTAGTCAATGCCAAGTGTTATTGCCATGAATGGATTTGATTTCATCATCTATAATCTTTTTCCATAAATTGTCATCGGGTAAAGATATGGCTTCTCTAAGCGTTTTAGGATCTTCTTTTATGAAGTATGTGAACATTCCGAGTCTTAAATATTTTTCAACTATCCATCTTTTACTCCTCAATTCACTAGATTGGTCTACTACTTCTTTATTAATATTATCCTTACTAACTATATAGTGAGAATTATCTTCATTATCTTGAAAGATATCAAATTGAGTATTATCTAGGGTAAATTGCACCAATAGTCCCTAAGGTTTATATTTGTTGTANCCACTAAGATCCAAAGGCTACCATTAGAGATTTTACCCCACTTCACAATTTGGAGAAGAAGATCTTGTTAGTGATAAAATCATTGGTGTGTGCAAATTGAGAGTCTTAGGTGCGAATCTTTAAAGATTGCTCGAGGCCTAAACAAATTGTGCGGCAGGGAGTTCAAGTGGAGCTAGTCATAACATCAAAGGAGGGCCTTTGACAGAGAGNTACTTTGGTCCTCAAACTTTTAATTTTGTCAATTTGATCCTCAAAGTTCACACGTTCAACCAACATAGTCCTTGGCCCTAACTGTCAATTAAAAAATTGGCAAAAAATGTCACGTGCTTCACACATGACAATATTGATGGGCATTGTTGTGATGACNCACTTTGGTCCTCAAACTTTTAATTTCGTCAATTTGATCCTCAAAGTTCACACGTTCAACCAACACAGTCCTTGGCCCTAACTGTCATTTAAAAAATTGGCAAAAAATGTCACGTGCTTCACACATGACAATATTGATGGGCATTGTTGTGATGACCCTAAAACTGAGGGTCTTTTTTCAACATTTGACCACCCGTCAATCCGCGGAAGTACCCGTGATCATCACACAACCTGACATCACGTCAATAGCATCCCTTTAACCGGGATTATAACCCACATGTGTAACCCATGCACATTTTATCATTTAATCCAACCGTGGTCCAATGTACCGCTTTTCACACTCCAGTATAGTCCATTTATGCCATTTGGAAGGAAGGACTCATGGCCCAAAAGCAAAGCAAAACCATTTTCAAATTTCAAATTTTTGGAAGTACTATTGGTATGGCATACCGGTAGGGTGAACCTACTGGAAAATTCCTACCTGTAGGGTTTGCCTTTTGGACAAAGTTGTACCGGTATGAGTTGCCCACTGGACCTCATCATACCGGTATGCCCTACCGGTATGCTTTGTCGACTTTTGCCTGTTTCACTTGTTTTGCATTTCCAGCNGTTAGGGTTTTCCTTTTGGACAAAGTTGTACCGGTATGAGTTGCCCACTGGACCTCATCATACCGGTACGCCCTACCGGTATGCTTTGTCGACTTTTGCCTGTTTCACTTGTTTTGCATTTCCAGCTCATTCAAAAACCATATTACATTCATCCAACACATACATAATGAAGATTTTTATTCAATACAAGGTCCATACACATTATATTACATTCATTTCCATAAATTTACATATTAAAAACAAAGTTTTCATAAATGTTTACAAAAACTCAAAATAGAGCTACATTCCGGCTTTCCTCATATTTGACGCCCCGAGTGAGAGCCTTCCACCAACGTACCACCCGCACCTGAAATATTTTTCCCATAAAGGATGAGCCATGCTCAATAGAATATTTCCTACATAAACTACTCCCCAACCTAGATGCATATGAAATGCTCACATGCAACACATATTCAAGCAACAACCATTCCAACCAAAATTTAGCTAGTTTAAGTTGGAACTTAACATGTCATGCCATGATATGAGGTGAAACTTACTCATCCAATGGTTCTGCGTACACTGACACACTTTATGAGCTCTTATACCAATGGAGTGCATATTCGATCACTGGATCTCTCACTCGAGGGATAGTTTAGCCCTTCTTGCTAACCCCAACCCAATTCTTTCTCCATACAACCGTGCGACTCAGTCAGATCTTCGATCCAACTTTTCCGAGGCCACCCATCATCCACCTTTGTGGTGTTTGATAACAACCATGCACACACACATCCACACTCATGTCTAAACTATCAACAATCATCCAAATAAGTTTGTTTTCCATTTAACTTCTCCATTTACATCCTAAATCAAAATATAAGAATAACAAGTATATTTAGGCTCCAAATAAGTATAAAAGGCTAATTATTAAAAGAGAAAAAAATATGACATTTTGCATTCTCATCAATTAGCTAACTTAGAAGAATTGAAGAAAAATGTTGATGGATATACTAGTTCTACATCATGTTATTATAAATGATTCTAGGAGACGGATGGTAATTTAGTTTTTGTTAATGAATGATGCTAGACCAGGATCTTTATGCAAGTCATACTANAGTTTTTGTTAATGAATGATGCTAGACCAGGATCTTTATGCAAGTCATACTATCTATATTGGAGATGGGTATGAGATGAAATTTGTGACAAAAGACACACAAACTCGAGTTAGACAAGTATAGAAGAATCAAGCAGTCCGGCAGACTACCTTTCACCAATTTGATTATAACTCTTTGTTGGAAAGTCCAAATTGTGCACCGTTATTTTTGTTAGAACCCTAACTCGTATATCTTTCCAACCATATAGGTCACACATACTAGAAATACCT
>CAUOFW020002691.1:349027-381801 GCA_963454935.2 Ilex paraguariensis
GGGTGAACTCAATGTTTCCATAGGTGAATGGAAGTTGAAGGATGCCCTTGGAGATTATGATTTATGGGTTGGAGAAGATGGATCCCAACCATGCTTGTTCAACCTTGTGGCTCAACCTACTCTTCAACATAGGGTTGTGAATCCTGAATTAATGTCGATTCGAGCTAAATTGGAGAATGGAGAAACTATGGAGGGTTGGTCTTTGACAAACAGAGAATTGAGATATGGGGAGAAGCTATGTATTCCTGATGATTCGTCCCTAAAAGAGGAGATATTTGGAGAGTGTCATCGTTCTAAGTTTGCTATCCACCCTGGTAGCACAAAAATGTATAGGGACATGAAGCGCCAATATTGGTGGAAGGGAATGAAGAAGGATGTGGCAAGGTTCAAAGCACGATGTGCGGTGTGCCCGTAGGTGAAGATCGAACATCAAAAGTCAGGAGGATTACTACAGTCTTTGCCGATCCCAGAGTGGAAGTGGGATCACATCACCATGGATTTCGTGTCGGGTTTACCACGAACGTCGTGCGGGCATAATGCAGTATGGGTTATTGTGGATAGACTCACCAAGTCCGCTCATTTTTGGGTATGAAGACCACGAACACATTCGAGATTTTGAGTCAGCTGTATATCCGTGAGATTGTGCGATTGCATAGAGTTCCGCTTTCTATCGTGTCGGATCGTGATTCTCGGTTTGTGGCACAGTTCTGGCAAAGTCTACAACAAGCCATGGGGACAGAGTTACATTTCAGCACATCTTTTCATTCCCAAACGGATGGCCAATCGGAGAGGGTGATACAGATTGTGGAAGACATGTTACGTGCTTGCGTGTTGGACTTCAAAGGAAGCTGGAGTGATCACTTGCCATTGGTGGAGTTTGTGTATAACAACCACTATCAGGTAAGCATTGTGATGGTACCGTATGAAGTATTGTATGGAAGATCGTGTAGATCCCCGACGTGTTGGTTGGAAGTCGACGAGAGTAGTTTATTTGGACCAGAGATTGTTTGAGAAACTATCGAGAAAATTCAATTCATCTGAGGGAAGCTACGCACGGCACAAAGTCAACAGAAAAGCTATGCGAATCAAAGACGAAGACCCTTGGAATTCAAAGTGGGAGACTACATGTTCCTCAAAGTGTCGCCCAAGAAAGGAGTATTTAGATTCGGCAAGAAGGGAAAGTTAGTGCCAAGATATACCGGGCCATTTGAAGTGATCAAAGTGGTGGGCAAAGCGGCGTATTAGTTGCGGTTACCAGCTCAGTTGTCTGGGGTACATGACGTGTTCCACGTGTCGATGTTGAAAAAGTGTCAATCGGATGCAACGCCGGTCGTAGACTTGGAAGATATTGAAATTCAAGACGGAACAACCTATGAAGAACAACCGGGGAAGATTCTCGATGCCAAAGAGAAGGTGCTCCGCAACAAAGTCATCCGACTAGTGAAGGTTTTGTGGCAACACCATGGAGTGGAAAAAGCTACTTGGGAACCGGAGCTAGAAACACGAGAGAAGTACCTGCACTTATTCGCTAATTGATGTAAGTTTTGAGGACGAAACTTTCTTTAAGGGGGGTGGATTGTAAACCCCCACATGTCTAAACTATCAACAATCGTCCAATTAGCTTCGCTTTGCATTTAACGTCTCCATTTACATCCTAAATCAAAATATAAGAATAATAAGTATATTTAGGCTCCAAATAAGTATAAAAGGATAATTATTAAAAGAGAAAAAAATATGACATTTTGTATTCTCATCAATTAGCTAACTTAGAAGAATTGAAGAAAAATGTTGATGGATATACTAGTTCTACATCATGTCGTTATAAATGATTCTAGGAGACGGATGGTAATTTAGTTTTGGTTAATGAATGATGCTAGACATGGATCTTTATCAAGTCATACTATCTATATTGGAAATGGGTATGAGATGGAATTTGTGACAAAAGACACACAAACTTGAGTTAGACAAGTATAGAAGAACCAAGCAATCCGGCAGACCACCTTTTGCCAATTTGATCATAACTCTTTGTTGGAAAGTTCAACTTGTGCATCGTTATTTTTTCTAGAACCCTAACTCGTATATCTTTCCAACCATATAGGTCACGCATACTAGAAATACCTGAGTTAAATCAGTTTATTCTTCGAAATTGATCAAAAATGTGCACTGTGATGTTCCTTGGATGGTAAAGTGTTGTGCTTTCTTCTTAGACTTGGAAGGTGTAAACCCTCACATGTTTATATTAATATAGTAATGTACTTGTTTAGTGATTCTTATATATGTAATAACGTAAGAATAAACCATATATATTGAAACCATAAGAATAAATACTATGGAGGAATAAAATAGTAATTTTAATGTTTCGAGTGTAAATTTATTTTAGTTTTGAAATAAATCATAAAAATAAATGTTTTTAGGTTAAAATAACATTAAAAATGAATTCAGAACATCTATCAAATTGGATCAAATTGAGGCTATGAACAGTAGTCATATGGATTAAATTGGAGATTTTTAGTGGCAAAACCGTAATTTTGGAGAAAACATAAAAATCAACTTGTGAACAGTAACTGTCGCGGACTGCTATATTTAAAACACAGATTTCAGCCCTTTTCTTCCATTTTTTTTCCCACATCTCTCACCCCAAACCTCTTAGAACCATAGGAGAAGAAAAAGGGAAAAAGAAAAGGGAAGAAGAAAGACACTAAAGCTTGGGTTTTGATTTGGAACTTTGATTCAAGGTAGGGATTTTATTCCATTCTCTTACATTGAGGCCAGGGTTATATATATATGTTTTCTTTAACTCTACATCATATTAATATGTCATGAAATCAAGGATTCTTTAAGTTTTTACAAATGTTAGCATGTTTTAAACAATGAGATGGTTGGGTAACCATTAAAGTTCTTTTCTCATATTCAAAACCCTAGATTTCAAGAGAAATGAGTTTTTCTCTTGATTTCTCCTTTATTCTTGATTTCAAAACTTTAGTGTTTCGTATTGAACAACACAATGGTATTTATGATGATCTCTTGTTAATTTTTCTTAAATTGTTCCATTGTGAAATAAATGTGGATTTGGATTTGAAAAATTGGGGATTTTATGGAATTGAGTGTATTTGAGAAATTGTTGGTGATTGTATCTCATGGAGGTGTTTGGATGACCATGGGTGGCCATTGACCGGGTATCGTAGAGTGGGTAGATGTGTGTGGTTCTTACTCCGTATGAGTTTGAACTTTTTCTACCACTCGTAGTGAGGTTGGTGCCTTGCGAGGACCAAACCACTATTAGCTCACGGGTGCCGTGTCAGAGGATTAGTACACTATGCCTGGGTCAGATTCGTTATTGCCGGTGCATTGGTATGGACAATGCATCGATAGGCACCCTTCCCGAAGTTGATATCCTTGTGAGGAATTGTGTGTGTGTGGGCCAGGATATTCTCTATGTGTTTATTCGTGCGATTATCTTACATCAGACTTGAGATACATTGTGCTTATTATTTATTGCGTTATCTTNTGGGCTTTCACTTGGAATTCTTGATTCTAAGTAGGAATTTCTTTTCATTCCTCTATATTGAGGCTAGGGTTTATATCTATGTATATTTTTCTTCTAAATCTTAGATATATGTTATGAAATCATTATTTCTTAATACTCTTGCAAATATCATCATGAAATCCTTGAAATCTCAAAACCCTTGTTTCTTTTAAGAAATAGATATTTTTCTTCTTAATATTCCTTAATTCTTGATTTCAAAACCCTAGTGCTTTGTTTGAACAATAAAAATATATGTTTGATGATCTCGTGCATATTTTTCTTAAATTGTTCTATTGGAATCATATGGGAGAAAATTGGAGATTTTTGAAATTTAATGTGATTTGAGAAATACCTATGGAATTTGGGGGTTTTGAAAATTATGAATTTTTGTTGAGAAATTGTTGGTGATTGTATCTGATAGAGGTGTTTGAATGACCATGGGTGACCATTGATTGGGTATCGTAGAGTGGGTAGATATGTGTGGTTCTTACTCTGTGCAGGTTTGAATTTTTCCTACCACTCGTAGTGGAGTTGGTGCCTTGCGAGGACCAAACCATTATTAGCTCACGGGTGTTGTGTCAAAGGATTAGTATACTATGCCTGGGTCGGATTCGTTATTGTCGGTGCATTAGTATGGGACAATGCATCGGTAGGCGCCCTTCCCAAAGTTTGATATCCTTGTGAGGATTTGTGTGTGTGGGGGCCAATATATTCTCGATGTGTTTATTCATGCGATTATCTTACATCAGACTTGAGATACATTGTGGTTATTGTTTATTGCGTTATCCTTTGGATATGATTATCTTAGAAATTATTGTGGGAATAATTACTCTTTGTAATGGTTATTTATGGTGGGATTGATTTTACTCTTACACTTAATAATTATTCTTTGGAATGGTTATTTATGGTGGGATTGACTTACTCTTCAACTTAATTATTGTTAATGTATAAACTTGAGATCTTTGAAAATGTCATGTTTTCTTTCAAAATTTACGTATGCTATTTGTGAAATGAGATCGACCATTTTCTATGTTTTTTAAACTTTGTTAGAGTTTGGGAGGATTTTACTACAGAGCTTAATGCTCACCTCCTACCAATAATGTTTTCTTTTCAGATTTCGTGCTAGAGGAAGATCCCTGTGTTGACGAGCCGGAAAATTGGGAGGTTCCACCAGAGGGGAACCTAGATCCTAAGGTGGACATCTAGAGCTATAGTTTGTTTTTGTGCTAGACTAGGGAATTTATTTACGATCATGTATAGTCTAGTATTTTGTTTATTCCGCTGCTAAGTTTGAGTATAATTCTTTTAGAATGTAAGTGTCATAGCTTGGCCTATTCTTTTGGGATGATATTGTGGATATTACATGTGGTGAAAGAAATTTTATTATTTAATGGGTAAATAGACACGGTGTGGTCAATATTTATTCATAGATGGACCAAGTGTGGTCAATGTAGTATAATTGCACAGGTTGTGTTTTGGGTAGAGCTACTTGTACAAATGAGACTTTGTCCAAATTTTATTAAATTAAGGATGTTCTTTAATGATGGAAATTTAGTTGTTCTCATGACATGAATGTTTTTAAATGGTAATGCTATCCAGGGTGGGTTTTGGGGCATTACAAGTTTGGTATCAGAGCCTAGGCTTTATATCTGAAGTGCCCGACACCTCCACATGCAAAGCATTGACGTGGATCAGTGCCTGTCCTCTCGAGTGCGCTTCCAGCTCCTCAGGCTATTTGAAGTCTTCGTCCGGCCACCTGGTCTGGGCGATGGTATGGTGCCGCCCTCTGCCTTCCACTACTGCAGGCACTGGTCATAACCGGACCTCCCCTCATGAAGTTCTGTCGCCTCTAATTTTCCTCGGTGTCTCTCTCCACCAGGGTAGCTCTATCAACAAGTTCCCTATAGTCTTGGATCTTCAAAGCCACAAGCTTCTCCCTGATGGTAGGCCTCAAACACTGATCAAAGTGTTTGGCCCTCCTGGCCTCTGTGGATATAAACTCTGTGGCGCTTTCCTGTCATAGAGCTAGGAAATCTATACTTATCTTGTCCCTAACGGAATCAGGAAATTACTTGTCGTGGAAGATTTGGTCGAACTCCACCCAAGTGAGCACATCGGTGTTCCTTCTTCTCTTTACTGAATCCCACAAATGGTCAGCCTCCCTCTCAAACAGATATGTTGCCAAGCTGACCCGAAGATCCTCCGCAACTCCCATGCCGTCACACATCTTCTTTATTCGGCGGATCCATTTATCCGCATCCAAGGGGTAATAGCTCCCTTGGAAAGTAGATGGGTGTTATCTCAGAAACTCTCAGAGAACAACTATCCTTCGGTTTCCGTCCCCGTTGTTCGGTACTTGGGCTAGTGGATGAACCCCACTGTTGTGGTTGTTATTCCCCTTTTGGTGTTGCACCAAAGTGGTAAGCTCTCTTAAACATTGGTAGATGCCGTTCATGGCATCGAGAGGAGGTGGTGGTGGGTTTCCTTGGCCACCATGACCTCGTTCACGTCCACGCCTACCGTCCATTCTGCACATCAATTCACAATTTAGTTTCATTGATATACAAGACATTCTAAATATACTTTTAATCTAAAGCATAAGACGTGTGTAAAATTTATATCAACGATTTCTTTCAACCTAGTCCTAACCCTCTAGTGGTAATCCATAACCTACATCTCCAATGTAAGACCTAAAACCTAGGCTCTAATACCAAAATTTGTAACGCCCCAAAACCCACCTTGAACGACATTACAATTTATAAATCATTCACATCATGAGAGCAACTAATTAAAATCCATCAAATAAGAAATTTCATTCAACAAATATAACATTTACAATATTATCCCAAAAGAATAGGCCAACTATGGCCTTTACATCCAAAAATAATAACATTTAAACTTGCAGCAGAATAACAAAAGATTAGTCTTTACATAATCTCAAAAGAGATTTCCTAGTCTAGCACCTAGGAGAGTATAATCCTAGACATCCACCTCGGGATCCACAAGCCCGTCTAGTGGAGCTTCCCAATGTATCGGCTCCTCAACTCCGAGCTCCTCCTGTAGACCACAATCTGAAAAATATGGTTTGTAGAGGGTGAGCACTAAGCTCTGTAGCAACATTCCTCCAATCTCAAACAAGGTTTAGAAAACATGTAAAACAGTTCGATCTCACTTTTCAAAATAGTATATATAACTTAAAATAAAATAGTGACAATTTATTTGATCTCAAGTGTACGTAATCGCAATAATTTAAATGAACAGTAAAACCAAGTTACAATTACCAACCATTTCCAACAAGTTCTTGTAGAGTCCCATACCTCCACACGCTCTTGTCAAAAACCGATTCCAAACAATAACAATAAACCCATGTCCTCATGTATGTTGGTTACTTCTCATGAATCTACACGACGACCCTACCTCGTTCACCCAACCATAACTACACAAACCACTTTAGGAAGGACATGTACCGTCTCCCACGGCATTGACTAATCCTTCCCAGGAAAGGTATATCATCCCTTAGCCTCGAATTTACCTGAACAATAGCGGTTGTTCTCACTAACAACAAACCACTACAACACCCCCACTGGGATAAACTAACCTTTAACACTCTATGGCAGTGCTCGAATGTAATCCAAGTCCATCACAATAACCATACAAGAAATGCAATAGCAAACATTTTCTTTAAAACACAAGGAAAACCCAAAATCCCCAGTTCTCACAATTTGTAATACAAGAGAACAATTTAAGAAAATAAGCAAGAGATCATAACAACATCATTTTATTACCCACCACAGAACGCTAAGGTTTCAAAGTCAAGAACAAACGAAGAATCAAGAAGAAAATTCATCTCTTTTGAAAACTAGGGTTCTATGACAAGAAAATAAATCTCATGGTTATATAACCATAGCTTTGTTTAAAACATGGTACTGATTGCAAAAATCTCAAGGAATCATGATTCATAGCATATACATATGATTAAGAGTAGAAACATACATATATATAGATGTCCTACCCTTAATGGACAAGAATGGAAGGAACCCCTACCTCGGTGTTCTTGAAGAAATCTAGGTTTTGATTCAATCCAAGGCGCAAATCCTTTTTGATCTTGTGTTTTTCTCTCTCTTTCTTCCTCTCTAAGGTTTCCTAGGGTTTGAAGTGTTGAAATGGGGCTAACTAGGACGTCCTTAGGTATTTATAGTGGAAGGAGGATCGACTGTTTGCGACTTAAAACTTTATGGAATCTGTCAGGCGTACCGGTACATGTACCGATACGGTATGGCTACTGGTGTGTGCCATACCAGTACGCATACCGGTACGGTATGTTCTTTGGACAGCACCATAACGGTATGCGTACTAGTATGCTTTGCTTGCTCCTGTCCATTTTCACCTGTTTCGATTTCCAATCCATTTCTAACCTTTCCAACTCCAACCCAAACTTATACAACACACTTTTGGACATCACACCTAGTTGGTACTACTTCTATTGCAAACAATTTCCTATATTTATAAGCCCAAACTAAGTTCTAACTACTATTTACTTGAGTTTTACCATATTAACATTTCAAAAGAAATAATTTCTCGCTATTTACATCTATATGTATAAGGATAAAAATGTGGGGTTTACATATTCGTCTTTTCACCACCCACTTACCCCCTGGTCACGTTATAACCTTAAGGAATGCCTTTTTTATTCCAGGATGTACACATATGTGATTCTTTCTCACTTAATGCAATGAAGGATTGTTGATAATATTGCTTAATTTCAGTGTTGATATTCCTCTATTAGATTATGCCAAAATCCAGTTTTATTCTAAAATCATTTGTGATGCCCAAAAATCTGGGGGTCCATTGATTAACCATCAACCCACGGAATACCCGTGAATACCGAGTAATTCGATATCACGCCATTATCCCCCATTTATCGGGGGCCAGAATTTAACAAAAATTCGGGCAGAGTCTCCTTTGTACGGGGAACTCTACCGAAAATACAACCTTTGCAATTATACAATCACATGACCCATCCGAAGTCCAATATACAATACTGACCACACCGGGTTGTTTAAAAGTAAACATTGACCACACTGGGTCCATTTATCCATACTCATACAAAAACATGCACCGTTATATTAAAACAGTCCATATAAACTCAATTACAATTCTTTTACACATTACCTGCCCAAATCATAGTTTTACACAAACCAAGGTTAAAGGCCACAATCCGACCTCTCTTCACCCTTGAGGATCCAAGTGAGGGCCGTCCATCGGTGTGTATCCAGCACCTGAAATTTTTTCCAGTATAGGGTGAGCCACGTCCAGTAGAGTAATTCCTACAGAGGCTACTCCCCACTTAAGTGCACATGCAATGCTCATTTACAATATTTCATATTCACATCAACATTCCAAGTAAGAATATGCATTCAATGTTGGAATTTATCATGTCATGCCATTAAATGAGATAAGACTCACTCATGAACATCAACCTAAGCCCTTCCCAACTCCTCAACACATGCTAGTGCCAATGTGTATGGAATTGTCATTTATGTTGCACATCAATGACTTTTACCAATCTAGGGTCTTTGTATGGGGTGGATATTCATGGGCTTACACCATGGGTCTCCAACTTACTCGGAATTTATGGACTTCCACCAAGGGCTCTGCGTACACCCACACACTTCATGGTCCAAGCCAAAGGAGTGCGTATCCCAATCACCAGGCCTTGCACCCGAGGGATCTTCTAGTCCCTTCTTGTTAACCCCAACCCAAATTACCATGCAACCAGTGTGAATCGGCCAGGTCTTCGACCAAGCCCAATCGAGTCCACTCCTCATCCACCAAGTGTGGTGTTGGCGACAACCATGCACATACCCATATGATGCAATGTTACCGTGCATATGCAATATGATGTCCCATTGTACGATGATAACATATTCATTATTCTATGAAAGACGTATAAACAATATCAACACATTTCACAGATCCCATGACAAAATTATATCATAAGCATATAATTGCCATAATTTTTCACAATGTCAATATAGCACAAGCATGTATATACATTGATGATTTTCATAAAACAATTCCAAGCATGTTATCACAATTTTTATGTCAATAACACACTTAATCACAAAGGCACAATTTCAGCCTAAAAATAGTCCGTAAAACAGTCCATTTGGACAACCTACATGCAGCCCCATTTCTGCCACTAAAATAGTCCAAAAACAGTTCATTTGGACAGCCTACATGCAGCCCCATTTCAGCCACTAAAATAGTCCAAAACAGTCCATTTGGACAGCCAACATGCAGCCCCATTTCAGCCACTAAAACAGTCCAAAAATAGTCCATTTGGACAGCCTACATGCAGCCCCATTTTAGCCACAAAAATAGTCTATTTGGACAGCCTACATGCAACCCCATTTCAGCCACTAAAACAACCCCAAAGGAGAGGAATAAAAACAAAGTAGGAAGGACCCTACCTCTTGTAGCGTGAAGGAAATGATAGAACTTCCAAAAACTTCAACAATAGCCCAAGAACTTGATTTCTCCAAAATCTTTTCTTTGGTTCTTTGGTGAAAGCCACTTTTCTTGGTACGTAAACGTAGCCCTCGTCATGGTGATCAACTTTAACTCTTGGTTCGAATTGATCCGACCGACGAAACTTCTTGGATCGGAAGAAGCAGCTTGAAGATCAAAGCTTTCTCTCTTCTCTCTCTTTTCTCTCTATGGCCGGCCAAACAAGACTGAAAAATGGTGAAAAAATATCTGATTTTTCAGATATTTGCCCCTATTTATACGCCCTAAATGTGCGGTCCAAATTGCATCGCATATTTTCGACTTTCAAATCCGTTAGTCATCCCGAAACGATTCATTATATCCCGGATTAAGTTCAAATTGATTTTATTTGAACTTTAACTTAATTTTAAAGAATTTTTATAAAATTCTTTTTTGGGGACCTTTAAAATGTCATTTGTCACTTAGTCACCTCGAACGACGTGTAAAAATTCAACTATCTCAAAATTCGACAAAATTTAACTAGGTGACTAGGTTTTGNAGAATTTTTATAAAATTCTTTTTTGGGGACCTTTAAAATGTCATTTGCCACATAGTCGCCTCGAACGACATGTAAAAATTCAACTATCTCAAAATTCGACAAAATTTAACTAGGTGACTAGGTTTTGCGATACGAACCCAACGGTGAACTCCGTTTCCTCATCCAAGGTCTAGAACATGAGTATTTTACATACGTATTATAGTGGCAAATTACCATTTTACCATTTCTTTATTTCTTTTTTGAAAAAGTCCAAATTTATCTGGATTTTGCATTCTTTCTCCCTTAAAAGAATTTCGTCCCCGAAATTCACACATACAATCACATGCATATGCAATAGTCGTTTAATATCTAATGACTATAAGAAAGTATATCCATCCTCGAATAAGAAAGGATAATTGGTACGGATGGTGTCCTCGCGCTCCCATGTCGCCTCCTCCACTCTTTGGTGCTGCCACAGCACCTTCACTAGTCGCACAGTCTTACCTCAAAAAACATGTTCTTGGCTATCCATGATGCGCACTAGTCCCTCCTCGAAGGTCTCATCAGCATCAACAAACAAGCTCTCCCCAATCCACCACATGAGTCAGATCCGAGGCGTATTTCTAAAGCATAGAAACATGTAATACTGCATGAACACCTGAGAGATTTGGAGGTAACGCCAATAGGTAAGCAACTATACCTACCCTCTCAAGTACCTCGAAGGGCCCGGTATATCTCGATGACATCTTTTCCCGCTTGCCGAACCTGACCACTCCTCTCGTAGGCATCACCTTCAAGAAGACATGATCTCCCACCTCAAAATCTAGAGGCCATCACCGTTTGTCAGTATAGCTCTTCTGTCAACTCTAAGCCGTGAAAAGACGCATCCGTATCAAGTCCACCTTCTCAGAGGTGTCCCTAACCAAATTCGGACCCGTAAAGGGTCTCTCTCCCACCTGCGTCCAACAAATCGAAGATCGACAAGGCCTCCTATATAGTGCCTCATAGGGTGCCATCTATATGCACGCCTGATAATTGTTGTTATAGGCAAATTCCACTAAGGGTAAGTGCTCCTCCCAACTTCCCTTGAGATCTAGGACGCATGCCCGTAGCATGTCCTTTAAAGTCTACATGGTCTTCTCTGACTAACCGTCCTTCTAGGGATGAAAAGCAGTGCTCATCATCAACCGTGCTCCCATGGCTCACTAGAAACTCTCCCAAAAATGAGCTGTAAACCTGAGATCCCGATTCGATACTCTAGATACGGGTACCTCATGCAACTGGACAATCTTTCGTATATACAACATGCAAAATTTCTCCAGTGTGAAGGTCATCCACATAGCCAAAAAGTGTGCCGACTTCGTAAGCTGGTCCACTATCACCCACACCGCGTCATTTTCCCACAATGTCCGTGGCAAGTGAGTCACAAAATTCGTCATGATATGCTCCTACTTCCACTCAACTACCTCCAAAGGTTGGAGAAATCTCGCTGGTTTCTGGTGCTTAGCCTTAACCTGCTAACACGTGAGACATCGGCTAACAAAATTCCAACATCTTTCTTCATCCTGCTCCAATAATACTGGCGACAAAGATAGTGATACATCTTCATGCCACTTGGATGTATAGCAAATCGAGAACAATGAAACTCTCTGAGAATCTCCTCTCTGAGCTCTGTAGACTACAGAACCACTACCTTCCCCCTCAATCGAAGACTACCATCCGAAGTGAATGGTCCATCCCTCGTCATCAGAACCTGCCTATACTCGGTCCTTGACAAATGATAACTCCGCATCCTGTCCCTTGGACTCAATCACTCTGCTCAGTAGGGAAGGTGTAGCCACCAAACTCCCCAAAGTACCTTGAGTTTGATCTCTATAGTGTAGCCCGAACTGTCCCATAGTCTCGAGCATTTGCCACTCCAGGGAAATCACACTAGCTAATACTCCTCGTGACTTCTCGCTGAGTGCATCAGCCACCACATTTGTCTTACCAGGATGGTAATGCAAAGTGAAGTCATAGTCCTCTAGATACTCCATCCACCTGTGTTGCCTCATGTTAAGGTCCTACTGTGTAAAGATGTACTTCAGACTCTTATAGTCCGAAAACACTTTGAACTGTTCACCATATAAGTAGTGGCGCAAAGCCTTCAAGGCAAAGATAATGGCCGCCAACTCCATGCCATGCGTGGGGTAATTCTGCTCGTGATTCTTTAATTGTCGAGAACCACAAGCCACCACCCTTTCGGACTGCATCAACACACAACCGAGTCCATCCTTTGAGGCATCACAATACACTATGTACCTCTGTCCCTTTTCGAAACTATCAAAATAAGAGCTGATGTAAGCCTCCTCTTCAACTCTTGGAATGCCTTCTTACACGAGTCAATCCACTCAAACTTGACCTCTTTTTGGGTTAATCTTGTCATAGGTGCAGCTAGTCGGGAGAAGTCCTCCATGAACCTCTTGTAATACCCCGTCAATCCCAAGAAATTGTGTATCTCGAAGACTGACTTCGGCCTCTCCTAATTCATGACTACCTCAATTTTCTCTGGGTCTACAGATACACCCGAAGCCGACACCACGTATCCCAAAAACTTTACCTCTGTAAGCCAAAATTCACACTTGCTGAACTTTGTGTACAACTGATGGTCTCTCAAGACCTGGAGAACAATCCTCAAGTGACCTTCATGCTCCTCCTCAGACTTGGAGTAGATCAAGATGTTGTCAACAAAGACTATAACAACTAATCTAGGTAGGGTTGGAACACCCTGTACATGAGATCCATGAATGCTGCTGAAGCATTTATCAACCCGAAGGGCATGACTGTAAACTTGAAATGCCCATACCTCCTCCTAAACGTCGTCTTTGGGATATCCGCTTCCCTAACCCTTAACTGATGGTAACTAGTGCGGAGATCTATCTTGGAGTAGACCTGCGCCCCTCTCAGTTGATCAAACAACTCATCAATCCTCTGCAAAGGGTACCTATTCTTGATAGTAACCCGATTCAACTATCGATAATCTATACACAATCGAAGGGTCTTGTCCTTCTTCTTGGCAAACAATACTGGAGCGCCCCAAGGTTAGGTGCTCGGCCTAATAAAACCCCTGTCCAACAATTCTTACAATTGGACCTTGAGTTCTTGCAACTCAGTACCGTTGAAACATTTCAGTTTTATGTTTTGAATTGTTGTTTGGATTTGGTTTTGATTAATATGGTTGATTTATGATTTTTCTAAAGGATACTAATATCTTATAATTCATTATAAGAATTATGTTATCATTCTAATGCTTTGCAGGTATAACCCTAACCAGATTACACGGGTTTTTCATACATTGATTGAGCATTGTCTTTATATTTTCGAAGAAACTCAGTATTCTGAGCACATAAAAATTTCTTATTCTAAAAATCTTTTTTGAAATACTATAATCCTTTACAAAGCTTATATAAATAGTCGAGATGTAACCATATATGCATATTTTGAGTCAATATTCCTTGGAGAGATTTGTCACATTTACTCAAACAAGAATTTTCAATACAATAGTAATATTTCTTTGAAAAATCTCATTATCCTTGTTTTGATTAGCACTCGTTGAATAACATGGTTAGCATTCCTATAACTTTTGAATGAAAATTATGCAGGTGCATGAGTTATGGGAAATGATCTCAGGTCATTTGTATTTTATTGAGCCTAAGTCATTTCTTTTGCAAAACTATATCCCTAGTAAGTTGTGATTGAGCCTAAATAGAAATTCCTTTTCTTAAACCCATCAGTTAACCAAGCCACAGAAAAAATATTTTGACCAACCCTTGCTATCTAACTTTCTTGCACCCTCTCCTAAGGAAAGCATTACACGTAAAAGGGAGAAAAGAAAATGGTGACTATGATTCAAGAAAGAAAAGAAAAAGGTCAAAGAAAATAATCTATGAAAGAAAGAAAAGTTGAAAAGAAAAAGAAAAATCAAAGAAAGCAAAGAAATAAAATAGGAAAAATGGGATTGAAAGGAGAAATGGAAAATACAATGTGTAAAATTTTTGGGAAAATGGGAGAGATGTGTGCTGCACTAATCGAAAAGGATAGCTCTTTGAATACCTTTGACGTTGTTTCTTTAAACCCAATACCCTTTGGCCACGTTATAACCTTGATAAAGTCCTTTTTAATTCCAGAAGTCATGCATATGTATTTTTTCCACCTATCCATTATAAAGGGGAGTGTGGATAATGTTGTTTGATATAGTGTTAATTGCTTGACAAAATTCCTTGCTAGTCTTTAACCCCTAAATACTACCCCTAAAATGTGTATAACTTATAAGAATAGGGGAAGTATCACTCTCCCTTGGGATAGTATCAAAAGAAAGGGCAAGGAGCAAGGAAAATGAGATGGTGGAAATATGAGATGTGTATACACAAAAAGTGTGTGTGTGTGTGTACAAAAGTGCTCCCCAAGCACAAGAAGACTTTTACGGGTCGTGTTTTACTTGGTGGTATTCCAAGGTCGTTTCCACGAGGAAGAAAGTAAACCAACGGGAAGGTGATTTTGGTAAAAAGAAAGTGTAAAATCGTTGGTTGTTGGAAATTGTTTGGTGAAGTTTGTTTTGATGCAAATAAAGTGAGAAACAAGTGTTGGCAAATCCAAGAGGTCACTCCAATAGGAATACCGTCTCAACTTGAAACCCTCCTCCAATAGAGCATGAATGAACGATTGATTTGTGGGAAGGTAGGGATAAGATTGGTGAGTATCTAAGTATAAATCGTGACTAGGCCTATGGAATATCAAAGAATAACCACTTATCCACCCTCAACCCACTCAAACCGAACCATTGAACTCTGAAAGAAGGGAGGAGAATGAGTTGAAATGGTATACCCAAGTGGAGGTTTCCCTTGGTTTTGCCAACTAAAAGATTTAGCTACTCATGCTAGAAATGAAATTGACAATGTAATGAGAATGCATTGCAAAGATTTGAAGTTCTAGAGTAACTAGATACAAGAAAACATAAGCTATAAGAGAGTATATTGAATACCCCTTTGAAAACTAATAAAATGAAGAACCTTGATGCATTAATGGTGAAAGATTTAAAAGAGCATTAAACTTGCATTGAACTTAAAAGAAAACAATGTTAATGGCATTAAATGAAGTTCTACAGATAGATACCAGAGTTTACAAGAAAATGTATTGAAAGAAATGCAAAAATCCCAATTTTCTCTCACTAGACACTATTCATCTTCTTTTCCCAGACTCTCTCTCTATATCTCTGTATATTCCAGAATGCTGAACAATCCCCCCTTCTTCTGTCAAATTCATGCAAGGAGATGATGCCCTAGACTCCAGAAGTGACATCCATCCACAGGGGTGCAGGAGGAATGGGTTGGATAGGGTGGTTGCAGGTCCTATCTGCACACACACCTCCATTCTTCTTCTCTCACCTCATTTATCATCCAAGCTTCCAAAGTTCAAAGAGAGGTGTGGAAGAGCTGAAAAGTGTTGTGGTCCTGTCAGAGAAGTGTGGGAGACTTGATGTTGGGACCCTCAAAGCAGCAGAGACAGGTCTGCAGAATCTAGGTTGTTTCAGTAATGACTACCGGTAGATCGTGGAATAACTACCGATAGTCATGACCCCAGTAGCCAACGAATACCGGTAGTTGTGAGGTAGCTTCAGGTTCAGTAGCCAACACCTACCGGTAGTGCCTGCCGGTAGGTGTTTCCTTGTGCTGCAAAATCCCTAATTCCTTCACCCTTCGAGAAATCCTTAATACTACCAGTAATTTTTTTCTGGTTTTGCGCATTTTGCTTCCTCCTTCCTTTTATCCATCATCAAGGCTCGTTCACACCTCCATTCATCAAAAACACCATCGGAGGGTTCACTCAACACTAAATGACCCCTTTTATCTGCAGTCAAATCAAAACTCCATTAAAAAACTCAAACCATGCAATTCCGCTCATTTCAACCACGAAAGCAGACATAAATAGGTGTGTAAAAGCACATAATATATGCAACATTTTGTGCTAATCACACCCCCCAACTTAAGCTTTCCTAGTCCCTAGCAGCATAGAAATACAATAATCCACTCACTCAAGCAATTCATTCATCAAACAAAATACAAGAAATCATATTGCAATTTACGAAATTAATATGGGCAAAATGAATTAAAATTGTGGTTTTTCATTAATCACATTCAAACTTGGAGTACACGGAGTTAGGCTTCAAAAAGAGACAAAATGACTAATCATTCCTAAGGGATTTTTCTACCAACCCAATGACTCCATCGAGATTGCGCGCAATCCAAAACAAAATGAAACAAAAGAGGGCAACTAATGGACCTTAAGCCTCATCTCCATCTCCATCATCATCACTTCCCTCATCATCATCATTCTCCTCAGATTCCCCATCCTCATCAAATTCCCCTTCCTCATCAGATTTCCCCTCCTCAACTATAGTGGAAGCTGAGGGGGCAAAAGGTCCAGTAGCTTCAGACGGTGGTCTAGCAGGAATCAATTTGCCAGGGAATGCTTGCTTGAAAAGCTTGATCATCATCACCGAGATTCCATAGATTGTCTCCTCCAATGCATCGAGGGGATGAACAATGATGCTCTCTGGCATAGTAGTGGAAGACCTCAACTCAGATGGATCCTTGGAAGACGGTCCTGCACTAGATGACCCAGGACCTAAAACTTTAGCATGCTCAGCTCAAGTCATAGCGGACCTCTTGTTGTTACTTGCCTTGCCAATGGCTCCAATTTTGGGTGGGGTGATTTTGTCTGAAGCACATCCTTTTACATTGAAATGCGCACACATGCGGGTTACCAAATTCCCAAAAGGGAGGTTTGCTCTTGGATGTTCAGCCTGGATGACATCCTTCATTACCTCCCAAATGAAAAGCGAGATATCAAGGGTCTTTCCCATCATTACCGCGTCTAAGAGGGCCAGCTTCTCAACATTTGGTGTCTTCTCCGCTCCCCTAAAAAATAGGTTATAATGGAGAATCTTGTTCATCAGCCCAAATGCGTGCTTGAGGCCCATGGATTGTTCGCCTAAACTGTGTTGGATACTCATACATTGAAGCCACATATTCTTGCATAGGTTTGACCCTCGTGATGTTGTGTGGATAAATCGAAGTGGAGAGATGTGGCCTCTCATACTCCAATAGAGTAGCAATCATTGAGGGTGTCACCTTAAAACTCTTTCCTCTCACGTTTGCTTTCAAAATTTCCCCAGCCTCATCCACCACTTTGAGTTTTTGGTAAAACTCTTGGCATTGAGACAAATTGAATCCACTTACCGGCTTGAACCAAAATTCGAGCCTCGATGATCCTTACCACCACATGGGTCACACCCAAACTTTTCTTATCAACAAACCTCTCATATATCTAATAGTAAATGGGTTAGCCCTACATCAGTAGTAACTAAAAAGTCTGGGGTCACTGTTGTAAAACCTAGAAAATTTTGAATTTTTAAGAAAAAAAAAGGGCAAAACGGTAATTAGCCACTACGGTACAGGTTAAAAATCCAAATTTTTATGGAACTCATTGTATATAGTTAGATTTTTCTTGTGAAATCTAATTACCTAGTCAATTTTTGTTGAATTTTGACACGTTCAGAAATTTTTCACGTTTGATGAGGCGATCAGGTGTTAGTTAACTTAAATTTATTCTAAATAAGAGTATATTGAACTTGAAACAGGATGAGATTTAATTGATTCGGGACGAAATCAGACCCAAGAAAAGCGGACATGTGGCACAACGATGGCCAAGTATCTAAGGGGTATAAACAGGGGAGAAAATCAAATTTTCTCCCCATTACCCATCAGATTTTTGGAAAAGAGAGGAGGCAGAGAGAAAAGGAGAAAAAGCAAAGTTCTTCCATCTTCTCCCTACGATCTAGAGAAAACCCTTGGTCAAAATTCTTCAGGTCAGGAATCAAAGTTCATCTACGTGACGAGAGCTATGTCTAAGTACCAAAAATTGTGTGTTTTGATGAAGTCTCAAAGATGGGATTTGTTAAAATCAAATTTTAATGCTTGATTTGGATTCTTGGGAGTTTTCTATTGCTCGAATTACGCTTCAATAGGTAGGGTTCTTTTCCTAACTAGGTTTATTTCCAACTTGGGGTAGAAATATGAAATGGGTAGGGTGTTAGAGATGCAATCTCATGCATTGCACATACCTATTGTCATTGAAATGTGGAAAGTGAGTATAAGAATGGTTAAATTCAATTCTAGCATGAATTGGATTTGTTGAAATTACTTGTTTGTGATTTCTTGAGATATGTCGTGAAAGAGGCATGTTATGTGTTTATGATTATGCTTTGGAAGTGTTTGATGAAATGTTTATGTTGATCGAGTGTAGTAATTGCATTGACAATGTTATAACAGGCCTTGGTGAGGTTATATGCTTACGATGTAATTTACCATGAAAAATGTTGATGGATATCGAAGTTATTCAAAATGTGCTCATAACATATTGAACATGATTTCAGATTTGCAATTATACATTACATTTGTATATACATGAGAAGCATCACATTCATGGGCATGTGACATGAGTGTGGGTGTGTGCATGATTTAAATCAAACACCATTTTTGGTAGATAATTCGTGGGCTCGGGAAAGTTAGACCAAGGTTTGACTGAGTCGCATGGATTGCGTTGAAAATAGGGTCGGGGTTAGCAAGAAGGGATAGACTATCCCTCGGGTGCAAGGCCTAGTGTTTTGGATACACACTTCATTGGTATAGAGTCCATAAAGTGCGTCAGCCTATGCAAAGCCATTGGTGGAAGTCCATAAATTCTGTGTTTGTTGGGTGCTCGTTGGTGTAAGTCCATAAATAGCCATTCCAAAAAAGACTCAGGAATGATCATTACATGTGTAACATCATTGGCGGGGGTTTGGAATGCCCGAATTCATACGCATGTCATTGCATATGTTTTGGGAGCCGATGAAAGCTTGGGTTGTGTTGCACGTGTGAGTCTCATCCCGTAACATGGCATAACATAGAGAATTCCATTATGAATTGCATATTCTTAATTGGATTGTTTGTTGATTGTTTAATTGCATGTAAGCATTTTATATGCATCTAGGTTGGGGTGTAGCCTCTTTAGGAGATACCCTATTAAGCGTAGGTCACCCTTTATAAAGACAACATTTTAGGTCCAGGACAAGCACCAGTGGATGGCTCTCACTTGGGCTCTCCTTTGTGAAAAAAAAAACTGAGATGTGGCTTTAAATTACGTTTTTGTAAAATAAATATGTAATTTAGTTTTGGATATATAATATTGTGCAAAGGAATTGTTAAAAAAACACATATGAACTGTATTTTGTGTCGAATTGCATGTTGTATGAGTTTGGGTGGTTGTTGTACAAGATTGGAACATTTGAAATTGAAAAAGGATTGAATTGAGGGAAAATTGGGCACTCCTACCGGTAGAACGTCGAGTACTGATGAGTGCGTAATATTGCATATATTAACGGCCTCATTACATGCATTTTAACTCAACTTTGCATTTAATTACTAAGATTTAGTCAAATTTATGAATAATGTGGAAATCTTGATATTGCAGGTAATTATAGGGTAAATGTTGGCTTTCAGAACCCTGCAACTATGTGTGTGAGAGTGGTGAAGAGATGGACACATTACATGAGGATTCAAAGGCTTTAAAGTGAAATAAATCAAGTAGGTAGTGGTATTTGGTATCATAGGCAACGGTATCTAAGCCTACTTGAATTTTGGTACCGGCACCTACATTAGTTGGTATTGGTACCTCTATTTTCCCCATTTTTGACCATGATCCACTTCGAATATGAAATTTTCAAAACATAAAAGTTGTAGATTTGGATGTCATTTGTATTATGTAAACATTTCCACTCAATCAGATGGTTGGATCAAACGTTATGATAATTTTGCAAAAACTGGCCCTGAGTTGGCACCTTTCTGAAGACTTTCCAGAAGGTTTGCTTCGACCTTCCAAAAGGTTTAGCCTAGAAACGTCAGACCACTTGCAACTCAATGTTTTGCCACTTAGGGGTCCCACCTATGATTCTCCCACTTGTCCCCTGACATATTCTACATATATACATGCCTCCTACACCTAAAGTCAGTTGGAGAAGATGGAGGATGGGAAAGGAAGAGAGAGAAGGAGGAGGCATGGTGGGTTGTAGGCTAGGCTTGTCCTAGCCTATCCAAAGCCATCAACGCACCTCCCATTGATGCGAGGCCTAAACACACATGCTAGGGAGCCCTATGGATGAAATTGCAGAGATCTTACACCATATATTTAGCATTCACACAAGCTTTTGAAAGCAGGTGGCTACCTAAGCTTAGGAGTAATTTTAGAGATATAAGTTCCCAATGAAAAAGATGAAGTTCTAGAAAGAGAAATTTAGATTTTTGCATTTTCTTCTCTATTTCAGTTGTATTAAACTTTAAATCACTTGTAATTTTTACTTCTTGCACTTTAAACTCTTTCATTCAAGTGTTTTTCATGTTTAGTTGCATTTTCTAGCATTTCAAGTTTTACATTTGGGTATTGTTTTCCAACCTTTATATTTTGACTATGAAGGCATTCTCTCTTGTAGTTTAACTCTTTTCTTGCATTAATTAAAGTTCTATGTTCCATTTCACTACCATGTCTTCTTACATTATGTTTGTTCTTGCTTTTAACTATGAGTGGCTAGATTTTTAGTTGGCTAATTCAAGGGGAATTTCCTCTTGGGTATGTGAAATTGACTCTCATTCATTCCTCCTCATAGTGTAAGACGGTTTGGTTTGACTAGGTTGAGTGTAGATGTGGTTGTGAGTTCTTGATACATCGTAAACTTGTCACGGGGTATGCTTGAATTTTAACGCCCCGAAACCCACCCTGGACGACATTACAAACTAAAAACCATTCACATCATGAGAGCAACTAAGTAATTCATCCATAAAGAAATTTCATACATCAAAGGTAATCTTTACAATCTCGTTCCTAATAGAATGCGCCAAAACCTGATGAATATATCCCCAAAAGAATATGATCCCAAAAGTAAGATAATTACATACTAAAAGAATTAAACATAAACTCGCAGCGGAATTACAAAAGCATCTAGACTTCACAATATTTCCAAAATAAATTTCCTAATCTAGAATAAAAAGTAATGTTGTTCTAAGCATCCACCTCGGGATCAACATGCCCATCTATGGGAATCTCCAAGTGTGCCGGTTCCTCAATTCCCAAATCCTCCTTCAGTACGTAATCTGAAAAATGTAGTTTGTAGGGGGGTGACCACTAAGCTCTGTNAGTGTGTCGGTTCCTCAATTCCCAAATCCTCCTTCAGTACGTAATCTGAAAAATGTAGTTTGTAGGGGGGTGACCACTAAGCTCTGTAGCAACATTCCTCCCAAACTCAAACAAGGTTTAGAAAAGCATATAAAATGGTCGGTCACCTTTCACAAATAACATATATGAATTTTGAAGAAAACAGAGACATTTGAAACAGATCTCAAGTTTAAGTAACAACAATAATTCAATGAATAAAAGAACACAATATACAATTAATAATCCATTTCACCATAGACCGTTTCTCACAAGTTCTTGCGGAATCTCATACTTCCCAAGATTCTTGTAGAAACCATTTCTGGTAGAATAAACAATAATTCATAACTTGAACATTTCACAACAATATATACATGTATATCAACCATGTAAGGCATCCACATGAGTTAACACATTGAGTAACATCTAGGCCACACACACACACCCAAATCTTCTCAAAGATATCCAAGCTTTAGGAAGGGCGTATACCATACCAATGACAGTGACATATCCAACTCAGGCATTAGTATACTAACCATGTGCCTCGATACACGTGAGCAATAGCGGTTTAGTCTTACCAAAGCACTAACCCCACTACGAGTGGTAGAAAAAGTTCAAACCTACACGGAGTATGAATAACGTCTACCCACTCTACGATATCTCATCAAAGGCCACCCATGGTCCTCCTACACTCATGAGAGATACAATACCAAACTCAATTTCTCAATTTACAAGCATATCTCAAAAATTCCCAAATTTATCATGTGACAATTCCAAAACCAATTAAGAAAAATACAAGAGATCACAACAACAACATTTTATTACTCAACACAAAGCACTATAGTTTTGAAATCAATAATAAAGGAAGAATTTAAGAAGAAAATCCATCACTCTCCAAAAACTAGGGTTTTAAAGCAAGAAACGAGATTTCATGGGTATTCAACCCTAACTTGCGTAAAACATGATAATAATTGCAAGAAGACCAAGAAAAGATGATTTTATAGCAAATATATAAGATTTAGAGTCAAAGAATATATATATATATTAGCCCTAGCATCAATGGACAAGAATGGAAGAAAATCCCCTACCTTGGTGTTCTTGAAAAACTAGGGTTTTGATCTTCTTTGAAGTGGAAATCCCCTTTGATCTTGTGTTTTTCTCTTACTTTCTTCCTCTCTAAGGTTTTCTAAGGTTAGAAAGGTTGAAATGGAGCTAATGGAGGCATCATTATGTATTTATAGGATGAAAAATGGACCCCCGATCGCGACTTAAAATGTTTGGAACTTACAGAGCGTAACGGTACGCAGTACCGGTACGATATGCCCTCTGGGCAGCAACATACCGGTACGCTGTACCAGTACAATTTGTCCAATTTTGCCATCTTCCTCTGTTTTTCATTTCAAATCCATTCCAAACCCTTCCAAAACCAACCCAAACTTTTACAACATACATTTGTGCATCAAACATAGTTGGTATAAGTTCTATTGCAAACGATTTCATTTATTTACAAGTCAAAACTAAGTTTGAACTAAATATTTACCTGATTCTACACTATTACATTTTCTATCTCTACTCTTACAATCTACTTAGTTCATGCATACTCCATTACTTAAATTTAGTATTTCAAAAACATAATTACGTGCTATATATAGATAAGTGTGTGGGGGTTTACATGAATCCTAACCTTCATTTTAGTCCTTCGCTTCCTACAAATCAGTCAAATGTCTAGGCACCGTTGGTAGAATGTTTTGAGTTAATTTGGCATTTCCATTGGAATGACCCTTTTAGATTAGTCAACCTTGTTTTCATTACATTTTTAGCAAAAACTCCAATCACCAAAACACAAACTCACAAGATTTTACACTTTTTCATTTTTTGCAAAATCACCTTTAACACAATTCATCTTCCTTCCCTGAGGAGACGAACTTGGAATACCCATTCCAAGTAAAACACAACACTCTAAAGTCTCTTTATGCTTGGGGAGCATTTTTGCACACACACACCCATTTTTCCATTTCTTGCATAATATCCGAGGGAGAGTGAAACTCACCTAACCGTATAAGCCACATACACATTACTGGAATCGTGGTCAGAAATTAGGAATGATGGAAGAATTCAAGTATTTTTTAGGACAAAATCTTCCAAAAGGTTGTCATTATTGGACAGTGGTGCCCTAGCAGTAAGCAAAATCATCCGGAAGGTCTTGCCCAAAATGCTAAAAATGAGGAGTTGGAATTTTTTGAGAAACCCTTCACATTTCCCCCAAATCTCAATCTCCTAAGCTTTCTCATCTCCTTCTACTCTCTTCCAATCTTCAAAACAACTCACCCAAACCATAAAATACTTAATTTCTCTTGTCTAGGGCTTGATTTTGAGTGGTTTTTATCAAAATCTTGAAGTTCCTTTAAAAAAAAAGCCCTAGGTTTCCCTTTTTCTCCCAAATCTAAAGTTCCCTTTGAATTTGTCCAAAACCTTCAAATATCTTACCATGGGTCGTATGGGTGGGATGTCCATTTGATGCTTTTGAGCCAATTGAGAGCTTTTGTTTTGGTGTTTTTGTCATTCATTGGTGTAGGGGCATTATTGGTCCTCATGGCCCACACCAAGAGAACGTGCCCTGAGTCCCCACCATCCGAGAGCACTAGCTCCTACAAAAAGGAACGTGGAGGGTCTGAGTAATGGAGACCGGGAGGAAAGAAGGATTAAGGAGAATCATGAAGCTAGTACGAAAAGGATAGATGAAAAAAATGTCAAGTGCGAGAGTATGTGGACAAGATATCTCTTGGGCCAAATGATAAAGTCGTAGAGGTGATCGAGGGACTTGAGTGAGGTATTTGGTTTGAGGAGGTAAAAGGCTACAATTTGAGGTTATTTAGAGAGTTTTATAAGAAATCATCGATGTTTGGTGAGGATGGAGTGGGCTAAGTACTAATGTGTGGGCGAAGACCTTCGAGGTGACCCCTGATTTAATTGCCACCGTGATAGGTTATGAGAGGCCTCCCCCTACCACCTCGATCTACCCATACAATGTTGAAGGGGGTAGGACTCTTGGTGATTATGTATGGCTCACTTATGAGGACCCAACCACTTTTTGGGGGACCACTCTTGTCGGGGGCCTTAAGCACTCTTTTGGTGTAATGAACAAAGTATTACACTATAATATGATGCCTCGGGGCTCCGAGAAGAGTCCAAATATTGAGAAGTTTG
Source organism: Ilex paraguariensis (assembly GCA_963454935.2). Lineage (NCBI taxonomy): Eukaryota > Viridiplantae > Streptophyta > Magnoliopsida > Aquifoliales > Aquifoliaceae > Ilex > Ilex paraguariensis. Next base: position 374,071 of record CAUOFW020002691.1, read on the forward strand.
CCCTCCTCCATGCTATTATGACAGGGAAGGCAATTGATGTGGTACTATTGATATGGGAGGAGATAAGAGAGTTTGCCAAGGCTGTAAAGACAAAGGCAAATCTCCCCTTCGGGAATCTTATCATGCGGATGTGCTCCCACAGCAAGGTGAAGTCCTACGCACATGACACGCTGATTAACCCTAATTAAGGCATAATTTAATTAAGTTAATAGGTCAATTGTGTTAGTTAAATAAAGTTAAACTAGCTACAAACTATAGGGTGCCAATTATCAAAAGCTTAAAACAAAGGGGGATCAAAGTATAATTCAAGCCCTCCATTTTTGCCTATAAATATCACCCCTTTGGTCTTGTAAAGATCATCTTTTTTTCCTTGTATCATATTTCTTGTAAAGAGCATCTTTTTGATAGTGAAAAAGCCTCCAAAAGTCATTACTACTTTCTTGTATCATCTTTCTTGTAAATAACATCTTTTGGTAGGGAAAAACCCTCCAAAAGTCATTATTGCTTTCTTGTATCATCTTTCTTGTAAAGAGCATCTTTTGGTAGTGGGGGAAACCCTCCAAAGTTATTATGGCTTTCTTGTATCATTGCTTTCNTGGTTTCTGGACAACGGAGGTAAGTCTCATGATCTTCCTCATGGGCTGAGGTACATTGTTCCGTGTACATATTCTTGTTTGTGTATAATTTCATTTGTAGATAGTTTGTTGCATGTGGGGACGAGACAAACAAAATTAATTGGTTAGATAACCCTTAGGCCCCAACATTAATATTGATTAAGACCCACCTGAGGATGCGGCTGATAATTTTGATAATGTTGGTGCCAATCCAAACATTCAAAGGGATGGGGGAGTGCCTGAACCTAGAATACCTAATCCACAAATGCAATTTCCCCCTCCCGTGAATAAAGGGAATAACATCCAAATGGATCCTCTAGCGAGGTCTATGAGGGATTTTCTTCAACCAACCCATAGCACGACACCCTCATGCATCCTCTTACCGGTCCAAACTCATCTCTTCCAAGTTAAGTCGGGGATGTGGTAACTACTTCCGACATTCCATGGAATTAAATAGGAAAACCCCTACTTGCACGTAAAGGAGTTTGAGCATATAGTTGCAACCTTCAATGCTAACTATGCTCTGGAGGACATAGCTCGATTGAAATTGTTTCCTTTCTCCCTCAGAAATAAAGCCAAATCATGGTTGAATGCCTTACGACCTCATTCCATTACCTCTTGGGCTCAAATGCTTTCTGAATTTTTGAATAATTTTTTTTTGGTTCAAAGAACCACTGCTTTAAAAAAGGAAATTCAAACCTTTTTTGAGAAGCCCAATGAGCAATTCTATCAATGTTGGGAACATTACAAGGAGTTGCTACAATCCATACGACATCATGGATTTGAATCGTGGCAACTGGTAAGTTTCTTCTATAAAGGAATCACACCAACCTATAGACAATTCATTGACATGATGTGTAATGACAAGTTCTTGAGCAAAGACCCCAATGAGGCCCTTGACTACTTTAGTACATTGGCCCAAAATGCACAATCNCATTGACATGATATGTAATGGCAAGTTCTTGAACAAAGACCCCAATGAGGCCCTTGACTACTTTAGTACATTGGCCCAAAATACACAATCTTGGGACATTAGGGATCCCAATGACGTACCTAGGACATCCTCGGGTAGTAGTCAACCACAAGGGGGAGGGACATATGACTTGAGAGACCGAGAAGACTTACTTTCAAAAATTGCTAAATTGTCAAGGAAATTTGANGTACCTAGGATATCCTCGGGTAGTAGTCAACCACAAGGGGGAGGGATATATGACTTGAGAGACCGAGAANACACAATCTTGGGACATTAGGGATCCCAATGACGTACCTAGGACATCCTCGGGTAGTAGTCAACCACAAGGGGGAGGGACATATGACTTGAGAGACCGAGAAGACTTACTTTCAAAAATTGCTAAATTGTCAAGGAAATTTGAGAGTCTTGAAGTCAATAGGAGACACGAGGTGTCTAATGTGTCATGGACCGAGGAGGCTTGCTCAATTTGTGAGAGTGTAGGGCATTCCATATCAGAGTGCCCCAACATTCTGGCACTTAAGGAAGTGTATCACGAGCAAATCAATGCCTTTAACCAAACGAGGCATCATTCTCTCCTCATTCGAATACTTACAATCTGGGTTGGAGCAATCACCCTAATTTTAGTTGGAGAAANCATTCCATATCAGAGTGCCCCAACATTCCGGCACTTAAGGAAGTGTATCACGAGCAAATCAATGCCTTTAACCAAACGAGGCATCATTCTCTCTTCATTCGAATACTTACAATCTGGGTTGGAGCAATCACCCTAATTTTAGTTGGAGAAATGAGAACCCCACTCCTCATGGTTCAAATACATACACACCTCCCGTGCGTCCTAAGCAAGGTCAATACCAAGGGCAAGGGCAAGTGTCTAGCTCCCAATATCCCTGGACTAATCCGCAAGGTTATTCGTCAAATCCACCACCACAGAATTTTTCACCAAGTCCACCTCTACAAAGCTTTTCGAATCAAGGATCATACAATCCTCCCACCTACCAACCTCCCCATAANCCAAGGGCAAGCGTCTAGCTCCCAATATCCCTGGACTAATCCACATGGTTATTCATCAAATCCACCACCACAGAATTTTTCACCAAGTCCACCTCTACAAAGCTTTTCGAATCAAGGATCATACAATCCTCCCACCTACCAACCTCCCCATAAGTGGAACTTGGAGGATGTGCTCTACAATTTCATCAAAAGCCAAACCACCTTTAACAACATTTGGGCTCAACTCACAAAAATTACCAATGCCATAGGGTTATCACAACAAGAGAAGGGGAAATTCCCCGCTCAACCCCAAGAAAACCCTAAGGGACAACATGTGATTGAGTTGTCCGAACCCACCAAAGAAAGTNCGATGTGCTCTACAATTTCATCATAAGCCAAACCACCTTTAACAACATTTGGGCTCAACTCACAAAAATTACCAATGCCATAGGGTTATCACAACAAGAGAAGGGGAAATTCCCCGCTCAACCCCAAGAAAACCCTAAGGGACAACATGTGATTGAGTTGTCCGAACCCACCAAAGAAAGTTGTGAGCAACTCAAGGTGGTCACCACTCTTCGGAGTGGCAAACAAATCAAAAAGACCATTGTGCCAAAAGTCTCACCCAAAACCACATTGCCAAATGAAAAAAGGCCAAATGTGACATAGAGGGGGGGTGAGGTGAGTGATGAGGTAAGTGAGCAAGAAAAATTGATTGATAATAGCGTGCTTGTTTCCCCCATGCCTCCTCCCTTTCCTAGTCGTTTGAAGCCACCCGTCAAGGTGGCTAATTATTATGATATAATTGAATCTNGGTCTCACCCAAAACCACATTGCCAAATGAAAAAAGGCCAAATGTGACATAGAGGGGGGTGAGGTGAGTGATGAGGTAAGTGAGCAAGAAAAATTGATTGATAATAGTGTGCTTGTTTCCCCCATGCCTCCTCCCTTTCCTAGTCGTTTGAAGCCACCCGTCAAGGTGGCTAATTATTATGATATAATTGAAATCTTCAAGCAGGTGAAAATCAACATTCCACTCCTCGATGCCATTAACCAAATTCCCTCTTGTGCAAAGATCTTGAAGGATTTGTGCACAGTGAAAAGGAAACTCAATGTCCATAAGAAGGCATTCCTCATCAAGCAAGTGAGCTCAATCTTGAAGACAAACACCCCTACCAAAGTTCAAAGACCCTGGCTACCCTATCATTGCCATCACAATAGGAAATTGCGGGGTGGAGCAAGCATTGCTTGACTTGGGGGCTAGTGTCAATCTCCTACCTTCCTCAGTGTACAAGCAACTCNGGCTACCCTATCATTGCCATCACAATAGGAAATTGCGGGGTGGAGCAAGCATTGCTTGACTTGGGGGCTAGTGTCAATCTCCTACCTTCCTCAGTGTACAAGCAACTCCAACTTGAAGATTTGAAGTCAACCTCAATCACTCTTCAGTTGGCTGATTAAAGCATTCGAACATTGAAGGGAGTGGTTGAGGATGTTTTGGTTCAAGTGGATAACTTTTATTTTTCTGTTGATTTCATTGTGCTTGAAACTCACCCTGTTGCTAACCCTTGCTCCCAAATCCCTGTTATACTTGGTGGACCTTTTCTTGCTACATCTAATGCTATTATTAATTGTAGGAATGGTCTCAAGAAGCTTACTTTTGGGAGCATGACTATAGATTTCAACGTGTTCAAGTTGAACAAACAACCAGGTGATGATGAGGAGGTACATGAGGTTAACCGGATTGATACTTTGGTAGAGGAATAGTTGGAGTTAATGAGCATTTTCAAGTTGGAAGAGGAGGGATTTGTTGATATGGAGAAGATTAATGGGCCAAACGAATTAGAAAGTGTGAAAGGGGTAGAGAGATGGACTCCTACATTTGAGAAGCTCCCATATATATGACAAGAAGATTTTTCCATCAAAAGAGAAGAAGCATGTTTTGGAATTGAAACCACTGCCAACCCATTCGAAGTATGCATATCTCGGAGAGGACGAGACTTTTCCTGCAGTGATTAGCTCAACCTTGGAGATCAAACAAGAAGAAGACCTATTGGAAGTATTAAGAAAACACAAGGGGGCTATTGGCTGGACAATTGCCGACATAAAAAGAATAAGCCCCCTCATTTTCATGCACTGCATTTATCTTGAGGAGGATGCCAAACCATCCCGACAACCACAAACAAGGTTGAACCTCATCATGAAGAGGTGGTGCAGGACGAAGTGTTGAAACTACTTGACGTGGGCATTATTTTTTCGATTGCCAACAGTAAGTGAGTTAGCCCCACGCAAGTAGTACCCAAGAAGTCAGGGGTCACGATGGTTGCTAATGAGGATAATAAGCTTATTCAAACATGAGTAATCACTGAATGGAGAGTGTGCATCGATTACCGCAAGCTCAACTTATGCACAAGGAAAGACCACTTTCNAGCTTATTCAAACATGAGTAATCACTGAATGGAGAGTGTGCATCGATTACCGCAAGCTCAACTTATGCACAAGGAAAGACCACTTTCCAATGTCATTCCTTGACCAAGTGTTAGAACGAGTAGCGGGACATCAATTCTATTGTTTCTTAGGTGGATATTCTGGCTACAATCAAGTTGAGATTGCATTGGATGACCAAGAGAAGACCACCGTCACTTGTCCCTACGGTACCTTTGCTTACCATCGCATGCCTTTTGGGCTATGTAATGCCCCCGAAACCTTTCAACATTGCATGATGGGTATATTTAGTGATATGGTGGAGAAGATTGTTGAGGTTTTTATGGATGAATTCTCAGTCTTTGGGGATTCCTTCAGTGGCTGCTTAGAAAATTTAGAGAAAGTGTTGGAGAGGTGTGAAGAGAAAAGTTTAGTTTTGAATTGGGAGAAGTGTCACTTTATGGTAACACAAGGGATTGTTCTTGGGCACATTGTTTCGGTGAAGGGAATAGAAGTGGACAAATCAAAGGTGGAGGCCATCTCCAACCTTCCTACGCCAAGAGTCGTCAAGGATATCCGGTCGTTTCTGGGCCTTGCAGGTTTTTACCGTCGATTCATAAAATTTTTTAGCACATTTGCCCAACCTTTGATCGCTGTATTATCTAAAGATATCCCATTTATGTGGTCAGATGATTGTGAGGCACCTTTTACAAACCTCAAGAGTATGCTTGTCACACCTCTGATTATGCGACCACCCAAGTGGGATTTACCTTTTGAGATTATGTGCGATGCGAGTGATTACGCTGTCGGTGCAGTGCTCGGTTAAAGGGAGGATAATAGGCCTTATTTAATATACTACGCTAGCAGAATGCTCAATGAGGCTCAAATGAATTACACTACCACATAAAAGGAGCTGCTAGCGGTAGTATTTGCATTAGAAAAATTCCGTTCTTACATCATTGGTTCACCGATAGTGGTTTACACTGATCACTCTGCTTTGAAGTATTTGTTGTCGAAGCAAGATGTCAAACCAAGACTTATCAGGTTGATCCTCCTACTCTGAGAGTTCAATCTTATCATTAAAGACAAGAAGGAAGTGAAGAACGTGGTGCCGGACCAGTTGTCTCGACTCGTGGTGCAAGAGACTGATGAGAACATTCCTATCCCTGATTCCTTCCCTGATGAGCATTTTTTTTCAATTCATTATGTCTGTCCTTGGTATGCTGATATATGCAATTATCTTGTAACAACACAAATACCACCACATTGAAACCCAGAGGATCGAAGGAGATTCATGGCAGATGTGAAGTATTTTTACTTCAACAATCCGTACATGTTCAAGTACTGCCCTGACCAAATCATGAGGAGATGCGTGCCAGAAAATGAACAGCAGGAAATCCTTTCATTCTAACATTCACAAGCTTGCGGTGGTCACTTCTCACCAAAGAAAACTTCGGTGAAAATTCTTCAATTAGGTTTTTACTGGCCCTCACATAACAAAAGACTATGTTTCATTTTGTAAAGAATGTGATAGATGCCAGCGTTTGGATAGTGTGACCCAAAGGAACATGATGCCCCTCTCCCCAGTACTCGTTATAGAAATATTTGATTGTTGGGGCATCGACTTTATGGGTCCCTTCCCTATGTCGTTTGACAATTTATACATCCTACTGGTAATGGACTATGTACCTAAGTGGGTGGAGGAGATCCCAACCAAGACCAATGACCACCGGGTCGTGGTCAAGTCCCTCAAGGAGAACATTTTTTCGAGATTTGAGATGCCTCATGCAATGATAAGTGATGGTGGATTACATTTCTGCAATAGGTCATTCGTATCTTTAATGTTCAAATATGGCATCACTCATAAAGTATCCACCCCATACCACCCACAAACCAATGGCCAATAGGGATATCAAAAATATTTTAGAGAAAATGGTGAACCCCAATAAGAAATATTGGTCAAATAGATTGACCGATTCCCTATGGGCGTACCGCACCGCCTTCAAGACTATTTTAGGCATGTCTTCCTATCGGCTCGTCTATGGAAAGGCTTGCCATTTGCCGGTCAAAATGGAACACAAGGCCTATTGGGCTATTAAGACTCTGAACTTCAATCTAAGAATGGCCGGAGAGCAAAGAAAGTTAGAGCTAAATGAGTTGGAAGAAATTAGAAGAGATGCATATGAAAGTTCCAAAATTTCAAAGGAGCGGGCCAAAATCTTTCATGACAAATCCATTGCGCGGAAGTCATTTGAGCGCGGGAAAAAAGTGTTTTTATACAACTCTCGGCTTTCCATTTTCCAAAGGAAACTCCGATCCCATTGGGATGACCCTTATCTTGTCAAGATGGCCTACCCCAACAGAGCTGTAGATGTCCAAAATCCCAAAAATGGCCAGACATTCAAGGTCAATGGCCAAAGACTTAAGCCATTTTTCGGGGGCTTTGAAGAACAAGTGGTGAAGGAGAATATAATAGATTCGGTATACCCGAAAGTTATGGAGGAATAACTAGTTTTTTCTGCTTTTTAATATACAGGCTTTTATTTTCTTACTTTATTTTTATTCCATGTTAATTATGTTCTTTTGTTGTATAGTTTTGTTTTTCTTAGTCGTAGATATTGGTGTTTTTGTCAAAGCTCAAGTGCAAGGCGTTTTCTAACCCTACCAATCTTTTTACTGTCCGTCATTGAATATCATACATTTTTGTTTTATTGAGGACAATGCATGAAT
>CAUOFW020002691.1:390086-405320 GCA_963454935.2 Ilex paraguariensis
AAAATTAAATGTATGACAATTGAGTTGATTTGTCAATGATTAGTCATAGTGTGGATCCAACAACTCAATGGATTTCATTTCCATTACTCCCCCTTCCAATAATAGTTTAAATCTTTGTCCATTGACTTTAAACACATTCTCGTTCTTGGAATTTTCAATTTTTACCACCCCATATGGAAAAACAACTTTAACAATAAAGGGGTCGGTCCATCTAAATCTTAGCTTCCCAATATATAAATATAATCTAGAATTATACGAGAGAACTTTCTATAAAGGTTCAAAAGATTTTCCAAAAATATTTTTGTCATTGAAAACCTTCATCCGTTCTTTGCAAACTCGAGAGTTCTCCTATGTTTCATTTTGGATTTCTTCAAGCTCATTTAATTGTAATTTTCGTAAAGAGCTAGCTTTGTCTACCCTAAATTTGAACATTTTAATGATAAGTTTTATGCTCTAGTTCCACTAGTAAGTGGAAAGCTTTACCATTAATCAAATTGTATGGAGACATGTCAATCGAGGTTTTAAAGTTGTATGGTAAGCCCATAATGCATCAGTTAGTCTCAGCAATCAATCTTGTGATCAAGGTTAACCATTTTTTCTAAAATTTGTTTGACCTACTGATTGGCAACCTTTGCTTGCCCACTCATCTGTGGGTGATAGGGAGTGGCAACTATATGTGTAACACCATAATTTTCCATTAAGGACTCAAGTGATCTATTACAGAAGTGACATCCCCCATCACTAACACTCAAGGTATACCAAATAGGGAAAAATGCTTTCTTGTAAAAATTTAAAAACAGTTTTGTGATCGTTGTTTCAACATGGTATAGCCTCGACCCGTTTAGAGACATAATCAACCACCACGAAGATGTAAAGATATCCAAAATATGGAGGGAATACACTCATAAAATCATTGACCCAATAGTCAAAGATCTTAATAATCCAAATAGAATTAAGGGGCATCATATTCCTATAGGTTATCCCTCCTAGCCTTTCACATCGCTCGCAAGCCTTACAAAAATGATGTGCATCTTTAAAGAATGTTCGCCAATAAAATGCACACTGCAAGATTTTTGCAGCAGTTTTCCTAGTTGAAAAGTGGCCTCCACAAGCCTCAAAATGACAAAAGGAGAGTACGCTTTGTACCACAAAATCTGGTACACATCTTCTAAATCTGGTCTGAGCAGTACTTGAATAGATATGGTCATCCCAAAAGAAACTCCTCACCTTAACCATAAACCTTCTCTTGTCCTATGCACTCCAATATATAGGCATCTCACATGTGACACAAAAATTCACAATATCAACAAACTAAGGTAATGCATAAATAGATAGCAACTGTTCATCTAAAAATGTATTCTATCGTCATTGTCTCCATAGGCACATCACTCACAAGTTTAGATAAGTGGTCAACTACTACATTCTCTACTCCTTTTTCTTTTTTTTTATCTTTGATGGTGATGTCAAATTCTTGGACTAGGAGGATCCATCCAAGAGGCATTGATTTTGCATCTTTCTTTGTTAAGAGGTATTTTAGTGTTACATGGTTTGTGAATATGACAATAGGGGATCCCACAAGATATGATCTAAACTTGTTTAATGTAAATACAACTACTAGCAATTCCTTCTATGTGGTAGAGTAGTTCATTTGTGCACTATTCAAGGTTCTACTAGCATAGTATAGGACATGTCGCCTTTTATCATTTCATTGCCCTAAAACTACCCACTGGCATCATACATAATCTTAAAAGGAAGAGTCCAATCTGGGGGTTGCATAATTGAACAGTGGTGAGCATTCCCTTCAACTTATCAGAAGCTTCTTGGCAAGACTCACTCCACTAAAAAAAACTATATCTTTCCCTAGGAGGTGTCAAATTGGTCTACACATTTTATGAGCACTCAATATTACATTATTTCATTGTCTTTTTACATCCAATCTAGGCTTGCTAACTAACTAACTTGTTTCACTTAATGCATTTTGTAGCTTAAGCCTTGATTTTGGTGTTGCATGTATTTTAGGTATAAACATGGAGTTTTAGCATGGATATAAGGGCAAGGAACAAGGTGTCAGTGAGTTTCCTCAGGATTAGATGAAGTGGGGGGCCTTGCAAAGTCAATTGAAGAAAGAAAAACAACTACTGATTGGTGTTCTACTAGTAGGAATATAGAAAGACAAGGTTCTATCGGTAGGAAGTTAGTTCTACAGGTAGCTGAGCTCATAGCAGTTTACAATTTTTCATTAGAAAAGTTCTACTGGTACTTGTACATTTTCTACTGGTAATTGAAACTCCAATACTTTTATCATAAGAGCCCTATTGGATTAACTACCAATAGGAGAAGCTATAGAAGTTTTAGAAGTTCCTGACAGGCAGAGAACTACCGGTAGGTCTACCTTGCTGCCCATAGATCGAGACAAATATTCTTGGGAAGCTTAATTAAAGATCAAAATTTTCCAAATCTTTTAGGGATTCTCAACCAATAAAAAAAGGAGATAATTTTGGGATTGATATCTTACAAAGAGCTAAAGATTTTCTTTCCAACCATTATAAATAGAGACCCTTTGGAGAATTGAGGGAGAAGTCTTTGGGGATTTTTCATTTAATTTTCTTATCAAAGAGTTTTAGGGTTTACGTTACATTTTGTATTTAAAAGTTCAATTCTGTTCATTTAATTGTTCAAGCAACATTCAATTTCAATTGTCTTTACTTTCAAAGCTTTGTTATTTACATTTAGTTCTTCGATACAAGCAATTTAATTCAGTCTTTACTTTCCTGCATTCAATTATATCTTCTTTAAAGCTTTACGTTATTTTAATTATTATGAGTGTGAGTAGTCTTCTTCTGGGGATGATCTGAGGAAGGAGTCCTAAACCTATGAAATAGGGTGTATGCCTTAAACTCAGGTTGTAACATTTATATGATTGATTGAACTGGTTATGATTCCAAAAACCTAATTGGTTTGCATACATCCCTATTATTTGTATGCAATTAGGCTTGGTACAAATAATTTTGCAACCTTTAGAGTGCTGATTTTTTCATCATAAATCATCTTTCAATTGCTACATTAGTTTTTTCAAAGTTTTTAGTTGAAAATAATTGTCTATAGCAGTTTGAATACGAAAGCAGATGAGTTATAGATTTAAGGTAGAAACTCTTATTCATAGGTGGGACAAATTGATTCGCATTTTTTGATGATCAGATTAATATTATACGCTCAAGTATAAATGGTCGAATTATAATTTTCTCGGTTTTAAGTCCAAGTATCGATCCCACGAAGAATATTTGTAATTAGGAAATAAAATAAAAATAGTGAGTTGTTATTTCGAATAGGACAGCATGTGATAGCTTGTGATATGAGCTTAGATGGATAACTAGTTTACTTAAAAGGTTGGTTGTAGCTAAAAGGTTGGTTGCAGATAAATTGTTACAAGACAATAATATAAAAAGTATCATTCAGTTTAAAGATCCCATATGCGTTACATTGGTCAAGTACTAGAAATGGTACCTTACAGAAATTAACTTCCATGTTACTGGCAAGTCAACCGATAGGTCTGATGTATATAAACCATCACACAACAACTTTTTAGGTTAGCTGGTGGTATCCATGACAATTAATTAATCCAAGCAAACCAGAAGGACAAGTCATTCAAGATGAATGCTTGAATTATTCAATTGACTCCATGATAGTAAGTGCGTACATAATAAACCATAACTCAACAACTTCTTAGGTTAGCTGGTGGTATTAAATTATAACACAACAACTTCTTAGGTTAGCTGGTTATAGATGTGTCATTTGACTAATTCGAGTGAACTAGAAGGACAAGTCATTCATAAGGAATACTTGTATTATTCAATTGGTCATCTGTGATATATATACCAATTAAACATCTTCAGCGTTCCGGTGGAGGACTAGCCATACCGATAGGAATACCGTAGATATTCGCCTGACAATATTATCATGTATACCAGTTAAAGAATCTTAGTAATCTAGGAGGACAAGTCATTCATGAGAATCACTTAGGTCATTAATCTAGTAGTTATATATAGTAGTTAAACAACCCTGATAATCCAGAAAGACAAGTCATTCATGAGGATCATTTAGGTTTTGTATCATGCATCAGTAGAACATCCTCAGCATTCCGGTGGAGGACAAGTCATACCGATAGGAACACCGTAGATATATAACCGGTAGGTCCATTATACACTGATGACACAATTTCAGACACAACACCAAAATTACGTACATCACTATATCATGCATGAAGCGTATAATACATATATAGATAAATATATGAATAAAATATCAACATTTCCAGTAGTTAACCAATATTGTACATATGTTTACCTCTCACTAGAGGATATAAGTAACTACTCATGCCCCATTGCTACAAACAAGCAAGGAGTGCGGACAGTTTTCATTACGATTAAAATTAAAATGCAGATTTTGACACTTCTTTCACAAGGAACAACTGAAACACGACCACCTTTATTATTAGTCAAGACAAAAAGGTGGTGGTAGTTCAACTATCCAAATAGAAAGATACAACAGAAATGTAGAAATACATAGCTTCGACTGAAATGTATGACGTATCGGATTAAATTTCAATTTCTCTTTCTCTCTTTCTTTTTCTCTTTTTCTCTTTTGGAATTCTCTCTTGACTCCTCTATGGCCGTCCTTGTTCAAATGAAAAGAGGACACCCCTATTTATAAGAAAAAAGGAAGCAGGAGGTGGAGGGATAAAGCTCAGCCGCCTTTGGGGACCAATTGGACGCCCCTCCACCGTCCGGACGCCCATGCCTTGCTAGTGTTTTTGCATACTGATTCACTTTGTGTGCTAGCTTTCTTTGGGTATATTACTCTTTGGTCCTTCATTGTTTCAAGCTTTGACAATTTGTTCCTTGTATTTTGCATCAAAACTTGAAAATTTAGACATAACACACATAAAACCCTAATTCCCGCACAAACCCTAATTGATAGTTTTTAGTTAGTTTATCTTATCAATTTGACTTTTTTAACAATTCTAATTTATATCCTAATTAGGGTTAATCACGAATTCTAAAGATTATGTAGTTTTTTTCATTTATTGAATTTCAATTTCATTTGTTGTTAACTCTCAAAATTCTTGAACTCAAATAACTTTTTCATTTTATTTTTCATCACTTTGGATTCCAATTCTTTCCCTGAGAAGATGACCTTGGACTTTTGTTCAAGTTACTACATGATATATTTCTCTTACGATTGGGAGCTTTCATGAAAATACAACCCCTTTTTGAGGGCAAACAATATTGAGTTTAAAATCAACGTAATCCAAAAAAGACCTAACACCCTTAAGGGTTGTGGGGGTAGAAAAATTGTCAATGAATTCAATTTTTACTTTATCTACTTGAATTCCCTTAGAAGAGAAAATGTGGCCCAGAACAATTCTCTTTTGAACCATGAAGTGACATTTTTCCTATTGAGCACTAGGTTCTTCTCTTCACACCTTATCAAAAAAATTTCAAGGTTAAATAGACAATCATCATAAGAATCACCAAAAATAATAAAGCCATCCATAAAGACTTCAAGAAAACACTCAACCATATCACTAAAAATACTAAGCATGCACATTTGTAAAGTCATAGGTGCATTGCAAAGTCCAAAAGACATCATTCGATAAGCAAAGGTGCCAAAAGGGCAATTAAAAGTAGTTTTCTCTTGGTTTTCTAGGGAAATGTTAATCTGGTTATATACTGAATAACCATCTAAGAAGTAATATAACAAGTGTAAAGTTACCCTTTCTTAAATTTGATCTATGAAGGACAAGGAAAAATGATTTTTTCATGTAACAGAGTTAAGTTTCCTGTAGTGTATGCACATTTTTCAACCAGTTATGATTCTAGTTAGTACAAACCCATTGTTGTCATTAGAAACTACAGTAACACCAGATTTCTTAGGGACTAACTGTGTAGGACTCACCCATTTACTATCAACTATAGGGCAAATGATCCCTACATCTAACAATTTCAATACTTCATTCCTAACCACTTCCTTCATGTTAGGGGTGAGTCTCCTTTGCATCTCTCTAGATGTTTTGGCATTGTCGTCTAAGAAAATCTTTTATGTGCAAACTAAGGGACTAATTCCCTTCATATCAGCAATATTCCACCCAATAACACCCTTGTGCTCTATAAAAATTTGGAGTAACTTACCTTCTTGGATTGAACTAAGGTGGGAAGAAATTATTATTGGAAAGGCACACTTTAAATAAATAGGTAGAGGCTTCAATACTAGCTTTGGTGCTACAGAACTAGGTGACAAAGGTAGGTTATTTCTAGGTGGAAGCTCCTCAAACTTTCACTTCCAATCTCTCACTTCATATACCTGTGAAGAATTCACAATAGAAGTTAATTCATTTATTTCAAAATCTAAATATGAATTTGGAATTGAATATTTTCTTTACAAAAATCTAAATTGTTCAAGTATGATAGACTCAATTAAGTTCACCTCATGCAAGTCATCTGATTTACATTTGAATCAAACAATTCATAACAAATACAGTTTGGTAAGAAAAAGAGCAAGGACATCTACTGCAAACCCAAATGATATTTTGTAAAAAAAATTAAAAATAATAAGTTAATTTATTAATAAAAAAATAATAAACTTCAAGAATACACACTCACAGACTCACACACACAGAGAAACAATAACACACAGATCTGAGCAATATATACATAGATCTATGTATATATAGATTTTTTAGACTTACCTTCACAGCAAGAGAGATCGATGGAGGGCTTCGTTCAGGAAGGCAAGAACGACGAGGGCTTTTGTTCAAGAAGGTAGCAATGACATTCGTTCAAGCAGGCAGCAATGACTTGCAAGGATGAGGGGGAGCTTCGGTTTGCCTTCCAGAAGATAGAGAGAGAGGGTGCTTCGATTCGTCTTCAAAGACAGAGAAAAAGGGTGCTTTGATTCGACCTGTGAGGATGAGAGAACCGATTAACAAAATAGTAATGCTAGGCCGATCAAACACCCAAATTATTTATATTTCCATAAAAATACACATCTATTTTTGCTAAGAGGAATTGAATCCGAAATCTCATTAAACTCCTTCGGTCCATTCAATGAGTGTTTTGTGTTTTGGTTGTTTTCTGAAACATAATTTGTTTGTTCTCATTTTTTTAACTTGTTTCCAAGACAAATTAGATGAAACAAAAAATAAAAATAATTATTAAAAATATTTTTGTTTGTTTTTTTGGCAAAAATTGAAAGCAAAAATATAAAACAACAACCAAAAACATAAACAAACAACCCCTTCGTTTCTAAGCAGAAGAGTTATTTTCAAGTAGTGACAGAAAAATAATGCATGATAGTGCAATGTGTCGTGCAAATTGTAGGTAATCTTACAAAGTCCTACAAGGATTGTTTGCATGCTCATTATAGACCCTCATGCGTGTATGTGAGATTGTATAGGAGTATCAAAAAAATTACCAAATAGAAGCTCTAACTCTTCCCTAATCAATCATCCACTTGGCTCACGGTGTCTAGAGCTCTTAAAAAAATAAATAAAAAGAGATAGAAGTAGAAAACAAAAAATTAAATGACAAAACAAAATAATAGAAAAAATAAAAGTGAAACGAGCTTACCAGATCTGTGAAGAATCTCAAATCAAGCAAATCTTAAGGTATGATGGTGTGCTCCTTGCCTTCCAACAAATCCCCGACAATGATTCCAAAAATTTGCTACAACTCAAATAGTGTAAAACCAAAGTGTTGGTTGTGCGAAGTAATCAATTTTCTTGGAATTCCGATGTCGCATCTCATACAATTGTGAATGACTTAGAACACAGAAAAATTAAAAGAAAATTGTTTTAAAATTGTTTTTATAAAAATTGTTTGTTCAGAAGAACATAAATTGTTTGACTAAAACCAATAATTGAGAATACTAAAGCATTGAAGATACCATTTCAATTCCACAAAATAATTATTAATGATCCGATTTTTTAACTCAATTAAGAATTAGTTGAGTGATCTCAATCGGAATTTTTAAGAGTTATAATATTAAAAACATCCAACAGTATAATTGATAATATTATAAATCTAAGTATCTAATTGTAAATCACAAGCATTCATCGTACCCATCTGCGATGAATCAAGTTTTTCAATAAATAAAACTTATTTTTATCACAAGTAAGGAATTAATTATTTTATGAAAATTCTAATCAATTAATTCAAGCATGTAAAACCAGTTATTTACTCGCAGGGAATTCAAACATTCGATGTATGTGGCACACCTAATCAAGTAATTATCAGAACAAAAATTTTACTAAAAGACATGAATTAAATTAAAAGAAAAATTCATACATTAAGAACATTGGATCAAAAACAATATCGTGCTTTATTAAAAGCTTCTCCCCTAACTTTTGTTAGGGACTTTTGCAATCTATAAGAAAATAAAACAAAAACTAAGGAAGAGGGGCTAAGAGAAAACCCCCCTCTATATGGTTCACATCAGCTTATATAGGCACTAGGGTACCAAAAACTTAAATAAAGTTAAAGTATGAAGTAATTGATCGGTTCTAATTATCGTGTTTTGACACGTGTTTTCAACCGTCTTAATGCTCCCTTGTTATCTTGGCCTGTCTACTACTCACAGCTAGACGTGTGTTCAGATTGCTTCAATCAATTTCTGCATGCAGCTACTAGAGTAGCCGTTTGGATGCGATATTTCTACCATCCGAACGCGTGCCTTCAATCTTCTCTTTGCAGCCACTGAAAGTCATGTCCGTACGCGCTTTCCAAATCGTCTGGACGCACGAGGAAGTGGCCCTTTTTAACTCCTTAATGCTTTGGATCTTCTTCTCTTTTTGTATTTGTCCTTCAAATCTTTAACTAAACTAATATATTTGCAAAAACAGATAAACACTACAAAAGAAAATAAAAATTCCAAAACATACTAATTAAACTCATTTATCTCTTTACTCAATGTAATTAACCATCTATTAGTATACTAATCATACAATATTTTCAACCCTAATCACATTCCTTAAGCGCAGGAGAACACTCTGCTTGCAGCTTATCTACATAAAGAGGAGGCCTAAAAGTGCTAACAAGTCACTCTAACATCCCAGTTCACGGGGAAGAAAGAAAAAACAGCTCTAACAAAAGTAATCCCCCCTTACCAACCCAGCCTCCCCTAAGCCCCTTGGGAGAATACCTATTACGTCGAATAGTCATGTGGGCTACTATCCTTTGTATCACATCCATTGTAAGAAATAAAACAACTCACAAATCTTTTGACCATACAAGCCAAAGTGCCTCCACGCCAACCCCTGATCAGTTTTGGCACACTACCACCACTTTCATGCACAAAACAATCAACTCTCTATCAACTTCCATACAAACTAGCAAGACAGATCAGATGAAGAAAAACAAAGACAAATGGGGAACAACAAATAAAAATAATAAAATAACGGGAAAATTCTCTTCTTCCCCACCAGTAGCTCCCACCTTGATCCCGATAACAAATCCCTCTTGTGCCCTTGCAGATATCAGCTTCAACACTCACATCCCAAGCTTTGATGAACATGAAAAAAATTGTAAGAATTACGATTTCAATTCATATGTCCCCAGGTCATCTATAAAATCACTATTTGCCTTTGTTCTGTTGTTCCTTTTGCTCTCTGATCTTGGATCTGGGTTGCCACTCTTGTCGGTGTCAATATACTCCTGGGATTCAATCTCCATGCTACCTGCATGAGTTCTTCGGTGCCTTCGATCCTGTAGTAATAAATACAATCAAAATCCAATTACAAATCATCACTAACATTCATTCCTGCACTGAAGAGCTTTTAAAACCAAGCATCATCTAATCAAAGAAAGCCAGCTTGCACAGTATAATGTTGGGATAACAAAAAAATGGAGAAAGAGATAAATGATCAATTGACTGGTGGTCTACTGTTGATTCAAAATGCAAAATTTATTCACTTTATTTTTATAACTGTAAAGAGAATTCTTGATCAGAATGTATATCAAATGCAATTAAGAAAAAGATACATAAGCGGTTGAATCATTACCATAACAGTATTATGCTAAGAGATTTATTCATTCACAAAGAATAAAGCTTTTAAATGAAGCATCAAATTCATTGTATCACGATAACTTATGAATATGACTCCCGAGTCCAGAACAACATTCGC
This sequence comes from Ilex paraguariensis, assembly GCA_963454935.2. Classification (NCBI taxonomy): domain Eukaryota; kingdom Viridiplantae; phylum Streptophyta; class Magnoliopsida; order Aquifoliales; family Aquifoliaceae; genus Ilex; species Ilex paraguariensis. The sequence goes on from CAUOFW020002691.1 coordinate 400,264, forward strand.
AATGATGTTGGTTAAGTTTAGCATGGAACAACATTCAAGACATTGCCTCTAAAATAGTGAATCTTCAATCTAAATTGACACTCTCCAAAGCCGATGCATTAGTGCAGTGTCTATTACCACTTCCCTAGAGCTTTCACTGGGTTGCCATGCCACTTGAAAGCAAACTAAATCGATATACATTCATGATTGCTGCTATTGTGGGGTAGGAAATTTCTATTCTCAGCCCCAAGGCATAAAGCAAAAGAGGAATATCACGTGTTTCCTCTTCAATTGTGCACTTTAGGTAAAATCTCTCAAGACAACTAATGATACTAATAGCCCCATTCAAAAAAGGACGTAGAAATATACCAGTTGAAGAAATAATTGAAGGCAAAATTCTATCACAAAGTAGTGCAACACAACAAGAACTAATGCTTTGAATAGCCCCATTCAAATACAGTGGATAAATGTGGAAGTAAAAGAAATACTTACAAAAGCAAAATTCCATCACAAGGATGTGCAAGCACATGCAACTACAAATAATCCAGATCGCAATAAACATATATTCAGGGATACCACCATGAAAAATATAAGAAACAATCATATGTACAATATCAGAGTTTCTTTATTGAAAAGGTACACACATCAATTAGGCTCTTCCCAAATTAATTTATTTTACCAATGACAAGGTATAATGGTACATGATAGTTGTCAACATAATTTGTTTCCATAAATGAACGGATGAACCAAAGTAGCTAAGTTACAAAAGTGGAAGATGCTATAACTCGGATTTCAAGATGATCGAGATAAAAGTAAAAAGGCATAAGGAATATAAATAAGTAATCATAAGGTAATAAAAGAGAATCCATAAATTTTGCAGCCGAATACCCAGGACTTTTTCTTAGCTTCCTTGATACGTAACCTTAGAGATGAGATAATGAAGAGGGTGCTAACCTTTAGATTAGAGAAAACCCACATGAAGATAGAATGCTTCGCAGGTTACTCACTAATTAAAGAAAAGGTTGAATATGAAGGAGGTTTCTTCATTGATGCAGTGTTAATTGATGTAGTATGTATACTTATCCATTACAAAACTAATGGCAAGATTCTATAAATCTGAATGAGGCTAGCAACTCTATTAGCTTAAACTGTTAAACAGATAAAAGGAGCAAATCTGATGTAATGAAATTTTTGGAAGGCAAAAAAGAGAAATTCACTTTCTCTAAAGGTAGTACCCGATAGAAGATGAATTCAATTAAAATTACATGCAGACCGATCAGTTTCTTTACTGATAAAATTCAGATAAAATTGTTTATGCCATATGCATGCAGAATAAAAAACTTACCTCTCTTGGTATAGGATATTCCTCTGACTCAAGCATACGCACTACTTGGCTCATCTTAGGTCTTTTGTCAGAATCTGGATCGACACACCTCAAAGAAGTTAAAAGGGCTCGTTTTAGGCCTCTTGCCGATGGTCTGGTTTCAATGTTAGGGTCCACTACTTCCTCCGAGCGCCTGTTTCCGACCATCATTTTCAGCCAATCAACAAGATTTACCTGCAAACATCACATTGTTGAAAAATCAGAGCATATTTGAAGGGAAATAACCAGACGGAAGTCAAAAGGAGAAAGTATGGAAAAAAAAATGAAGAGGCTTAAAGAGACTAAGTTTATAAATTTCGCTCGAAGACTTGATTCATTAAATATCACAAATTACAGATGTTGGCATAACTCATAGAACAAGCAACTTCAAAGGAGCATATAAATGATCCAAAAATTAAATTGAAAGAAATGAGAATCAATCTATCCAAAGCTTGTATCACATATGAGAAATGGGCATGTGAGACTTTTAGTTTTATGAGCTTTAACTTATGGGATAATTTCGTATGCCTCCGCATTAGGATTGATGAAAGAATAAATTCTTCAGAATGTACAGCTGTTAAATGCCAATAAAAGGGATATGTCCCATACCCATAGATATCCCTTTAGGAAGTCCTGTGATTGAAAAATAAAAATAATAATACATCATGAAGAGTATTGAAGAAGCTGAGCCTAAAAGGGAAAATAAAGAGAGAGATAAAGGAGAAGAATCCTTTCCTGTCTAAAGTAATAGTTTTTGAAAGGAATCTAAAGTAACTGAGTAGGCTCAGTGCACAAACCAATGTTAGGCTAAGAACAAAAGCTTTATAAGTGTGGTGCAACGTGAAAAACATTATCACAGATTGTTCTCAATGGATCATATTGATAGCATATCCAACATCAGATGCATAGTCTAATCATTCATAATAGTCTTCATGCTGAATCCAAATTGCGTCAAATTTTTTGAGTAGATGAAAATTCAAAAACATCTTCGCTGTCAAGATTCTAACAGATTCTCAGATTATATCGTATTAAACACATACCTCCTGAGCAGGACGACCATAGTCCACTGGATCTCTTCCTGTAATTGCTTCCAAAAGCAAAACGCCAAAGCTATAAACATCACTCTTTTCATTTAAAAGGCCCGTATTTGCATATTCCGGAGCCACGTATCTGCATTATTTCAAAAGAAAGAAAATAAAAATGATATAATTCCTTTAGATCAATCTAACATACAACAACATTTCAAAAAATCCTACAATTTAGGAAACAAAATAAAAAACAAAGCAAATTATTGAAGTTATACTAACCCGAAGGTTCCCATGACCCGTGTTGTGATGTGACTTTTTCCAGCACCAAGTAGCTTAGCCAAACCAAAGTCAGAAACCTTGGAATTGAAGTCATCATCAATCAATATATTGCTTGACTTTATGTCTCGGTGAACAACTTTTGGCTCAATTGCTTCATGCAAGTAGGCAAGTCTGCAATAAATGTACCACATGTCACAAGATCTACCGGTGTTGAAAGAGAGAGACAGTTGGATTTAACATACGCCTTTGCTGTGCCAAGGAGAATATTCATTCTGGCCTCCCAAGGAAGATATCCATGCTGGCGCATAGCTCCATGAAGCCATTGTTCTAAATTTCCATTGTTCACGTACTCGTAGACTAACATCCTGAAACATATGGAATAAATGAGAAAGATACTGTTTGAAATGAAAAGTGAAAACTGGAAGGACTCAAGGTCTTAGATGCATTATAAAACCAGCTGTTAGTTTGAGTGGCATCTCCTCCCACCACCCGAGCAGTGGAGATTCAGGTTTTAAATTCCACTTGGGACTTGGATGCATGTGTGAACAAGAAAAACTACATTCATTTCAAGGGTTTGGTTTCTAACACCAAGGGTGACTCATTGCCGGAACGAATGCAAACAAAAAAGCTATTAAGAAATACGTTTTACCAGAATAGTACCTATGAGTTCCTTCAATGCAGTATCCGAGAAGGCGAACCAAATTTTTATGACGCACATGGCCAATAGCATCAACCTCCACTCTAAATTCCTTCTCCGCTTGGCCTCTAGAACAAAAGAGTTCACATATTTAACTTCCAACATTTGACAACCAACTAAAACAAGAAAAATAAACTACCATACAGGCATGAAATAAGCAAAGCCATTTTTAAACTCACAGGTTGTTGAGGAGCTTCTTAACTGCCACTGGAGTCCCATTAACCAAATGTCCCTGGTAAACAACTCCATATCCACCCTCACCAAGAACATTCTCCTTTGAAAATCGGTTTGTTGCAAGTTCAAGATCTCTTAATGTAAACCAGTGACCCCAACCCAAGTGAGAAAATTCAGGCAGGCCAATTAAAGGAGAAGGAGCATTTATTGGACGTGAAGAAGAAGATTTATACAACGCAAATGTGTCAGAACTCCCTTCTTCTCCTAATTGAGACCCTCCACCCTCTTTATCAAGATGATGGAATGAATCCGATCGACTGCTGTTATCTCCATTCTCTGTTTTTCCCCTTCTCAAATGGAGCAAAACCTTATCAGATTCTTTATCGCTGGATTTGTCATGGATTGCGAGAAGAATCCCATCACGTGGAACAAATTCATTTGTTGACACTAGATCCACCTGTACTTCCTTAATTTCCTTTGAAACAATTGGAATATGACTAAGGGGAATCTTTTCTCTAGCCCTTCTAGATCGCTTTCGTGAAGTAAGATAAAAAGTTAAGCCAAAGAGGATAACCACAATAAATAACCCCACAATGATCCCAATCAATTCCCAAACCTTGAGACCAAAAATGCCAGTTTTCTCCGATAATTCTGCATTGAGAACAGTAGCCATTTCTCGCAAACCTCAAAGCATCTACAGAATAAATACAAAAACAAGCAGGATTGAGATTTATGTTGCAAAGTATACATCTAACACTGGTGTTGATTCCGCTGCATCATTAATGGAAAATTGTTACAGTATATTTCTTGCTCTCCTAGCATTCATGGCCTCTCATCTACCCTATTCATGTGCTCATCCTACAACTCTCACTGATAAAGGGGTAAAAAGTCCACCATTTCCTCTTAAAGCCAACAATGTAACAGGAGAAACAAGAAGGCATGTTCGAATAGAAAGTGTAATAAACAAGATTCACAACACAGGTACACATTCCACTTGGTTAATATATAGATCAAGAGCACAATGTAACAAGATCCACTAATATAAGATCGTTTGCTTTTTCTCGTTTAATTATTCTACCAAAATAAACATTGAATATATTCTGGCAGCGAATCTAAAACTGAAAAAAAAAATGGGAAAAAGTTAAAACAAACTGTTGCAATGTTATTTGAAAGCTATTCGTTCTCATACCTGTTTGAGAGAAGATTTAGAGGAGCAACATTCAGTGCGCAGATCCGAGAAGCCCCATTTCCTCGGGCAACTAACCAAACACCAAACACAGATCTCTGACCAAACAAACCTAGAAAAAGCACATCAAAAAGACCTCATTTCTAAGACACCCAAATCAACCCAGTTCAAAGAAACACCAGTTATATAGCCAGTCTGAGTAATTTCCTATGTGGGTCCTCTCTGTTGGAGCAAATGTGAGTCTTAATCTAAGCTGAGACGGTGCTTTCTGACAGCACCCATTGCCTCCCCTCTTCTTAAAAATCTATACACGAAAATGAGAGCCGAAGTTGCTTTTTTTTTTTTTTTTTT
>CAUOFW020002691.1:407319-429776 GCA_963454935.2 Ilex paraguariensis
GTACTCACCACAAATCTCGCAAACGTTTTCAAAATAAGGGGCATTTATTGGGCACTCACTAGTGATGTGCCCATACTCATCACAAATCTCACACACATTTTCATAATATGGGGCATTTAATACATTATCATAAAATTTATAAGACATTACATAAAACACAAGCTATTTACAAACTATTTAAAAACGATACAACATAAATTGGCCCGTGATGAAAATCATGAGACTTACCTATGCCGCCAAAAATCACCTTCGAACTCGACGCTTAACCTTCCCCGCAACGGTGCCAAAAATACTTGATATTTTCCATTGTAGTCCCTAACCTCCTAACATCATCCCTCAATATATATGGCTTATAGGAATGGGGGAGTGTCACTCTCCCTCAGAATGATGGGGGAAAATGGGCAACGAAATGGTGGAATATGAAATGTACAAAATGTGTGTATTGTTGTGAACAAAAGTGCTCCCCAAGCGCAAGGAGTCTTTTGAATGTCGTGTTTTACTTGGAAACATATTCTAAGGTCGTCTCCTCAGGGAAGGAAGTACAAGTGTGTAAAGGTGATTTTGTCAAAATGGAAGAGAAGTGTAAAATCTTTTGAAGTTTTGAGTTTTGGTGTTTTGTGTTCTTGCAAAAAATGAAAGAAAAACAAGTGTTGGCTAATCCAAAGAGGTCATTCTAATGGGAATACCAACTCAACTCGAAACCTTCCTCCAATGGTGCATAGATAAACGATTGATTCGTGGGAAGTGAGGGACGAGATGGAAGTGAGGATCCAAGCATAACCCGTGACCAGGCCTACGGGATATCAAAGACTCACTACCACTTTCATACTCAACTCAGTCAAATCGAACCATCGTACACCAAGAGGAGGAAATAAAATGAGTTGAAATGGCAAACCCAAGAGAAGTTCTCCCTTGGATTAGCCAACTAAAAATCTAGCGGCTCATGAAAGCAAGAAATGCATAATGTAAAGAGACACGATATTGAAATGGAAGTTGAACTTGTATTGAAATGACGAGAAATGAAACTAGAAAAATAAGTGCATTTTAATACCCAACTAAAAAGCTTGAAATGTAAAACTTAAACAACAATGGTGAAATCTAGAATACTTAACTAAACTTGCAAAGCAATTGAAGTAAATGACATTATAAGTAAATAATGAAGCTTACAAGAGTATTCAAGAAGATTACAAGTGAAACTGGATGAAGGAAATGCAAAAATCTAAGTTTTCTATCTACTATTCATCATCTTCTTCTTAAGCTTAGGTAGCCACCACTTTGAAAATGCTTGTGGAATGCTGAATAAATGGAGTGTTAGCCTTGTAATTTCGTCCATGGTGGTCCCCCCAAGGTGTGTGCAAGCCTCCCATCAGTAGGGGGCTGAATGGATGGGTTAGGCAAGCAAGCATAGGCTTAGCTTGCACACCCATCATCCTCTCTCTCTCCTCTCATGCCTTCTCTTCCAAAGTCAAGAAATTGTGTAAGAATAGCATGATTGTATGTAGAAAATGTCTAGGATAGGTGTGAGAGAAGTGTAGGTGGAGCCCCAAGCAAGTGGAGTTGAGATATAGGCGATCTTGGTATTTTGGGCTATTTCAGAACGGCATAGCGGTACTATGTACCGGTACTTCGAACATCAGTAGCCAAACCATACCGGTACTGCCTACTCCGGACCAATTTTTGTAGAATGATCATAACTTTTGATCCAACAGTCTGATTGAGCTGAAATGTTGACATAATACAAAAGACATCCGTATCTACAACTTTCATGTTTTGCACTTTTTCATATTCATAGTGGATCATGGTCAAAATGGAGGAAAATTGAGATACTGTTGCCAAATGGTGCGGGTGCTGGTGCCCATGTTACCAAACATTGATATCTCCTTGATTTCTTTCACTTCTAAGCCTCCAAATCCTTATGTAATGTGTCCACATNAATCATGGTCAAAATGGAGGAAAATTGAGATACTGCTGCCAAATGGTGCAGGTGCTGGTGCCCATGTTACCAAACACCGATATCTCCTTGATTTCTTTCACTTCTAAGCCTCCAAATCCTTATGTAATGTGTCCACATCTTCACCCCACATCCACACTTAGTTGCAAGGTTCTAAAATTCATCATTTAAGCTATAATTACTTGCTACCACAAGATTTCAAGATTACTCATTATATCGGCTAACTCTAAGTAATTAAATGCAAAGTTAAGTTAAAATGCATGTANTTGCTACCACAAGATTTCAAGATTACTCATTATATCGGCTAACTCTAAGTAATTAAATGCAAAGTTAAGTTAAAATGCATGTAATGAGGCTATGAAATATGCAATATTTTGCGCTCATCAGCCCACCTACCAATTTCCTCACAAGAGAATTTGGAGGATGTCGTGCATCAATTCATTCAGAGTCAAACCACAATTAATAGTCAAACCACTACCGCTTTTAATGACATTCGGACTCAAATCACTAAGTTGACCAATGCTATGGGGTCGCCCCAACAAGAGAAAGAAAATTTTTTTGCTCAACCCCAAGAAAAGCCAAGGGTCAATATGTGATTGAATCGTCGATGCTACCAAAGAGAGTTGTGAGCAAACTTAAGGCTCTCACCCCCCTTAGGAGTGGCAAGGAAATAGATAAAACTAATTTACCTAAAGTCTCACCCAAAGCCACATTGCAAAATGAACAAGAGACTAAGCGTAGCTCCGAGGAGGGTGAAACACTTGAAAAGCCAAAAATTGTTGATTTGAGTGTGCATGATTGTCCTATCCCGACCCTTTTCCCCAACATTTAAAGTCACTGGCTAAAATTTCTAACTATTATGATATTCTTGAAATGTTTAAGCAAGTGAAGATAAAACATTCCTCTCCTTGATGCTATCAAGCAAATACCCTCTTGTGCAAAAATATTGAAAGATTCGTGTATCGTGAAGAGACAGTTGAATGTGCACAAGAAGAAATTCCTCACCGAGCAAGTGAGTTCCATCTTGAGGACAAACACCCCACCCAAGTTCAAGGATCCCGGCTGTCCTAACATTACCATAACCATTGGGAATTGCTGTGTGGAGCAAGCATTGCTAGACTTGGGGGCAAGTGTGAACCGAAGCGTGAGAACAACAAGGGGAGTATATGAGGATGTTTTAGTCCAAGTGGACAAATTTTATTCTTTCGTTAACTTTATTGTACTTGACAGTCACCCTGTTGCTAATCCTAATTCACAGGTTCCTCTCATATTAGTTAGGCCTTTCCTCGCTACTTCTAATGCTGTGATAAATTGCAAGAATGGTCTAATGAATCTTGCATTTTGAAACATGAAAATGGTTCTAAATGTGTTCAAGCTTTGCAAGCAACTAGGGGATGATGAGGAAGTTCATGAGGTAAATTGGATTGACACTTTGGTGGACCATCAGATGGATTTACTTTGCAATACCAAGTTGGAGGAGGAAGAGTTTATCAAAGATGCAAAATTGAATAGTGTGCAAGGGTTGGGGAATTGGACCCCAACATTTGGAAAAACTTCCAGAAGATTTTTTCATCAACGGTGCAAACACCCACTTTGGAGTTGAAGCCATTGCCATCTAACACCAATATGCATTTTTGGGGGAGCACTAAACATTTCCAGTGGTGATAAGCTCTTCTTTGGAGCCAAACCAAGAAGAGAAGTTTTTGCAAGTATTGAGGAAGCATAAAGGAGCCATCAATTAGACTATAGTTGACATCAAGGGAATTAGCTCTCTCAATTGCACTCGTAGAATCTTTCTAGAACAAGACTCAAAGCCATTCTGACAACTACAACAAAGGCTAAATTCCATCACGAAGGATGTGGTCAGAGATGAAGTGCTCAATCTACTTTACATGGGCATTATTTTTGCAATTGCTGACAATAAATGGGTTAGTCCCACACAAGTGGTACCAAAGAAGTCGGGAGTCACTGTAGTGGAAAATAAGGATAATGACTTGATTTTGACAAGGGTAGTCACCGATTGGAGAGTTTGTATCGATTATCGGAAGCTCAACTCATGTACTCGAAAATGATCATTTTCCTTTGTCATTCCTTGATCAAGTGTAAGAGAGGGTAGCCGGGCATCTTTTCTATTGCTTCTTGGATGGCTACTCTGGCTACAATCAGATAGAGATCACCTTGGAGGATCAGGAGAAGACCCCATTCAAGTGCCCCTTTGGTACTTATGCCTATCGCTGAATGCCAGTAGGTTTTTGTAATGCCCTGGGAACTTTTCAAAGATGTATAATGGGGATATTCAATGACATGGAGGAAAATATTGTGGAGGTTTTAATAGATGACTTTTCAGTATTTGGGGACTCATTTGAGGGATATTTGGAAAATTTGGAGAAAGTTCTAGAGAGATGTGAAGAGAAGAATTTTGGTGCTTAATTCGAAAAAGTGCCACTTCATGGTAACACAAGGGATTGTGCTTGGACATATTGTGTTTGCAAAGGGAATTGAAGTAGAAAAATTCAAAGTGGAATCAATTTCCAACCTACCCCACTCCAAGGGTCGTCAAAGACTTCATGTCGTTTCATGGCCATGCAGGTTTTTATCGTCGTTTCATTAAGGATTTTAGTACATTGGCAAGACATTTGACAAATTTGCTAGCAAAGGATGTCCCCTTCATGTGGTTGGATGATTGTGAGGCATGTTTAAAAAAACTTAAAACCATGCTTACTTTACCTCCAATCATGCGACCACCCAAGTGGGAACTACCATTTGAGCTCATGTGGGACGCAAGTGATTACGCAGTCAGGGCAGTGCTAGGTAAAAGGGAAGACATAAGGCCATATGTAATATAATATGCTAGTAAAACTCTTAATGAAGCACAAATGAATTACACTACCATTGAAAAATAGTTTCTAGCTGTAGAGTTTGCCTTGGATAAATTTAGGTCATACATCATTGGTTCATATATTGTAGTCTACACTGACCACTCTGCTTTGACATATTTGTTGTCTAAGTAGGAAATTAAACCAAGACTCATTAGGTTCCTCCTTCAGGAATTCAACCTAATCAACAAGGACAAAAAAGGAGTCGAGAATATGGTAGTGGACCCTCTATAACGACTTGTTGTCCAAGTGCCGAAGAGCACATCTCTATCCCTGATTCTTTCCCTGATGAACACCTATTTTCTATCCAGTCAGTTTGTCCATGGTATGCTGACATTTGCAATTTTCTTGCCACAGGACAAATACCCAAACATTGGAGCTCAGAAATTCATGGCGAATGTGAAGTACTTTTACTTTGACAACCTGTAGCAATTCAAATATTGTCCTGATCAAGTCATGAGGAGGTGTTTAATGCAAATCATAGCACAACTTCAAGGGATCTAGTTCAAGACCCAATTGGACTGGTCACAAGAGCACGAGCAAGGAAGTTTAAAGATGTACTCAACAGACTGATTCAAGAGGCATAGATTCAAGCAAGTTTGTCGAGGTCCATTGAGCATGATCCACGTGAGCAACAAAGATTTATCAATATGATTCAAGTTCTAGAAGAATCGGGCCAAGACTAAGCTTAAATTGGCATGTTTAAGAATACTATTTATTTTGGGCCTGATTGTAAGGTTTGCATGCTATTTACTTTCCTTTTTCTATGTTTGGCAAGTAAGGGTTTTAGTCTTTAGTTTTTCCTATTTGGGTTTGGATTGTCAAAATATAAACTCCTATTTGGATTTGTTTCCTTAGTAGATTAATATATGTCCTTGTAATGGCCATCGTTATAAATAGGCGTTTAACCAATGAAAAGGGGCAGATCATTATTCAATAAAATTTGAGAGTGTTTCCTCTATAGTTCTCTGAAGAACTAAACGAACTTATTGGAATTTTCTGTGGCGTTCACCAGTGACTTATCAATGGGTTTCCACCACCATTTCTGGCGTCTTCCTCATACCAAGGTTCTTGTTTCACAACAAACAGCAGGTTGAGGTCATATATACCAAGGTTCTTGTTTGTCGTAAACAATGGGTCGAGGTCTATCATTCAAATCTGATCGTAGAACGATCTTGGGTTCCTTTTCGTTGTTGGATCTCATTATGTTTGCCGGGTTTCACATCATTTGGTATCAGAGCAAAGGTTCTAGTTTAGGTTCGCCTATCTTTAAAAAAAAAAAAACCTTTGTTTTCTTTACTCGATGTTCTTTACTCCCAACTAGGTTCACAAATTCTAGTTTAGCCAAATTTCCTTTACCCCCCCACCCCCAAGTTTGCTTGCATTTTGTTGGTTCTAGTTTATTTCAAAATCTTATTCCGTTACAATCAAAAGATAGTTGCTGATCATAAAAAAAAAACACAGAAAGGAGTCAAAAAAAAAAAGGCTGAAAGGAGTCAAAAAAAAAAGAGAAGCCCAAAATTGTTTGGTTCTAGTTATTAAGAAATTGTTTGTTTTCATCCATTTTGGGTCCAATAAGCCCGAAAAAAATTCACCTCAACCCCCAAAATCAGAATTTTGTTGTGGAAATCTTGCTATTTTGTGCTTCCAAAAATCCAATTAGCCGTGTTCTGTGAATCCTTGCTCTTAAAACTCGAAATTCCTTGATGAGTTCTCGATGAATTGTTGCTGGAAATTTTAGAATTTTTTGTTTAGTTTCAAAAGAACTTAAAGAAAATTATCGATGGCAAAAAGGCAAGAGTTCTGAGAACATTATAGGGTTAAAAGCCACGTATTTTTGAATAAAAAATGAGTGTAGAGTGATTCACATTCTTGACTGTAAACACGCAAGGGAGAGAATTGTGAGGTTGATGCAAATCATAGCACAACTTCAAGAGATCTAGTTCAAGTCCCAATTAGGCCGGTCACAAGAGCATGAGCAAGGAAGTTTAAAGATGTTCTCAACGGACTAATTGAAGGGGCATGGACTCAAGCAAGTTCGTGGAGGCCCATTGAGCATGATCCACATGACCAACAAAGATTCATCAATATGATTCAAGTTCTAGAAGAATCAGGTCAAGACTAAGCTTAAATTGGCATGTTTAAGAATACTTTTAATTTTGGGCCTGATTGTAAGACTTTCATGCCATTTACTTTCCTTTTCTATTCTAGGCAAGTATGTTTTAGTCTTTAGTTTTTCCTATTTGGGTTTGGATTGTCAAAATATAAAGTACTATTTGTATTTGTTTCCTTAGTAGATTAGGATTTGTTTCCTTAGCAGATTAGGAATTTTCCAATGGTCATCCTTACATATAGGCGTTTAATCAGTGAAAAAGGGCAGATCATTATTCAGTAATATTTGAGAGTGTTTTCCCTATGGTTCTTTGAAGAACTAAATGAACTTATCTAGATTTTTCGTGGTGTTCACCAGCTTCTTATCAAACGGGTTTCTACCACTATTTGTGGTGTCTTCCTCATATCGAGGTTCTTATTTCACAACAAACAGCATGTTGAGGTCATATATACCAAGGTTCTAATTTTTTGTAAACAACGGGTCAGTGTCTATCACTCAAATCTGATCGTAGAACGATTTTGGGTTCCTTTTTGTTGTTGGATCTCGTTATGTTTGCCAATTTCACATCATTTTGTATTAGAGCAAAGGTTCTCATTCAGGTTTGTCTATCTTTTTTTTTTAAAAAAACCTTTCTTTTATTTATTCTGTGTTCTTTACTCCCAAACTAGGTGCACAAATTCTAGTTTAGTCGAATTTCCTTTACCCCTCATTCTACTCGTATTTTGTTGGTTCTAGTTAATTATGAAATCTTATTCCATTACTATCAAAAAATAGTTGCTGATCATCAAAAAAAAAAAGAATCAACAAAAAAAAAAAAAAGAAGGCCGAAAGGAGTAAAAAAAAGAAAGAAGCCCAAAATTGTTTGGTTCTAGTTATTACGCAATTGGAAATTGTTGGGTTATAGTTATTATGAAATTGTTTGTTTTCATCCATTTTGGGTCCAATAAGCTCGATAAAAATTACCTCAACCCCCAAAATTAGATATTCTGTTGTGGAAATCTTACTATTTTGTGCTTCCAAAAATCTAATTAGCCATGTTCCTTGTCTTCTTGCTCTTAAAACCCGAAATTCCTTGATGAGTTCTTGGTGAATTGTTGCTGGAAATTTTGACAATTATTTGTTTAGTTTCAGAAGAACTGAAAGAGAATTATTGAGAGGAAAAAAGGCAAGAGTGGTGAGAACATTAGAAGGTGAAAAGCCTTGTATTTTTGAGTAAAACACAAGTGTAGAGTGGTTCACATTTTTTAGTGTAAACAAGTAAGGGAGAGAATTATGAGGTCCTGTTATTTTTATTTTATTTTTCTTTTTTTAACATTGTTGCATAGCAATTAGGTCTCACAACAGTGCTAAGAATATGGCCAAAGAGGTTACAGAATTGGCNCTTTTCTTTTTCTGACATTGTTGCACAGCAATTAGGTCTCACAACAGTGCTAAGAATATGGCCAAAGAGGTTACAGAATTGGCNGTTCTAGAAGAATCAGGTCAAGACTAAGCTTAAATTGGCATGTTTAAGAATACTTTTAATTTTGGGCCTGATTGTAAGACTTTCATGCCATTTACTTTCCTTTTCTATTCTAGGCAAGTATGTTTTAGTCTTTAGTTTTTNGCTAACCCAAAATTGTTGCTGGAGGCCATGATGAGTGAGATGAGGCGTGTGATGAAGTTGGAACTCGAGCAGTATCACGAATGGATATATCATATGGAGAACGCACATGAGAAACAACCACAAAACGTCCATATTGTGTGTAGAAGGGAAAGAATTCAACCAAAGGAAGTGAGAGTTGAAGATGAAGAACCTTATGGGGCTAGTTTTGATGAAGAAGATGATCGGAATTATGTTGTTAGTAATAGGAGACATGGAGGGCAGTTTAGAGATGCTAGCACTCGGGAATATAACAACTTGGGTGGTATTAAGATGAAGATTCCATCGTTTCAAGGTAGNTGCTAGCACTCGGGAATATAACAACTCGGGTGGTATTAAGATGAAGATTCCATCGTTTCAAGGTAGATTCGATCCTAAAGCATACCTTGAGTGGGATAAGAAGATGGAGTTAGTATTTGACTACCACAACTATTTCGAAGCAAAGAAGGTAAAATTAGCGTTGATTGAGTTTTCTGACTATGCTATTACTTGGTGGGATCAGCTTATTATAAATAAGATGCGGAATAGAGAACAACCTATAAATACGTGGGAGGAGATGAAAATGGTGATGAAAAAGTGGTTCGTTCCAAATTACTACTACCGAGAGTTGAAGAAAAACTACAAGGTCTTAGCCAAGGAAGCTAGAGCGTGGAGGATTGCTACAAAGAGATGGAGATTGCTNATTATAAACAAGAGGCGGAATAGAGAACAACCGATAAAGACATGGGAGGAGATGAAAATGGTGATGAAAAAGTGGTTCGTTCCAAATTACTACTACCGAGAGTTGAAGAAAAACTACAAGGTCTTAGCCAAGGAAGCTAGAGCGTGGAGGATTGCTACAAAGAGATGGAGATTGCTATGATTTGAGCTAATGTAGAGGAAGATCAAGAGGCTACAATGGCTAGGTTTTTACTTGGATTAAACCGGCAAATCCAAGATAAGGTAGAGATGCAACATTATGTGGAGTTAGAAGATATGGTGCATTATGTGGAGTGGAGCAACAACTCAAGAGGGGGGTGGGTCACATGCAACCCATAACTCTAGTTCTACCTCTTGGAAACCGAGTTATACCAAGGAAATGGGCAAGTCACAAACATCCAAATTCGAGCCCAAGTCCGCGAACACAAGCCAATTTCCTCAAGGTAAAACTGACACTTCTACCTCTAGGAATCGTGACATTAAATGTTTTAAATGTTAAGGCAGGGGACATATAGCAAGTCAATGTCCAAACAAGCAGGTCATGTTGTTGCAAGACAATGGTGAAATTTTGACCGACAATGAAAATTCTGACACCGACGACATGCCAGCATTGGAGGACTTTTTCGAGGGGGAATATTTAGCCTCTGATGCATTAACATTGGCGAGGAGAACATTGAGCATGCATGCAAAAGAGATTGGTGAAGTACAGCGGGAGAACATCTTTCACACTCTGTGCTACATCAAAGACAAGGTGTGTAGTGTGATTATTGATCGTGGTAGCTTTACTAATGTTGGAAGCACAATTATGGTGGAGAAATTGGGACTACCCATATTGAAGGACCCTAAACCGTACAAGTTGCAACGGTTAAATGATAGTGGTAAAATAAGGGTGAATAAGCAGGTGTTAGTTGTATTTTGAATCGGTAAGTACGAAGATGAAGTGTTGTGTGATGTAGTACCGATACAAGCGGGACACTTATTGCTAGGGTGTCCATGGCAATTTGATAGGCATGTGAAGCGCGATGGTTTTATGAACAAATACTCCTTTGTGCTTAATCAACATCCAATCACTCTTGTACCATTGACACCGCAGCAAGTATATGAGGATCAAGTGAGCTTGCAAAAAGAGAGTGGTCAAAAGAAAACGAGTGAAAATTAAAGAGTGGTCGAGAAAAAACGAGAGAGAAAAAGAAAACCAAAATTCGGCCATTGAGAGAAAATTAGAGAGAAAACAAAAGAATTTCTATGCTAAAGTGAATGAAATTATGCGAGCAATGTTTTCAAATCAGCCGATGATTTTACTTTTGTACAAATAGGCATTTTTAAACACTAACGAACTTGACCTTGCTTTGCCTAGTTCTATTGTTTGTCTTTNTGATGATCGAGTTTTTTGGCTATGCTATTACTTGGTGGGATCAGCTTGTTATAAATAGGAGGCTTAATAGAGAACAACCGATAGAGACATGAGAGGAGATGAAAACAGTGATGAGAAAGTGGTTCGTTCCAAGTTACTACTACCGAGAGCTGTACAAAAAGCTACAAGATCTCAGACAGGGAAGCCAGAGCGTGGAGGATTACTACAAAGAGATGGAGATTTCTATGATCCAAGCTAATGTAGAGGAAGATCGAGAGGCTACAATGGCTAGGTTTTTACTTGGATTAAACCGGGAAATCCAACATAAGGTAGAGATGCAACATTATGTGGAGTTGGAAGCTGTGGTGCACATAGTCATCAAANTTGAGAAAGTGGTTCGTTCCAAGTTACTACTACCGAGAGTTGTACAAAAAGCTACAAGATCTCAGACAGGGAAGCCAGAGCGTGGAGAATTACTACAAAGAGATGGAGATTTCTATGATCCAAGCTAATGTAGAGGAAGATCGAGAGGCTACAATGGCTAGGTTTTTACTTGGATTAAACCGGGAAATCCAACATAAGGTAGAGATGCAACATTATGTGGAGTTGGAAGCTGTGGTGCACATAGTCATCAAAGTGGAGCAACAACTTCAGAGGGGGGTGGGTTACGGGCAGCCCATAACTCTAGTTCTATCTCTTGGAAACCGAGTTATACCAAACAAATGGACAAGTCACAAACGTCCAAATCCAAGCCCAAGTCTGCGAACACCAACCAAGTTCCTCAAGGTAAAACCGACACTTCTATGTCAAGGTAGGGGACACATGGCAAGTCAATGTCAAAACAAGCAAGTCATGGTGTTGCAAGACAATTGTGAAATTGTGACCGACAATGAAGATTATGACATGAATGACATACCACCATTAGAGGACATTTTTTAGGAGGAATATTTAGCCCCCTGTGCATTGACATTGGTGGCGAGGAGAGTATTGAACATGCATGCAAAAGAGGTTGATGAAGTGCAGCGGGGGAACATCTTTCACACTCGGTGCTACATCAAGGACAAGGTGTGTAGTGTGATTATTGATGGTGGTAGTTGTAGTAATGTTGCAAGCACAAGTANTTGGTGGCGAGGAGAGTATTGAACATGCATGCAAAAGAGGTTGATGAAGTGCAGCGGGAGAACATCTTTCACACTCGGTGCTACATCAAAGACAAGGTGTGTAGTGTGATTATTGATGGTGGTAGTTGTAGTAATGTTGCAAGCACAAGTATGGCAGAGAAATTGGGACTACCCGTGTTGAAACACCCTAAACCGTACAAGTTGCAATGGTTAAATGAGAGTGGTGAGATAAGGGTGAACAAGCAGGTGTTAGTTGCATTTCAAATCGGTAAGTTTGAAGATGAGGTGTTGTGTGATGTAGTACCGATGCAAGTGGAACACTTATTGCTAGGGCATCCATGGTAGTTTGATAGGCATCTGAAGCTTGATGGTTTTACGAACAAATACTCCTTTGTGCTTAATCAACGACCAATCACTCTTGTACCATTGACATCGTAGCAAATGAGTATCAAGTGAGATTGCAAAAAGAGAGTGATCAAAAGAAGGAGAGTGAATAGAAGAAAAGGAGTGAAAATCATAGAGAGACCGAGAAAAATGAGAGAGAAAAAGAAATTCAAAATTCAGCCATTGAGAGAAAATCAGAGAGAAAACAAAAGAATTTCTATGCAAAAGTGAGTGAAATTAAGCGNAGAGTGATCAAAAGAAGGAGAGTGAATAGAAGAAAAGGAGTGAAAATCAGAGAGAGACCGAGAAAAATGAGAGAGAAAAAGAAATTCAAAATTCAGCCATTGAGAGAAAATCAGAGAGAAAACAAAAGAATTTCTATGCAAAAGTGAGTGAAATTAAGCGAGCAATGGTTTCAAATCAGTCGATGATTGTACTTTTGTACAAAGAGGCATTTTTAAACATTAAACAAACTTATTGGGATTTTCCGTAGCGTTCACCAGCGACTTATCAAATGGGTTTCCACCACCGTTTGTGGCGTCTTCCTCCTACCGAGGTTCTTGTTTCACAAGAAACAGTGGGTTGAGGCCATATATACCAAGGTTCTTGTTTGTCGTAAACAACGGGTCAAGGTCTATCATTCAATTCTGATCGTAGAACAATTTTGGGTTCCTTTTCGTTGTTGGATCTCTTTATGTTTGTTGGGTTTCACATCATTTGGTATCATTGAGCAACAAAGATTCATCAATATGATTCAAGNACTTTATGTTTGGTGGGATTCACATCATTTGGTATCATTGAGCAACAAAGATTCATCAATATGATTCAAGTTCTAGAAGAATTGGGCCAAGACTAAGCTTAAATTGGCATGTTCAAGAATACTTTTTATTTTGGGCCTGATTGTAAGGCTTGAAGTGACTTACTTTCCTTTTTCTATTTAAGGCAAGCAAGATTTTTATTCTTTAGTTATTCCTATTTGGGTTTGGACTTTCAAAATATAAACTCCTATTAGGATTTGTTTCCTTAGTAGATTAGGCTTTGTCCTTGTAATGGTAAGCCTTATAAATAGGCGTTTAATCAATGAAAGGGGAAAATCATTATTCAGTAGAATTTGAGAGTGTTTTCTCTATGGTTCTTTGAAAAACTAAACGAACTTATCGGGATTTTTCGTGGCAACCACCATTTCTAGCGTCTTCCTCATTTCGGGGTTCTTGTTTCACAACAAACAGCGGGGTTGAGGTCATATATACCAAGGTTCTTGTTTTTCATAAAAAACATGTAGAGGTTTGTCATTCAAATCTGATTGTAGAACGATATTGGGTTCCTTTTCATTGTTGGATCTCGTTATGTTTGGCGAGTTTCACATCAATGTGTATCAAAAAATGAACAATGGGTTGTCTTGTCCTTCTGTCATTATGAGGCGTGTGTTGCGCACTGCTCTTTCAAGAAAAGTTCAACTAAGATTTTACAAAGTGGTTTTTATTGGCCTACATTGATTAAAGATTGTGTTTCATNCTTCAGCTAAGATTTTACAAAGTGGTTTTTATTGGCCTACATTGATTAAAGATTGTGTTTCATTTCTCCGAACAATGTGATAGGTGTCAAAGGTTGGGAAGCGTGACCCATAGAAACGTGATTCTCCTTTTCCCCGTGCTAGTCATTGAAGTCTTTGATTGTTGGGGCATCAATTTTATGGGTCCATTCCCTATGTCTTTTGGCTACCTTTATATCATATTGGCAGTGGACTACGTGTCCAACTAGGTAGTGGCAATCCTGAACAAGACCAATAACCATCGAGTCGTGGTGAAGTTTTTAAAATAAAACATTTTTTCTAGGTTTGGGATTTCTCGTGCAATGGTAAGTGATGGTGGTTAACATTTTTGCAATAAACCATTTGCTTCTTTGATGCATAAATATAGCAGAACACACAAGGTGTCCACCGCTTATCACCCACAGACTAATGGACAAGCCAGGTTGGCCAATAGGGAGATAAAGAGCATACTAGAGAAAATGGTTAACCCAAATCGAAAGGATTGGTCACTCAGATTGACCATTGCCTTGTGGGCTTACCGCACTACCTAGAAGACCATCTTTGGTATGTCTCCCTATCGGCTAGTCTATAGCAAGGCTTGTCACTTGCTAGTAGAGATGGAGCACAAGGCATATCAGGCTATAAAAACCTTGAATTTCAATTTGAGAATAGCTGGGAACATATGAAGTTGGAGTTAAATGAATTGGAGGAAATTTGTAGAGAAGCATATGCGAGCTCTAGAATTCACAAAGCAAGGGCAAATATTTTCCACGAAAAATCCATTTTGAGAAAGACATTTGAGCCTGGTGAAAAAGTGTTATTGTATAACTATTGCCTCTCTATTTTTTTAAGGGAAACTTTGATTTTGATGGGATGACCCCTACATTGTCAAGGTGGCTCACCCAAACGGAGCTGTGGACATAGAAAATCCCGAAGATGGTAAAACATTCAAGGTCAATAGTCAATGACTTAAACCATTCTTCAAAGGTTTTGAAATTCAGGGAGTGGAGGAGTTTGTGGATTCAGTATATTCCGATGTTGTTGAGGCATAACTTTTTAAGTAGACATTAGTGTACAAATTGTTTTCATTTGTCCTTTACTTTACAGGTTAAATTATTTACTTTCTCTCATCTGTACATAGTGTTCTTTCTTCATGTGTTCGGATAGTGGTGTTTTTGTTAAAGCTCATTGTGAAATGTTCTCTTACCATTCATGCCTTTTAAATTTCATTATCTCATTGTATGTCATTTGTTGCATTGAGGACAATGCGTAGTTCAAGTTGGGGGTGAGGTGCACTATTTGTTTGATACACCAACTTTTGTATAAGATAGTTGGAAATATATGGAAAATTTTGAAAAATGCCCAAAGGCTTTGACCATNGGATAGTGGTGTTTTTGTTAAAGCTCATTGTGAAGTGTTCTCTTACCATTCTTGCCTTTTAAATTTCATTATCTCATTGTATGTCATTTGTTGCATTGAGGACAATGCGTAGTTCAAGTTGGGGGTGAGGTGCACTATTTGTTTGATACACCAACTTTTGTATAAGATAGTTGGAAATATATGGAAAATTTTGAAAAATGCCCAAAGGCTTTGACCATTCTTCAAGGGTTTTGAAATTCAAACTATGGAAGAGGAGTTGGTCGATTGGGTCAATCTGGACCCAGTTGAGGCATAATTGTTCAAGCAGATACTAGTGTATAGTTTTTTTTTCCCTTTATTCTTTACTTTGAAAGTTAAATTGTTTATTTACTTTCATCTGTGCATAGTGTTTTTTCTTCATATGTGAAAATAGTGGTGTTTTTGTCAAAATTCATTGCGAGGCGTTCTCTTACCCTTCTTATCTTTTTAATTCTAACATTGCATTCCATATCTTTTTGTTGCATTGAGGACAATGTGTAGTTCAAGTTGAGGGGTGAGGTGCAACATTTTTATGATACAATAATTTTTTGTTGACAATACCATTTTATGGTGAAATGCACCATGCACATATTCTACCAATTTTTGTATAAAATAGAAATAGGTGAAATTTTTTTAATTTTTTTTGTGGAAAATATCTGAATGTTTAACCATATTCCCCTATTCAAATTATTATGGGTCTAGTGATAGTTTGATCTTCATTTTGAACTTTGAACACATGAGTACATCATAGAAATTTATCCTATGCCTGAGTATTACATATGTGTTTTCTTTCAAACTCAACCATAGTGCACCGTGAATGTGTAATTTCAAAAATTTACTGATCGGATCCACATTTTAGAGCTTGGCATATATAGTGGAGATGAAGTAAGTACCCATGTGAGTTTTAGTGTCAATCCTTGTTGTAATTCAAGCTTACTCATTATGCTTACTTTAGATAGAGTGCATGTGGATAATTGATTGACTTTGTCTTGAAATGCCAATATGCGTCCCCATGCTTATCTAGAGAGGATCTTAGGCCATCTTCGAATTTCATTGAGCCTTAGCCTTATTGTTGGAAAAAACATTATCCCTTGTGCCGTGATTGAGCCTTTATTGAAAATTCATTTTCATGTCACATGTTTTACCAAGCTAGTGCAAAATGCTTACAAGTACAGCACCATAGTTTTTTTTAGACTGCCAATGATTAATCAAGAAGAAAAGGAAATGTGGTGAGGCAACCCAACAATGGATGAATGGCATAGAATTCAATTTTTGAATGAAAAGAAGAGAAAAATCCAAGAAAAAAGAGAAAAGGGAAATTGCCCTAACATTCCATTCCTGAGATTATGCTAAGGTCGTTTCAATTACTATGCATGCACGTCATTTTTGGATTATATGTGAGTATATTTCGGGTTGTGCACAAGATTCTATCTCACATATACACATGAAGAGCATGCCAGGATAATCATAGAGTGATTCAATTTTTTTAAGGGAAATTGTTGGTGAGTTTTGCATGAAAGCTAAATTTGGATAGCCTAGTGAATGTTGAATCCATTGAGTAAATGCTTGAATTACATGTTCATTTCACACACACACGAGTTTGAAAAGAAATGTGTAAGTGCATACTCTAGAATAACATTTAGACCTATGATGAAACTCAAGTGTGATTGGTTTGGGTGTTTGAAAAGTTCTGTAAGGCAACCCTAACCTAGTAAGATAGGGGAATATTGCTCAAATTTTAGATATCAGAAAGGAAGAGGAATGTCTTTTGTACTTTAGTTTTTACTTTATAAATTGGGTGATCATTTTATTGATTTTTGAATTCCATGTTATATGTTTTCAAAGCATCAAAATTCAAATCACATTGCAATTTCATAATTGAATTTGGGCATGGATCATATTTTTGTGAAGTTGAGTTAGGAAATAGGTCATTAGAATGTTTTGGAGTCAAATAAACTTGGAGTGGGGGGGTTGAGGATGAGAGAGCATAGGGGATTTTTGAAAAAAAAAAGTTTAGACTTANTGAAAGAATGACCTTCGCACAAAGAACATAAAGGGCAATAATGTGACTTGCGTGCAACATGTAGATTGGTCCACCCTCGGGCGAAATGATGATGTGGTCCGAGTGATAGAGAGGGCATCGATGTTTGGTTTCTANTACTGGTAGAAAATTGCAAAACATAACGTTAGAAATTTTCTAGAAGGGTTTTCTACCTATAGAATGTTGGAAACCTACCGACAAAAAAAATGAGGATTTTTGACCCAAAAATTTGGGACAATCATTCATATCACTCATCCATCTCAACCTTAAAAAACCATTCTTCTCACTCAAACCCCCCCAAATACTCAAAGAAACCTTGGGCACCCTTCAAATCCACCGATTATCTTCCTCAAGTTTTTGATTTGCAATGATAATTCCTCATTTCCTTGACCTCTACCCCCCCCCCCCAAAAAAAAAAAAACCTTTATTTCCTCCACAAAGCATCACCAATCCATCAAAAAATTTATTTTCACTCGAAGCTCAGAAGTTGAAGGAATGGCTAGACTGGGTAAGCCGTCACATGCATCCATTGACATTTTTCACTTGGTGTGGGGTTGGTTGTTGCCATTCGTCGCCCTAGGGGCATTTTTTATAATGATGGCTCATACCCAGCAAATGGCTCCCAGTTCTCCCCCACCCGTAGGAACTAGATCCTACAAGACAACCGAGGAGGTAGGCCCTAGTGGTGGGTAACAAAGGAAGAAACGAAAGAATAACCTTCGCACAAAGAACATAAAGGGCAATAATGTGACGTGCGTGCAACATGTAGATAGGTCCACCCTCGGGCGAAATGATGATGTGGTCCGAGTGATAGAGAGGGCATCGATGTTTGGTTTCTACTAGTGGGGGGGATTTATGCTTCCCATCTATAGGGAATTTTATCTGAAGTTAGGGGTAATGGATGAGGACTTGTGTTTGTTGAAGACAAATGTGAGAGGGAAGGTGATGGAGGTCACCCCGTGCTTGAATTTCTTTCACCCAAATCTTCGAACACTAACCCGAATCAAGTGTATATGGCTTGTGTGTGTAGGTGAGTGTCACTCTCCCTTGGGTTTAATGCTAGAAATGGGGTAAACGTGTGTATGGATGGAAGTGAGTGTGCAAAAGTTCGTACCAAGCGAAGAGAGAATTCCAAGTGTCATGTTTTACTAGGAATGGATATTCTAAGGTCGTCTCCCAAGGGAAGGAAGGTTGCAATGTGGTGAAGGTGATTTTATGAAATTTGAAAATTGTAAAATCATGTGAGTTTGTGTTTTGAAGAGTGGAGATTTTGATTAAAATGTAATGGAAACAAGGTTAGCTAATCCGAAAAGGTCATTCCAATGGAAATGTCAAATCAACTCAAAACATTCTTTCAATAGTGTCTCGGTGCTTAATCGATTCGTAGGAAGTGAGGGACTAATATGGAGGTGTAGGCTCAAGCTTACCCCTGGACAAGTCNCGAAAGAATAACCTTCGCACAAAGAACATAAAGGGCAATAATGTGACGTGCGTGCAACATGTAGATAGGTCCACCCTCGGGCGAAATGATGATGTGGTCCGAGTGATAGAGAGGGCATCGATGTTTGGTTTCTACTAGTGGGGGGGATTTATGCTTCCCATCTATAGGGAATTTTATCTGAAGTTAGGGGTAATGGATGAGGACTTGTGTTTGTTGAAGACAAATGTGAGAGGGAAGGTGATGGAGGTCACCCCGTGCTTGAATTTCTTTCACCCAAATCTTCGAACACTAACCCGAATCAAGTGTATATGGCTTGTGTGTGTAGGTGAGTGTCACTCTCCCTTGGGTTTAATGCTAGAAATGGGGTAAACGTGTGTATGGATGGAAGTGAGTGTGCAAAAGTTCGTACCAAGCGAAGAGAGAATTCCGAGTGTCATGTTTTACTAGGAATGGATATTCTAAGGTCGTCTCCCAAGGGAAGGAAGGTTGCAATGTGGTGAAGGTGATTTTATGAAATTTGAAAATTGTAAAATCATGTGAGTTTGTGTTTTGAAGAGTGGAGATTTTGATTAAAATGTAATGGAAACAAGGTTAGCTAATCCGAAAAGGTCATTCCAATGGAAATGTCAAATCAACTCAAAACATTCTTTCAATAGTGTCTCGGTGCTTAATCGATTCGTAGGAAGTGAGGGACTAATATGGAGGTGTAGGCTCAAGCTTACCCCTGGACAAGTCTATGGTGTATCAAGAGCTCACAACTACGTCCGCACTCAACCTAGTCAAATCAAACACCTCACACTACGAGGAGGAATTAAAAAGAGTTGATTTATCATACCCAAGAGGAAAATCTCCCTTGAATTAGCCAACTTAAAACTTAGCTGCTCATATTTAATTTAAAGACATACACAATGGAAAGAGACATGGTAATGAAATTAAGATTAAAACTTGTATTAATGTAAAGAAAAGTTAAACTACAGAGATAAATGCATTTAATACCCACATGTAACGCTTAGATGCAAAAGCTCATTTGTAAACATAGTAGATTCAACAATGCTTGACAAAATTCCTTCTAGTTTTCTAACCTCTAAACATCACCTTTTAGCATGTATAGTTTATGGAGGAAAGGTAGTGCCACTCTCCGAAGGGTGATGTCAAAAGAAAGGACAAGGAGATGGAGGAAAATGAAATGATGGTAATGTGATGTGTAAATGTGCAAAAATGTGTGTGTGTGTGTGTGAAAAGTGCTCCCCAAGCACAAGGTGTCTTTTGAGTGTCGTGTTTTACTTGGACAAGTATTCCAAGGTCGTCTCTTCAGGGAAGAAAGTTTAAGTGTGTGACGGTGATTTTGTTAAAAGGTAAAAGTGTAAAATCTTTTGTTTGTGTTTTGGTGATTGGAGTTTGTGAATGCCAAAGAGGTCATTCCGATGGGAATCCTANGAAGTGAGTGTGCAAAAGTTCGTACCAAGCGAAGAGAGAATTCCGAGTGTCATGTTTTACTAGGAATGGATATTCTAAGGTCGTCTCCCAAGGGAAGGAAGGTTGCAATGTGGTGAAGGTGATTTTATGAAATTTGAAAATTGTAAAATCATGTGAGTTTGTGTTTTGAAGAGTGGAGATTTTGATTAAAATGTAATGGAAACAAGGTTAGCTAATCCGAAAAGGTCATTCCAATGGGAATGTCAAATCAACTCAAAACATTCTTTCAATAGTGTCTCGGTGCTTAATCGATTCGTAGGAAGTGAGGGACTAATATGGAGGTGTAGGCTCAAGCTTACCCCTGGACAAGTCTATGGTGTATCAAGAGCTCACAACTACGTCCGCACTCAACCTAGTCAAATCAAACACCTCACACTACGAGGAGGAATTAAAAAGAGTTGATTTATCATACCCAAGAGGAAAATCTCCCTTGAATTAGCCAACTTAAAACTTAGCTGCTCATATTTAATTTAAAGACATACACAATGGAAAGAGACATGGTAATGAAATTAAGATTAAAACTTGTATTAATGTAAAGAAAAGTTAAACTACAGAGATAAATGCATTTAATACCCACATGTAACGCTTAGATGCAAAAGCTCATTTGTAAACATAGTAGATTCAACAATGCTTGACAAAATTCCTTCTAGTTTTCTAACCTCTAAACATCACCTTTTAGCATGTATAGTTTATGGAGGAAAGGTAGTGCCACTCTCCGAAGGGTGATGTCAAAAGAAAGGACAAGGAGATGGAGGAAAATGAAATGATGGTAATGTGATGTGTAAATGTGCAAAAATGTGTGTGTGTGTGTGTGAAAAGTGCTCCCCAAGCACAAGGTGTCTTTTGAGTGTCGTGTTTTACTTGGACAAGTATTCCAAGGTCGTCTCTTCAGGGAAGAAAGTTTAAGTGTGTGACGGTGATTTTGTTAAAAGGTAAAAGTGTAAAATCTTTTGTTTGTGTTTTGGTGATTGGAGTTTGTGAATGCCAAAGAGGTCATTCCGATGGGAATCCTAATTCAACTCAAAACATTCCTTCAATGGTACATAGATGAACGATTGATTCGTGGGAAGCTAGGGACGAGATAGTGAGAATCCAATCATAAATCGTGACTAGGCCTACGGGATATCTAAGACCCACAACTCCATTCACTTTCAACTAAGTCAAAACGAACCATTGTACACCGAGAGGAGGAAAGAAAATGAGTTCAAATGGAATACCCAAGAGGAGTTCTCCCTCGGATTAGCCAACTTAGAGCTCTAGCTATTCATGTTTAAAGTAACAGCATTTATAATGTAAAGAGACAAGTAAAGGAAAACGAAATGAAAATGAGATGAAAATGAAACTTAGAACTTGTATTAATGCTAGGAAATGGTAAACTACAAAGAGAATTTCATTTAATACTAAAATGGAAAAGTTGCAAAGAAGAGCATTGAAACCCAGTTGTAAATATTGAAGTGCAAGAACATGGAGTGAAACATGAAATAAAAGATAGTACCATACAAGAAATAAAGATTACAAGAGAACTACAACTTACAGCAATGAAATGGGCGAAGAAAATGCAAAAACATAAATTTCTCTATTACACTATTCATCATCTTCGTCCTCGGGATTTTCTAAGCCTAGGTAGCCACCCCCAATGTCTTGTGGAATGTTGAATATAAGGAGTGTGAGCCTTGCATTTTCGTCCATGGAGGGTCCCATTAGCTGTGTGAAAGGCCTCCAATCAGTAGGGGGCTGAATGGATGGGCAATGCAGGCTAACACAGGCTTAGTCTGTGCCCCCAGGCTTCACGCCTTCTCTCTCTCCTCACTGAATGCCAAGTCTCCAAAGTCTTTAATAAGGGTGTAGGAGGCATGTAAATGTGGAAAGGAAGTCAGGGGGCAAGTGAGAGAATCAATGGTGGGACCCCCAAGCAAGTGGAGCATGAAAAATAGGTGTTTTGGGCAGTTTCGGCAGAGTGTACCGGTATGTGTACCAGTACGCAGAGGCTACTAGAGTTCGGGGTACCGATACGAGTACCGGTACACTTCTANCAGAGTGTACCGGTATGTGTACCAGTACGCAGAGGCTACTAGAGTTCGGGGTACCGATACGAGTACCGGTACACTTCTACTGTAGACCAGTTTTCGTAGAATTATCATAACGTTTGATCCAACCTTCCAATTGAGCTGAAAGTTTGGCACAATACAGACGACATCCAGATATACAACTTTCATGTTTTGAACTGTCTCAGATTCGAAGTGTATCATGGTCACAAGGGAGGAAAACTGATGTACTTCTACAAAATGGTGTGGCTGCTGATGCCTATGTTACCAACTACCAATACCTCCTTGATTTCTTTCACTTTTAAGCCTCCAAATCCTCATCTAATGTGTCCATCTCTTCACCACTCCTTCACACTTAGTTGCAAGGTTCTAAAATCCATCATTT
>CAUOFW020002691.1:430312-457812 GCA_963454935.2 Ilex paraguariensis
TAGGATAACAAAGAGGGTTGTTCCGAGTGCATGACATTTATTTCAAAAAGATCTCCCTTTCTATGGGATTTTCAGTCAACCCCATCACTTCACTCTTTATTTATTTTTCTCTCTTTTCCTTAACATTTTCCTTTTTGTTTTGTCCCTCTTTTCTTCTTTTCACCCCTTTTTCTCCTTTTCTTGAATTTTTTTTTTTCGTTCAACTCTTTGAATTCAACTTCATTCATCCCTTTTGTTGATTTTTTGCCATATTNTTGAATTTTTTTTTTCGTTCAACTCTTTGAATTCAACTTCATTCACCCCTTTTGTTGATTTTTTGCCATACTTCCTTCTCTTTTACGCTCATTCATACTCAACTCTAGAAACAACCAATGTGAGGTAGATTTATATCATTTTGCATTGGCTTGGTCAAATTTTTGGCATTGAAACAAATTTTAAATAAAGCTCCAACATGGCACTAGGGATATAATTTCACAAGAAAAAAGCTAAGGCTCAAAGTATTTCAAAGATGGCCTTAGATCATTTCCGAATAAGGGAGAGCATATTGCATTTCAAGACAAAGTCAATCAACTGTTCAAATAAACCTAACCAAAACAAGCATAATGAGATTATTGAACAAATTTGGAACTTGAAAACTTGTTCCTTGAGTAAATGTAAGTTCCGTCCAAACAAGGATTGGAATTAAAGCTCACATGGGTTCTTACTCATCTCTACTATTCATGTCAAGCACTAAATGTGAACTCAATCCGTAAATTGTTCAAATTACACATTCAAGGTGCACAAGGGTTGAGTTTGAAAGAAAACACATATGTGATACTCTTGACAATAGGATAAACATCTATAATGTGCTCACGTATTCAAAGTTCAAAAGGAAAATTAAGAAATCACAAATCTCATAACAGTTAGTGTAGGGGAATATAGTAAAATATTGGATATTTTTCACAAAAAAAATGTCCAAACTTTTCAAAATTTTCACATTTCCAACTTATTCTATACAAAAAGTGGTGGAACATGTAAATGGTGCCCCTCACCCCCTAACTTGAACTTTGCATTGTCCTCAATGCACAAGAAAATCATGCAATGAGAAAAATGAAAGTGACATGAGAAATAAGATACCCCCTTTTTCTTTTTCTTTTTTTTCTTTTTTTTTTGCATACACATCAAAGGGAAAACAAAAAATTTAATTACACCCCCCAACTTAAACTCGCACATGATATGGAATGAGATTTTCTACTATGATGCTGAAAATGAAATGAGTCCAAATTAGGGAGAGGTAAACAATTTCTACACTACAACATCAAGAGAAGAAAAATATAACAAGAAAATAAGTCTAACTACTATGTACAAGAAAATAAAACAAAAATGGCATATGTCAATCCGGCTTCAATTCGGATATGGGCTTTCGCCCATTGATTTTTTTGATTCAAAAATTTTTTTGTGGTATAAATGCCCTTATTAAACCATCAATCCAAACATAGAAAGGATGTTGACTCAAAATTCTCAACTGAACCGAGGTATGGGCAGGTTTATGCAATTCCAACAGTNATAAATGCCCTTATTAAACCATCAATCCAAACATAGAAAGGATGTTGACTCAAAATTCTCAACTGAACCGAGGTATGGGCAGGTTTATGCAATTCCAACAATGGAGTATATAATTTCTCTTCAAAGGTTTCTACACTTAACTCCACTTCAATGCCCTCCCCAAGTTGAGAAATGTAAATCTCAACACCACTCAAAGATGGAAAAATGCCCTTGGGCTCATTAGCCTCATGTGAGAAAAAAACTTCATCAAATTTTTCACAATCTAGAGTGGTGGGAGATTCAACATCAATATGCATTTCATTGAGATGGTCATCCTCAATATATTGACTATGCTCAATATGTTGTTCTTCATGCACATAAATTATAGTATTAATCAATGTATTAAGTCCATCTCTAATTTCAGAGAGCTGTTGGGTTATTTGGGCATTGAATTCCGTTTCGTATTGCATAAAATCGCACAAAATATTTTTCAATTCTTCTTCGGTTGAGTTCCCATATGTTGGATAGTGGAAAAATTCATTTTGGTTGTGTGAGATTGGATGAAAAATTATAAGGTTCATTCTGCCAACCATAACTAGGATAACTCGGCATAACATAGTGGTCAGGGTAAAAATTTTCGGAGGCCAAATTTGAATTTGAACCTTCGCATGCAAAGTTATGCACCAGATAATTTATTGGACACTCACTAGTCATGTGTCCGCACTCACCACAAATCTCACAAACGTTTTCAAAATAAGGGGCATTTATTGGGGACTCACTAGTGATGTGTCCATACTCAACACAAATCACACAAACGTTTTTAAAGTAAGGAGCATTTATTGGGCACACACTAGTAATGTGCTCATACTCATCACAAATCTCACACACATTTTTAAAATTTTGGGCATTTGATAGATTTTCATAAAAATTAGGAAACATAATACAAAACACAAACTACAACAAAAATATATACAAGTTAGACGACATACTTTGGCCCATGATGAAAATCACGAGACTTACCTATGTCGTCCGAAAATCATCTTTGAACTCGACGCTTAACCTTCCTAAGCAACGGCGCCAAAAATGCTTGACAAAATTCCTTGTAGTTTCCTAACCTCTAAACATCACCTTTTAGCATGTATAGTTTATGGATGAAGGGGAGTGTCACTCTCCTAGGGGTGATGTCAAAAGAAAGGGCAAGGAGATGGGGGAAAATGAAATGATGGTAACGTAATGTGTAAATGCAAAAAAATGTGTGTGTGTGTACGAAAGTGCTCCCCAAGAGCAAGGAGTCTTTTGAGTGTCATGTTTTACTTTTAAAAGTATTCCAAGGTCGTCTCCTCAGGGGAAGGAAAGTTCAAGTGTGTGAAGGGGATTTTGTGAAAAGGGAAAAGTGTAAAATCTTTTATTTGTGTTTTGGTGATTGGAGTTTGTGAATGAAAATACAATAAAACAAGTGTTGGCTAATCCAAAGAGGTCATTCCAATGGGAATCCCAAATCAACTCGAAACTTTCTTCCAATGGTGCATAGATGAATGATTGATTCGTGCGAAACTAGGGACGAGATGGTGAGAATCCAAGCATAAACCGTGACTAGGCCTACAGGATATTAAAGACTCACAACCCCATCCACTTTCAACCCAGTCAAACCGAACCATTGTACACCGAGAGGAGGAAAGAAAATGAGTTGAAATGGAATACCCAAGAGGAGTTCTCCCTTGGATTAGCCAACTTAGAGCTCTAGCTATTCATGTTTAAAGTAAACAACATTTATAATGTAAAGAGACAAGTAAAGGAAATTGAAATGAAAATGAGATGAAAATAAAACTTAGAACTTGTATTAATGCTAGGAAATGGTAAACTACAAAGAGAAGTTCATTTAATACTAAAATGGAAAAGTTGCAGAGAAGAGCATTGAAACCTAGCGGTAAATATTAAAGTACAAGAACATGGAATGAAAATTAAAATAAAAGAGAGTACAATACAAGAAATAAAGATTACAAGAGAACTACAACTTACAACAATGAAATGGGTGAAGAAAATGCAAAAACATAAATTTCTCTATTACACTATTCATCATCTTCTTCCTTGGGATTTTCTAAGCTTAGGTAGCCACCCCCAATGTCATGTGGAATGCTGAATATATTGAGTGTGAGCCTTGCATTTTCGTCCATGGAGGGTCCCTTTAGCTGTGTGAAAGGTCTCTGGCCAATTGGGGCTGAATGGATGGGCAATGCAGGCTAGCACAGACTTAGCCTGCACTCCCAGGCTTCACTCCTTCTTTCTCTCCTCAGTGAATGCCAAGTCTCCAAAGTCTTCAATAAGGGTGTAGGAGGAATGTAAATATGTAAGAGAAGTCAGGGGGCAAGTGGGAGAATCAATGGTGGGACCCCCAAGCAAGTGGAACATGAAAAATAGGTGTTTTGGGCTATTTCTTCGGAGTGTACCAGTATGCGTACCGGTACGCTAAGGCTCTTGGAATTCGAGGTACCCGTACGCGTACTGGTACACTTTTGCTCGGGATAAGTTTTCGTAGAATCATCATAATTTTTGATCCAACTGTCCGATTGTGCTGAATATTTGGCACAATATAGAAGATATCCAGATCTACAATGTTCATGTTTAAAACTGTTTCAGATTCGAAGTGGATCATGGTCAAAAAGGAGGAAGACCGAGGTACTTCTACAAGATGGTGTGGCTTCTAATGCCTATGTTACCAAATACCAATACCTCCTTGATTTCTTTCACTTTTAAGCCTCCAAGTCCCCATGTAATGTGTCCATCTCTTCACCACTCCTCCACACTTAGTTGTGAGGTTCTAAAATCCATCATTTAAGCTATAATTACCTGCAACATCGAAAATTCAACATTATTCATAATTTCGGCTAACTCTAAGTACTTTGATGCAAAAGTTGAGTTAAAATTTATGTAATGAGGCCGTCAAATATGCAATATTTTGCGCTCAACACACCCCCTAACTTAAGCTTTGCAAGTCCCTAGCAAACAAAATGTAAAAACTAAGCAAACAAATATAAACCTATACTAATTCCGCAATTGCATTTAGCATATGCAACAAGCCTTTAAATCCCTTGGTGATCCCTAGTGGACGAGTTTTGTATCATGAATGTTTCTAGTGAAGGTACCTACAAACTTTTTTTTTCCTAGTATCTAATATTTAAAGCATATTCCTATATCTTAACTAGCACTGGGATGTCAACAAGAACTTTGTTCAACACACCCGAACTAATCACAAATGAAACACATCATAGCTTTAAATGCTATTCTAGAGTATACCCCTACACATTTCCTTTCAAAACTCGTGTGTGTGTGAAATGAATATGTAATTTAAGCATTTACTCAATGGAATCCACTTTCACTTAGCAATCCAAATTCAACTTTGATGCAAAAACTCACCAAGGGTTTTTCTCAACAATGAATCACACTATGATTATCTTGGCATGCTCTCCATGTGTATATGTGAGATAGAATATTATGCACAAACCGATGTATGTTCACCTAAAATCCAAAAATGAAGTATGCATAAAACTCAAACAACCTTGGCATAATCTCATGAAAGGAATACTAGGGCATTAGATAGCAAAACCGACTTCTCTTTTTTCTTTAAAAGTATGCATCCCCCATGCTTCTCTAGATCATTTAGGACGTTAATAGGTTGTAATGAGGCTTTGGGGTGATATCTAGGTAAATGAACAAATGATATAGGATAACAAAGAGGGTTGTTCTGAGTGCATGACATTTATTTCAAAAAGATCTCCCTTTCTATGGGATTTTAGTCAACCCATCACTTCACTCTTTATTTCTTTTTCTCTCTTTTCCTTAACATTTTCCTTTTTGTTTTGCCCCTCTTTTCTTCTTTTCACCCCTCTTTCTCCTTTTCTTGAATTTTTTTTTCCTTTCAACACTTTGAATTCAACTTCATTCATCCTTTTTGTTGAGTTTCCGCCATACTTCCTTCTATTTATACTCATTCATACTCAGCTTTAGGAACAACCAATGTGAGGTAGATTTATATCATTTTGCAATGGCTTGGTCAAATTTATGGCATAGAGACGAATTTTAAATTAGGCTCAAACATGGCACTAGGGATATAATTCCACAAGAAAAAATCTAAGGGTCAAAGCATTTCAAAGATGGCCTAAGATCATTTCCAATTAGCATGGGAGAGCACATTGCATTTCAAGACAAAGTCAACCAACTATTCAAATGCACCTAACCAAAATAAGCATAATGAGATTATTGAACAAATTTAGAATTTGAAAAATTGTTTCTTGAGTAAATGTAAGTTCCCTCCAAACAGGGATTGGCATTAAAGCTCACATGGGTTCTCACTCATCTCCACTATTCATGTCAAGCACTAAATGTGAACTCAATCCGTAAATTGTCGAAATTACACATTCAAGGTGCACAAGGGATGGGTTTGAAAGAAAACACATATGTGATACTCTTGACAATAGGATAAACTTCTATAATGTGCTCATGTATTCAAAGTTCAAAAGGAAGATTAAGAAATCACAAATCCCATAACAGTTAGGGTAGGGGAATATAGTTCAATTATGGATATTTTTCAGAAAAAAAGTCCAAAATTTTAAAAAATTTCACATTTCCAACTTATTCTATACAAAAAATGGTGGAACATGTAAATGGTGCACCTCACCTCCCAACTTGAAATATGCATTGTCCTCAATGCATATGGAATCATGCAATGAGAAAAATGAAAGTGACATGAGAAATAAGATACCCCCTTTTTTTTTTTTCTTTTTTCTCTTTTTTTTTTACGTACACATTAAAGGGAAAACAAAAACATTTGATTACAACCCCCCAACTTAAACTCGCACATGATATGGAATGAGATTTTCTACTATGATGCTGAAAATGAAATGAGTCCAAATTAGGGAGAGGTAAACAATTTCTACACTACAACATCAAGAGAAGAGAAATAGAACAATAAAATATGTCTAACTACTATGTACATGAAAATAAAGCAAAAATGGCACATGTCAATCCAGCTTCAATTTGGATATGAGCTTTCGATTATTGATTTTTTTGATTTAATTTTTTTTTTTTTTGTATAAATGCCCTTCTTAAACCATCAATCCAAACATACAAAGGAAGTTGACTCAAAATTCTCAACCGAACTGAGGTATAGGCAAGTTTATGCAATTCCAACAATGGAGTATACAATTTTTCTTCAAAATTTTATACACTTATTAACTCCATTTCAACGCGCTCCTCAAGTTGAGAAATGTGAATCTCAACACCACTTAAAGATGGAAAAATGACCTTGGGCTCATTAGCCTCATTTGAGATAATAACTTCATCAAAATTTTCACAATCTAGAGTGGTGGGAGATTCAACATCAACATGCATTTCATTGAGATGATCATCCTCAATTCATTGACTATGCTCAAGATGTTGTTCTTCACACGCACATAAATTATAGTATTAGCCAATGTATTAAGTCTATCTCTAATTTCAGAAAGTTGTTGGGTTATTTGGGCATTGAATTCCATTTCGTATTTCATAAAATCGCACAAAATATTTTACAATTCATCTTCGGTTGAGTTCCCATATGTTGGATAGTGGCAAAATTCATTTTGGTGGTGTGAGATTGGATGAAAAATTATAAGGTTCATTCTCCCTACCATAACTCGATGTAACATAGTGGTCGGGGTAAAAATTTTTGGAGGTTAAATTTGAATTTGAACCTTCGCATGCAAAGTCATGAACCAGATAATTTATAGGGCACTCACTAGTCTTGTGTCCGTACTCACCACAAATCTCACAAATGTTTTCAAAATAAGGGGCATTTACTAGGCACTCACTAGTGATGTGTCCATGCTCAACACAAATCTCGCAAACGTTTTCAAAATAAGAGGCATTCATTGGGCACTCACTATTGATGTGCCCATACACATCACAAATCTCGCACACATTTTCAAAATTTTAGGCATTTGATACATTTTCATAAAAATTCGGAAACATAATACAAAACACAAACTACAACAAAAAATATATACAAGTTAAACGACATACCTTGACCCATGATGAAATTCACAAGACTTACCTATCCCGTCTGAAAATCACCTTTGAACTTGATGCTGAACCTTTCCCGACAACAGCGCCAAAAATGCTTGACAAAAAAGTGTGTCAAGCATGTATAGCTTATGGATGAAGGAGAGTGTCACTCTCCTATGGGTGATGTCAAAAGAAAGGGCAAGGAGATGGGAGAAAATGAAATGATGGTAATGTGATGTGTAAATGCACAAAAATGTGTGTGTGTACAAATGTGCTCCCCAAGGGCAAGGAGTCTTTTGAGTGTCGTGTTTTACTTGGAAAAGTATTCCAAGGTCGTCTCCTCAAGGAAGGAAAGTTCAAGTGTATGAAGGTGATTTTGTGAAAAAGGAAAAGTGTAAAATCTTTTGTTTGTGTTTTGGTGATTGGAGTTTGTAAATGAAAATACAATAAAACAAGTGTTTGCTAATCCAAAGAGGTCATTCCAATGGGAATCCCAACTCAACTTGAAACTTTCCTCCAATGGTGCATAAATGAACGATTAATTCGTGGGAAGCTAGGGACAAGATGATCAGGATCCAAGCATAAACCGTGACTAGGCCTACGGGATATCAAAGACTCACAACCCCATCCACTCTCAACCCACTCAAACCGAACCATTGTACACCAAGAGGAGGAAAGAAAATGAGTTGAACTGGAATACCCAAGAGGAGTTCTCCCTTGGATTAGCCAACTTAGAGCTCTAGATATTTATGTTTAAAGTAACAGCATTTATAATGTAAAGAGACAAGTAAAGAAAATGGAAATGAAAGTGAAACTTAGAACTTGTATTAATGCTAGGAAATGGTAAAATACAAAGAGAAGTTCATTTAATACTAAAATGGAAAAGTTGCAGAGAAGAGCATTGAAACCCAGTTGTAAATATTGAAATGCAGGAACATGCAATGAAACTTGAAATAAAAGAGAGTACAATACAATAAATACAGATTACAAGAGAACTACAACTTACATAAATGAAATTGGTGAAGAAAATGCAAAAACCTAAATTTCTCTATTACACTATTCATCATCTTCTTCCTTGGGATTTTCTAAGCTTCGGTAGCCACCCCCAATGTCATGTGGAATGCTGAATATATGGAGTGTGAGCCTTGCATTTTCGTCCATGGACGGTCCCTCTAGCTGTGTGAAAGGCCTCCCATCAATAGGGGGCTGAATGGATGGGCAATGCAAGCTAGCACAAGCTTAGCCTGCACTCCCAGGCTTCACCCCTTCTTTCTCTCCTCATTGAATGCCAAGTCTCCAAAGTCTTCAATAAGGGTGTAAGAGACATGTAAATGTGTAAGGGAAGTCAGGGGCCAAGTGGGAGAATCAATGGTTGCTCCCCCATGCAAGTGGAGCATAAAAAATAGGTGTTCTGGGCTATTTCGACAAAGTGTACCGGTATGCGTACCAGTACGCTGAGGTTGCTGGAGTTTGGGGTACCGGTACACGTATCGGTACATTTCTACTCCGGACCAATTTTCGTAGTATCATCATAACATTTGATCCAGCCGTTCGATTGAGCTAACATGTTGACACAATATAGAAGACAACCAGATCTACAACTTTCATGTTTTGAACCTTTTCAAATTTGAAGTGAAGCATGGTTGAAAAGGAGGATAACCGAGGTACTTGTACAAAATGGTGTGGCTGCTGATGCCTATGTTACCAAACACCAATACCTGCTTGATTTCTTTCACGTTTAAGCCTCCAAATCCTCATGTAATGTGTCCATCTCTTCACCACTCCTCCACACTTAGTTGCAAGGTTCTAAAATCCATTATTTAAGCTATAATTACCTGCAACATCCAAAATTCAACTTTATTCATAATTTTGGCTAACTCTAAGTACTTTGATGCAAAAGTTGAGTTAAAATTTATGTAATGTGGCCGTCAAATATGCAATATTATGTGCTCATCAAAGAAGATGTAACTACACTTGAAATAAATGATTAAAGTGCAAGAAATGAAGATTACAAAAGTATTACAGCTTACTACAAGTGAAATGGGTAAGAAAATGCAAAAATCCAAGCTTTCTCTCTCTAAACTATGTCTTTTTCCTAGAGCTTCTCTCTTTAAAATCTTTTGTAGCTGAACAATGGTGTAGAACTGGCTTGCATTCTCGTCCATGAGGCTCCTATAGCCTGTGTGTGTAGGCTTCCCATAAATGCGAAGTGATTTAATGCCTTGGGCAGGCTAGGACAAGCCCAGCCTGCAACCCACCATGCCTCCCTCCTTCTCTTTCTTTCTTTCCAATCCTAAATCCTTCAAAGTCTGAAACTAGGTGTATGTAGGCATGGTTGCATGTAAAATAAGTCAAGAAGTGTATGAGAGAAGCACAGGTGCCCCCCCTAAGCAAGTAGAGATTGAGTTGCAGAAAATGGCATTTTTCAACAAAACCTATTGGTAGGTCAATGACTAAACCTATCGATAAGTTTTGTTCTAGTGAGCAGAACCTTTTGGAAGGTTTGCGGTAGATCTAACTCCAGTGTGCAAAACCTACCGGTAGTTTTATGAGCAAACATACCGATAGGTTTTTACTTGATTTGCTCCTTTCTTGATCTTTTCACCTTTCAAGTCACCCGTTAAGCCTCTCCTTCATCTCCATTGACTTTGAGCACTATGACGGGGGCTTAACTCAAGCCATTTCCAACTGTTTACGTGCAATCACACAAAAACTCATTAATTGCTTGATTAATTGCATTTCCTCCTATTTTCACCACAATCACAAGTATAAAAAGGGTACAACTATATACATGATGTGCAATATTTTGTGCAAATTACACCCCTTAACTAGACACCTCCACCTCGACATTCCTAGAAGTCATCAAGGTAGAAGAAGCGGGTCCAGTAGATGAAGGCAAAGGTCCACCAGGAATTGGCTTGCCTAGGAAAATGTGCTGGAAGATTCTGGTCATCATAAAAGTCACCCCATGCATCAACCCCTTCAAAACGTCCAAGCGTTGTGAAACTATACAGACCGGGGTAGAGGTTGGAAGGCCCAGCAATAAACGGTTGAGTAGGGGATGGCTCATGTCTCGAGGGTCTAGCTCTCTCCCCCCCAACTCATAGCAGTCTGCTTACTGCTATTTGTTTTCCCAATGGCTCCAAATTTAGGGAACGTCAGCACATCAGAAACTTATGCCTTGACTTTGCTATGGCAGCACATCCTAGTGACAAGGTTGGCAAATGGGAGATTCGCCTTCAGCTTTCTAGCCTGAGCAAACTCCTTCATAAACTCTCAGATCAATTAGGCTACATCCACAACCTACATAGTCATAAACATGTGGAGGGGAAGTTTCTCCATATTCGGGTTTTTCTCAACACCCTATGGGGATCAAATTGTAATGTAAGACCTTATTCATAACCTCGTATGAGTGCTTGAGGCCCCCGACTTCAATTGGGTCCTCTCCTCATAGGTCAGCTCTACATACTCAGGGATTGACTTTACCCCTTGATGTTGTGTGGATACACTAGGGTATTAGGAGGAGGCCTCTAGTACTTCATTATGCCCACAATCAACCCTAGGGGTCACATCAAAGAGTTTACCCCTCACATTTGTCCCAGGGATACACTTCTCCTCATCCACCACATGCAATCTCTTATAAAATTCTCTACACATAGCCAGACTATACCCACTGACTGGCTCAAACCAAATCCCTATAACATGTCCATCAATCACATTCACCACCCCGTGAGTTAGGCCGAGAGTGAGCACGTCCACAAAACACTCACATGTGACATTTTTCTCATCGATACTGTTGTTGTGAGCATCATTCCTTGCCTTCTTTCTCCTTTCTCCCCTATCTCCGCTAGAGCCGTCCTCACTCCTCTTGTGGGAACTAGTGCCCACGGTTGGTGTTGGACCTGAACCTGTGCGTTTTGTGCGGGCCATGAAGATCAACAGTGCCCCAAACATAAGGAATGACAAAACCCACATCAAAAGCCTCTCAATGGGCTCAAAAGCATCAATAGAAACTATCCCTAGGTGAGCCATTGTGGATGATTCCAAGGTTTTGGAGAAATTTAAATGAAAATGGAATTTGGGGGAAAAATGGGTAACCTGGGGTTTTGTGAGAAACTCTAACAAATTTCAGTAACAATCAAGCAATAATCAACCTTAGTAGTGAAATATGGGAGATTTGGGTGGTGGATGAGAAATCTTTGAAGTTTAGAGAAGGATTGAGAGAGAGGGGAATGCTTGGGAGATTAAGAGTTGAGGGAAATGTGATGGGTCTCATGCTAAAGATGAACTTAAAACACTCATTTTTAGCTTTCTGGACAAAACCTACTGGTAGGTTTTGTGCATTGGAAAAATACCTACCGGTAGGTTTTGGCCTAAAACTATAGGTAGGTTTTTAACCCCTACACATTCCAATGCTCTACCAAAAATATGAAGTACTCTTGTGAACCACAATTGAGTGACCATGCCCTAAGTCATTTCCGAAATTGCAATATGAATTAAAATTTTTTTGCTTTCTAAACACAAGGCATGGATTTCTAAATTTAACTACCAAAATGAATACCCAAAATGTAAACCATAGATTCAAATGATCAAAGTATTCCTAATTCTATCAAATATCGAAAGTTTGAGCAATATTCCCCCATTCTACAAGCATAGGGCTACATGACGACATTGTTCATCTACCCGAACTAAGCACACATGAGCATCACCATGGCTTGAAATGCTATTCTAGAGTATGCATCTACACATTTGTTTTCAAAATCATGTGTGTGTGAAATGGACATGTAATTTAAGCATTTACCCAACAAGATTCACATTCACTCGGCTATCCAAATTCCGTTTCGATGCAAAACTCACCAAGGGTTTCTCTTAACAATGAATCACACAATGGTTATCCTGACATGCTCTTCATGTGTAAATGTGAAATAGAATAATGTGTACACAAAGAAGTATGATCAGATATAATCCAAAAATGAAGTCCATGCATAAAAATGAAACAACCTTGGCATAATCTCATGAAAGGAATGTTAGGACACTAGATAACTAAATCAACCTTTCTTTTTCTTTAAAAATGTGCTTTCTCCATGCTATCTCTAGATCATTTAGGACTTTCAAAGGTTGAAATGAGGCCTTGGGATGATAATGAGGTACGTAAAATGATGGATAAAGGATGACAAAAGAGGGTTGTTCCGAGTGAAAGACCTTTATTTTACAAAAATCTCCCTTTTATGGGATTTTCAGACTAAAACCATCACTTCACACCTTATTTCTTTTTTCTTCATTTGCTTAACATTTTCCTTTTTTTTTCATTCTGTCTTCTTTCACCCTTTTTCTTGGATTTTTCATTCTTTACCATTCAATATTTTGAGATCAACTTCATTCATCCCTTTTATTGAGTTCTAGTACCACCATTCCTTCTCTTTTATGATCAATCATAGTCAGCACTCAAAACAACCAACGTGTGGTAATTTTTTATCTTTTTGCACTAGCTTGCTCAACTGTTTGGCATAGAAACAAATTTCCAACAAGGCTCAATCGCGGCACTAGTGATAAACTTTTCACAAGAAAAACGCTAACGCTCAAAGTAAGTCAAAGATGGCCTAAGATCATTTCTAAATAAGCATAGGGGAGAATTTTTCATTTCAAGGCGAAGTCAATCAACTACCCAAATGCACTCTAACCAAAACAGGCATAATGAGATTATTGAATAGATTTAAATTTGAAAAATTGTTCTCTTGAGTAAACGTAAGTTCCCTCCAACAAGGATAGGCACTAAAGTTCTCATGGGTACTTACTCATCTCCGTTATTCATGTCAAGCACTAAAATGTGAATCCAATATGTAAATTTCCAAAATTACACATTCATGGTGCACTTATGGTTGAGTTCAAAAGCAAACAAGTATATGATACTCTTAGGATAGGATAAACTTCTTTAATGTGCTCATGTATTCACAATTCAAAGCAAAGATCAAAACTATCCATAAACCCACAACACTCTAAATAGGGGAATAAGGTCAACATTCGGATATTTTTCACAAATAAAACATGTGAAAGGTGAATTTCACCACAAAAATTGGTATTATCAACAAACAATTTTCAGAAACATTGGTGTGTCATACAAATGGTGTATCTCACCCCCCCCCCCAATTTGATTCATGCATTGTCCTCAGTGCAAAAAAAAAGATATAATAAGCATTGATTGACTTTAAAAAGATGAATAGGGTTAGAGAACACCTCGCACTTGAGGTATGACAAAAACACCAATGTCTACACTAAGAAAGAAAACTCTATACGCAAAGATAAAGTAAGTAAACAATTGAATTTGCAAGGTAAATGATAAAAGAAAACGATTGTACACTAAAATCTACATGAACAATTAATCCTCCAAAAGGTCTGGGTAAACTGGATCCACTACCTCTTCCTCCACCTTTTGACCTTGAAAACCCACGAAGAATGGCTTAAGTCTTTGATGATTGACGTTAAATGTTTTGCTATCCTCGGGGTTTGTGACTTACACGGCTCCATTGGAGTTGGCCAACTTGACAAGATAGGGGCCATCCCAACAGGATTGGAGTTTTTCTTGGAAGATGGAGAGTCGAGAATTATACAAAAGCACTTTTTGTCCGGGCTCAAATGTTTTCCTTAAAATGAATTTATTATGAAAAATCTTAGCCCTAAAAGGAGACTACAAATCCTAAAAGAACTCTAAAAGAAATAAATAGTCATAATGACAACTAAACCCCTAAAAAGCAAAATGAAAAATAACTTCTAATCCCTATGTCTACGCCTACTATAATGAAATATAATCCGATTCCTATCATTTTCCCCCGGCTGAAAAGAACTCACCTCCGGAGAGATATGATCATGATAATGCTCTAGAAGATTAGGTCAAGCCGACAAAACTCCTCCTCAGTAATCCATGAATCATCAGTCTCTGGATGATCTCTCCACCGAACAAAATAACGACGATATCCTCCATCCGAGGAGCCCACAATCTGATCATCAAGTACATTTGCAATCTGCTCATACAACTGTGGTGGAAATGGTGGAAGAATCGGAATTGTAGGTGATGCTGATGACAAAGGATCTCCTCCTATAGGAACACCTGCTGGCAACATAGGTGGCTCAAAAGTACCATGATNGTGTTCCCATTCTCACTTCCACTCCAATCTAAATCAACCCCTACACATTCCAATGCTCTACCAAAAATATGAAGTAGTCTTGTGAACCACAATTGAGTGACCATGCCCTAAGTCATTTCGGAAATTGCAATATGAATTAAAATTTTTATGCTTTCTAAACACAAGGCATGGATTTCTAAATTTAACTACCAAAATGAATACCCAAAATGTAAACCATAGATTCAAATGATCAAAGTATTCCTAATTCTATCAAATATCGAAAGTTTGAGCAATATTCCCCCATTCTACAAGCATAGGGCTACATGACGACATTGTTCATCTACCCGAACTAAGCACACATGAGCATCACCATGGCTTGAAATGCTATTCTAGAGTATGCATCTACACATTTGTTTTCAAAATCATGTGTGTGTGAAATGGACATGTAATTTAAGCATTTACCCAACAAGATTCACATTCACTCGGCTATCCAAATTCCATTTCGATGCAAAACTCACCAAGGGTTTCTCTTAACAATGAATCACACAATGGTTATCCTGACATGCTCTTCATGTGTAAATGTGAAATAGAATAATGTGTACACAAAGAAGTATGATCAGATATAATCCAAAAATGAAGTCCATGCATAAAAATGAAACAACCTTGGCATAATCTCATGAAAGGAATGTTAGGACACTAGATAACTAAATCAACCTTTCTTTTTCTTTAAAAATGTGCTTTCTCCATGCTATCTCTACATCATTTAGGACTTTCAAAGGTTGAAATGAGGCCTTGGGATGATAATGAGGTACGTAAAATGATGGATAAAGGATGACAAAAGAGGGTTGTTCCGAGTGAAAGACCTTTATTTTACAAAAATCTCCCTTTTATGGGATTTTCAGACTAAAACCATCACTTCACACCTTATTTCCTTTTTCTTCATTTGCTTAACATTTTCCTTTTTTTTTCATTCTGTCTTCTTTCACCCTTTTTCTTGGATTTTTCATTCTTTACCATTCAATATTTTGAGATCAACTTCATTCATCCCTTTTATTGAGTTCTAGTACCACCATTCCTTCTCTTTTATGATCAATCATAGTCAGCACTCAAAACAACCAACGTGTGGTAATTTTTTATCTTTTTGCACTAGCTTGCTCAACTGTTTGGCATAGAAACAAATTTCCAACAAGGCTCAATCGCGGCACTAGTGATAAACTTTTCACAAGAAAAACGCTAACGCTCAAAGTAAGTCAAAGATGGCCTAAGATCATTTCTAAAAAAGCATAGGGGAGAATTTTTCATTTCAAGGCGAAGTCAATCAACTACCCAAATGCACTCTAACCAAAACAGGCATAATGAGATTATTGAATAGATTTAAATTTGAAAAATTGTTCTCTTGAGTAAACGTAAGTTCCCTCCAACAAGGATAGGCACTAAAGTTCTCATGGGTACTTACTCATCTCCGTTATTCATGTCAAGCACTAAAATGTGAATCCAATATGTAAATTTCCAAAATTACACATTCATGGTGCACTTATGGTTGAGTTCAAAAGCAAACAAGTATATGATACTCTTAGGATAGGATAAACTTCTTTAATGTGCTCATGTATTCACAATTCAAAGCAAAGATCAAAACTATCCATAAAC
Source organism: Ilex paraguariensis (assembly GCA_963454935.2). NCBI lineage: Eukaryota > Viridiplantae > Streptophyta > Magnoliopsida > Aquifoliales > Aquifoliaceae > Ilex > Ilex paraguariensis. Next base: position 446,641 of record CAUOFW020002691.1, read on the forward strand.
CCACAACACTCTAAATAGGGGAATAAGGTCAACATTCGGATATTTTTCACAAATAAAACATGTGAAAGGTGAATTTCACCACAAAAATTGGTATTATCAACAAACAATTTTCAGAAACATTGGTGTGTCATACAAATGGTGTATCTCACCCCCCCCCCCAATTTGATTCATGCATTGTCCTCAGTGCAAAAAAAAAGATATAATAAGCATTGATTGACTTTAAAAAGATGAATAGGGTTAGAGAACACCTCGCACTTGAGGTATGACAAAAACACCAATGTCTACACTAAGAAAGAAAACTCTATACGCAAAGATAAAGTAAGTAAACAATTGAATTTGCAAGGTAAATGATAAAAGAAAACGATTGTACACTAAAATCTACATGAACAATTAATCCTCCAAAAGGTCTGGGTAAACTGGATCCACTACCTATTCCTCCACCTTTTGACCTTGAAAACCCACGAAGAATGGCTTAAGTCTTTGATGATTGACCTTCAATGTTTTGCTATCCTCGGGGTTTGTGACTTACATGGCTCCATTGGAGTTGGCCAACTTGACAAGATAGGGGCCATCCCAACAGGATTGGAGTTTTTCTTGGAAGATGGAAAGTCGAGAATTATACAAAAGCACTTTTTGTCCGGGCTCAAATGTTTTCCTTAAAATGAATTTATTATGAAAAATCTTAGCCCTTTCTCTAGAAATTCTTGAGCTCATGTATGCATCTCTATGGATCTCCTCCAACCCATTCAACTCCAACTTCCTATTCTCTCCGACCATTCTCAAGTTGAAGTTTAAGGTCTTGATGACCCAATAGGCCTTGTGCTCCATTTCAATTAGAAAATGGTAAGCATTGTCGTAGACTAGCTTATAGGGTGACATACAAAGAATAGTCTTGTAAGCATTGTGGTAAGCCCATAGGGCATCGGTTAACCTGAGTGATCAATCCTTCCTATTGGGGTTCACTGTTTGCTCTAGGATGTTCTTGATCTCCCCTATTGGCCAACTTGGTTTGGTCATTGGTTTGTGGATAATAAGCGGGGGACACCTTGTGTGTAACGCCACACTTATGCATTAAGGATACAATGGCCTATTGCAAAAATGAGTACCATCACTTATCATTGCACGAGGCATCCCGAACCTTGAAAACATGTTTTCTTTTAGGATCATGGCCATGACCCGCTAGTCATTAGTCTTTGTTGGGATGACCTCTACCCACTTGGATACGTAGTCCACTGCCAACAAAATATAGAGGTAGCCAAAGGACATGGGAGAAGAAGGGGATGAGAATAGAGAGATAATTTTAGGAAGAAAATTCAATATCAATAGTCAATAATCAAAGTCTACCAAAATAAATACCATATCCCCTATATATATATATATATAAAAGGAGACTACAAATCCTAAAAGAACTCTAAAAGAAATAAATAGTCATAATGACAACTAAACCCCTAAAAAGCAAAATGAAAAATAACTTCTAATCCCTATGTCTACGCCTACTATAATGAAATATAATCCGATTCCTATCATTTTCCCCCGGCTGAAAAGAACTCACCTCCGGAGAGATATGATCATGATAATGCTCTAGAAGATTAGGTCAAGCCGACAAAACTCCTCCTCAGTAATCCATGAATCATCAGTCTCTGGACGATCTCTCCACCGAACAAAATAACAACGATATCCTCCATCCGAGGAGCCCACAATCTGATCATCAAGTACATTTGCAATCTGGTCATACAACTGTGGTGGAAATGGTGGAAGAATAGGAATTGTAGGTGATGCTGATGACAAAGCATCTCCTCCTATAGGAACACCTGCTGGCAACATAGGTGGCTCAAAAGTACCATGATAAGGAAACAAGTCCTCCACATTGAAAATAGGACTAATACTCATATTCAAAGGTAAGTCGAGGTGATAGGCAATAGGTTCAAGCTTACAAAGAATACGAAAAGGGACAGTCGCTCGAGCATGTAACTTTTTGAAAGAATTTTAAGGGTAACGTTCAGGACGCACACGAACCAAGACATTGNAGCATGTAACTTTTTGAAAGAATTTTTAGGGTAACGTTCAGGACGCACACGAACCAAGACATAGTCTCCTACAATAAATTCTTTATTCCTACGATGAACATCTACAACCAATTTATAATTCTCATTACTTAATGTAATTTTTTGTCTTATGTCAGCATGCAAGTCATGAATATGTTGGGTAAAAGGTTTGGCTGAGTGCGAGGGGCGGGAATCAGGTGGTAAAGGTAATAAGTCAATAGGCTATCTGGGNCTTATGTCAGCATGCAAGTCATGAATATGTTGGGTAAAAGGTTTGGCTGAGTGCGAAGGGCGGGAATCAGGTGGTAAAGGTAATAAGTCAATAGGCTATCTGGGGGAATGGCCATAAACAATCTCAAAAGGGGATCTACCGGTCGACCTGTTAACGGAGTCATTATAGGCAAATTCAGCAATAGGCAACAACAAATCCCAATTTCCCATCTTCTCACCCACTAGACACCTAAGTAAATCTCCCAAACTACGATTGACAACCTCAGTTTGACCATCAATTTGGGGATGAAAGGCAGAGGAAAACTTTAAATTAGTTCCAAAGAGTTTACAAAGTGTCTTCCAAAAATAACTCACAAATTTGGCATCCTTATTAGACACAATGGAAATAGGCAACCCATGTAGTCGAACGACCTTTNTACAAAGTGTCTTCCAAAAATAACTCACAAATTTGGCATCCCTATTAGACACAATGGAAATAGGCAACCATGTAGTCGAACGACCTTTCTAAAAAATAACTTTGCTACATGTGAGGCATCAGTAGACTTAGTGCAAGGAATGAAATGAGCCATCTTAGAAAATTGATCCACGACAACTAGAATGGAATCATAACTACAAGCTGTTTTAGGCAATCCTAAGACAAAGTCCATACTGAGGTCTCTCCATGGTGTGTGTGGAACTGGTAATGGTGTGTACAACCCAGTGTTTTGTTTCCTAGCATTTGCTAACTGACAAGTACGACACTGTGACACTATCCTAATAATGTCACACCTCAAAGTGGGCTAATAAAACCTATCATCAACAAGTGCAAATGTCTTATATCTACCAAAGTGGCCTGCCAGACCTCCTGGATGTAATTCCCAAATCTAAAAATCCCTAAGTGAAGTACGGGGAATACATAAGCGCGACCCTCTGAACAAGTAACCATCTCTAAGGAGGAAGTCAATGTACTCATGACGGTTACCAGCCTGAACATCCTGAAAAATGATACCAAAGTCAGGACAGGAGGCATACTCATCTCTAAGCCTGTCAAAGCCGAGAACATGAACACTCATAGTCTGTGAAGTAGCAACTACATTGCTGAGAGCATCCGTAGGCTTGTTTTCAATACCCGCTCGGTGGTGAAGAACAAAAGTATACTCCTGAAGGAACTCAACCCATCAAACGTGTCTAACACTCAATTTTCTTTGGGAATGAAGGTATTTCAATGCCTGATGATTAGAATATAACACAAACTCATTTGGCAATAGATAATACCTTCAATGACGGAGAGCTTGTAAAATAGCGTAGAACTCTTTGTCATATACAGAATATCATTGTTTAGCGTCATTGAGTTTTTCGCTAAATTAAGCAATAGGATGACCATCTTGACTCAAGACTCCATCTATCCCTACACCAGAAGCATCATAGGCAACCTCAAACACTTTAGAAAAATCTGGGTGGTGAAGGACGAGTGCCTCTATCATCTTGTGCTTAATTTCTTGAAAGGCTCTAGTTGTAGCAATAGTCCATTGAAACTCCCCTTTTTTCATGCACTCTGTAATTGGAACCATAATGGAACTAAACCCCTTAATAAAACGTCTATAGAAGGTGGTCAATCCATGAAAGCTTCGAACTTCAGAAATTGTTCTTGGCTCTAGCCAATTCCTAATAGCACTAATTTTCTCTGGGTCAGCTGCAATACCATGTGCAGAAATAACAAATCCAAGGAAAAGTACTCGAGTTTGCATGAAGGAGCACTTCTTAAAGTTCGCATAGAATCTTTCCACCTGTAATGGGGAAGATTAGGCAATTGAGACCCTAGAACTAAGTCAATAACATGCTGACCATCTCTCATAGGTGGCAACTCATCAGGTAGTTCCTTAGGAATCACATCGTGGAACTCTCTTAATAGACTATCAACTTTAGGCAAAAGATTATCCTTAGAGTCCAAAGGACTCTGGGAAACTTCTTTGACAACTAGAGCTACCACTACGCCAGACTTCTTTGAAGGTCCTTCTTGTGAATTCTTTGGGAAGATGACATATGCTTTGAATTATTACCTTTTATTGGTTTTGCAGGTTTTAACTTGATGGTATTTCCCTTGTGCTTAAAAAAATTGGTATTTTCCCTCCCATAATTTGTCACATCTAGATCAAATAGCCACGGATGACCTAACAAGACATGAACGACATCCATGGGTAAGACATCACACCATATATGATCTAAATACTCATCCATCTGAATAGGGACAAAACATCTCTGTGAGACTAGTAAAGAGGTCTTGTCAACCCATGCAACCTTGTAAGGTTGTGGGTGTGTTTCTGTGGGTGTGTTTCTGGCTTAAGCTGCAACTAAGCTACAACCGATTTAGAGATGACATTTAATGAACTTCCCCCATCAATGAAAACCTTGCAAACTTGACCCCCACATCGGACAAGAGTATGAAAAATGCCAGTGCGTTTCCATGATTCGTTGTCTAAAAGGGTGGATAAGATGTAGCGTATCACATTGACACGNGCAAACTTGACCCCCACATCGGACAAGAGTATGAAAAATGCCAGTGCGTTTCCATGTTTCGTTGTCTAAAAGGGTGGATAAGATGTAGCGCATCACATTGACATGGGTGTCATTGTTCTGCCATTCTTCCTCACCTTCATCTAGTAACTCTAGGGGTTCCTCATCTAAAGGATCAACTTCTTGGTCAACATCCTCTTCATCAAGTGAATTCCCTAACCCTGGTCAATGGTCAAGGTACATTGAGGGCACTGTGAAGCAATATGACCCTTACCATGATAACGGTGACACTCTATGAAAGAACTGTCCTGGCGAGAACCCGTGAGTGTAGAATCTCAACCCCTAGTAGTATTACCTCTAAAGTTGGGATAAGTGTTACCCCTGGATGTGATAGGCCTTAACTGGGTGATACCTCTAAACTTATCAAATGGGACTGACCTTAATGGTTGAGATTCTCCTGTTTGAGAAGGCATTTGACGCTGAAAGAATGGCCTAAGATATTGTTCAATCTCTAAGGCTTTATAATATGCTTCCTCAACTGTTTCAGGAGAGTGTGAGTTAATCTCTCTCTTAATCTCATGTCTCAAGCCATTAATGAATTTTGTAATTGTTACCCAAGGCTTTTTCCTTTATGTCACATCTCAGAAAGAGCTCTTCAAATCGAGCTAGGTAATCAGTCACACTCGAGGTCAATTGACGCAAGTTCATCCACTTGTCCAAGAGTTGGCACTTATAGTAATTAGGGAGATATTTATCTCACAATCTTTGTTTCATCTCAACCCATAAAGTAATGGGTTGTCCCTCTAAGTGCTCTTGGTCTCGTTGGACTCCCTGCTAATATCTCTTAGCCGAACCAACGAGTTTCATTTTGGCAAAACGAACCCGATGGTCGTCAGACATATCATACCAATCAAAATAGTCATCCATTTCATCCAACCAATCTAAGAAAATAACAGGATCTAACCTACCATCAAAACTAGGAGCATCCACTTTGACTCTTTATGTGATATCCCTAGATTCTTCGTGGACATGCCTATGTCGAGGATTATGGTAACGTGGAGGGGCAGGCCTATGGTTTTAGAAACGAGGTTGANAGTCATCCATTTCATCCAACCAATCTAAGAAAATAACAGGATCTAACCTACCATCAAAACTAGGAGCATCCACTTTGACTCTTTATGTGATATCCCTATATTCTTCGTGGACATGCCTATGTCGAGGATTATGGTAACGTGGAGGGGCAGACCTATGGTTTTAGAAACGAGGTTAAAAAGGCTCATGATAGTCATCCATATCACCCTCTGCTGAATAGTCAGACATAACTACTTTAGCGGGATCCTCTTGAAAATTCCTACGACCTACGTTTCGTCCAAAAGCGGTATTAGGAGGTGGCTTCCTATTTGGACACTGAACTTGACTACCCTGAGCTACATGTGGAGTGGGTAGGACACCTTGACATGAGTCAGTAGGATCTATCGGGAGAGGCAGGTGCCTAACAGGCTGTGCCTGTTTGATCATAGGTGAAACTGGTAACTCACCCTAGTCATACTCTATTGGTTGTTTTTCCATAAACTTAGTCAATTGAGCCAATTGAGTAGTAACTTGAGAAAGTTGTTGCCCCATTCCTTTAACTTCCTCACGTAACAAGTCGACTAATTATTTAGTGTCGGTCATATCAATGGTGAGGGTCTCAAATTTTTGTTCCAGTGTAGTATGGGACTCTGAAAGCTCTCGCAGGGTCATAGTGTAATGTAAAATTTGGGCTAATGTAAAATGCCGACTAGACTAAAAATTAAACCAAGTAATAAAAACTATAAATCAATGCAAATAGTCACACACAAGAACAAGCATATTGTGAAGAGACTCAAATAAACGTGAGACAAGGAACAATGATTTTTAACTAGGAATTGGGCAAGCTAAGTTATGAATGTGGTGTGTGGGAACAACAAATAAAGAAACTTTAGGTAATTTTTTTTTTGACTTTCCAACAAATATAAATACTAGTCACCAATTTTCAACGAGGAGAACTCGTACCTGGTGTTAGATACACTTCCAAGAGGATACTTGACAATTGAGAGGATGATCCTACAAATTCTAAAACTTTTTAGGGTGTTTTTGCAATTTTTGGAACTTCTGGGGTGATGTTTCTATAATTTTATGAATCTGTTGGGATGTTTCTATAATTTTGAAACTTCTGGATGATATTTTTGCAAGTTACTAGAACTTCTGGGGTGATTCTATAATTTCCTGGATCTTCTGGGAGAAGAAAGGGATGAAAAAAAAAAGAAGGGAATGAGAATAGAGAGAGAATTTTGGGAAGAAGCAATATCAGGATTCAATATCAATAATCAATAATGAAGTCTACCCAAAACAAATATCATATCCCCTATATATATATATAGGGAGAACAGAAATCCTAAAAGAACTCTAAAAGAAATAAATAGTCATAATAACAACTAAACCCTTAAAAATTAAAAGAAAATACTTAAAAGATAAATACTAAATTACTCTTATGTTTAATCTAAAATATTTTATCCAATTCCTACACGATCCCCATCATTCTCATCCGGTTAAAAAAAACACACTTCCAGAGAGTCTTCAAAGCAAAAGTACCCTAAGAGAGCAGAATGAAGATGAAANTTAAAAGATAAATACTAAATTACTCTTATGTTTAATCTAAAATATTTTATCCAATTCCTACACTATCCCCATCATTCTCATCCGGTTAAAAAAAACACACCTCCAGAGAGTCTTCAAAGCAAAAGTACCCTAAGAGAGCAGGATGAAGATGACATAATGCCTCATCTAGAATAAAAGAACCATCAACTTCGTTCCATCGATCAGGATAAATGCAAGAATCTCCATTTGTATGAACACTTGCTAATAAAATATGAGGCACTGGAGTACCTCGATTAAGTAGCATATCCTCCAAATAAAAATCTGGACTAATACTAACATTCAATGGAAAACTAAGCAAATAAGCATTAGATCCAAACTCAAGAATAGCAAAATAATTCCCATTAGATTTGAACAAAAGGCATTCAGTGGGATGAGAAATCAATGGCAAAGGAGTAATTATAACACCCTGGTGCTAAAAATAAGAAAGTACAGGCTCAATTGAACACTTGACTGCAGGCAAAGAAACAAAGTTAACACTCTCAAGTGGGGCAGAATCCTGAACAATGTCAACAATCTCAGGTTGAGAATAATTTGTAGCAAAGCCATAATGACTTGGACAAGTAGACACAGAATAGTCACCAGTAGATTCTGCAATAAATGACTCGATTGGCTTAATATCTTGCATAGGTGTAGACTCAATAGACTTTTCCACANTATATATATATATAGGGAGAACAGAAATCCTAAAAGAACTCTAAAAGAAATAAATAGTCATAATAACAACTAAACCCTTAAAAATTAAAAGAAAATACTTAAAAGATAAATACTAAATTACTCTTATGTTTAATCTAAAATATTTTATCCAATTCCTACACGATCCCCATCATTCTCATCCGGTTAAAAAAAACACACTTCCAGAGAGTCTTCAAAGCAAAAGTACCCTAAGAGAGCAGAATGAAGATGACATAATGCCTCATCTAGAATAAAAGAACCATCAACTTCGTTCCATCGATCAGGATAAATGCAAGAATCTCCATTTGTATGAACACTTGCTAATAAAATATGAGGCACTGGAGTACCTCGATTAAGTAGCATATCCTCCAAATAAAAATCTGGACTAATACTAACATTCAATGGAAAACTAAGCAAATAAGCATTAGATCCAAACTCAAGAATAGCAAAATAATTCCCATTAGATTTGAACAAAAGGCATTCAGTGGGATGAGAAATCAATGGCAAAGGAGTAATTATAACACCCTGGTGCTAAAAATAAGAAAGTACAGGCTCAATTGAACACTTGACTGCAGGCAAAGAAACAAAGTTAACACTCTCAAGTGGGGCAGAATCCTGAACAATGTCAACAATCTCAGGTTGAGAATAATTTGTAGCAAAGCCATAATGACTTGGACAAGTAGACACAGAATAGTCACCAGTAGATTCTGCAATAAATGACTCGATTGGCTTAATATCTTGCATAGGTGTAGACTCAATAGACTTTTCCACAATGTCTAAAACCAATGATGGTTCAAGAATTGACACAAGCAATGACTTACACACACTTTCTTTCGATATGAACTCTTATGGGTGCAAAGGAGGAGGACTCTGATCTGATAAAATTGAAGAAGGGAGTTGGAAGTCAATATGAGTAACATTTTTCTCTTTATTCGATACTAGCTTATCTAAATCCTTTGCCACATTCAAATTAGGAAAGCATGCAGAAACAACATGGACTTCTTTCAAGTAACCATGATACTCATATGTTGTGGAATTAAAATTGAAAGGTATTCTTTCATGCTGTTTAGCAGACTGTGATTGAGAACCCATCAAGCTATAGTTAAATTTCTTATGAAATCTCTCAACCTTTAGAGCATATGGATAGGCTGCAACTATTGTATTAAAAGTGTATAGTTTGACCTCCCTACTAATTTTTGGTCTTAACCCAAGAATAAACTGATCAATTGTCCAAGGTTCTTTAACAATGTCACACAAGTACATGAGATAATCGAATTGGGCAAAGTAATCAAAGACACTAGAAGAATGTTGTCTAAGATTGAGCCATTGGTCATAAAATTGATTCATGTAGGAAGTAGGCAAATACTTCTCTTTCAATTTATATCTCATTCAACCCAAGTGATAGGTGATTCTCCTAAGGGGTCTAGACTTCTTTGGATTGATTGTCAATACTTCTTGGCGGAACCCTCCAACATCAATTTAGCAACATGGACGCAATGAAAATCCGACATGCCATGTCATGCCAATTAAAATATTCTTCTAAATTAGCTAACCAATACAAGAATTCAAAAGGATCTAAAGTGCCACTAAATATCGAAGGGTCTTTGACTCGTTTGGCCATATGGGTTGACTCCATATAAACATTCTTAGACTTTCTATGATGATGACATTGAGGAGAGATTCTCGAAACATGCGCATTAGCGAAACTCATGAGTGACTCCCGGAACAAGGGAATGACATGAAAACAAGTTCAAGAATGTAATTGATAAATAATTTGGATCCTTTGCAATTTTTTTAAATTTTTCAATCAATAAAAATATCAGTTTCAAATTTCTATAGGAGTATGCATACCATAATCAAGAGAAAATTCTGAAACTTTGTGGGGATGATTCTGTAATTTTATGGATTTGTTGGGAATATTTTCTGTAATTCTAGAACTTTTGGGGGGAGATTCTAAATTTTTCAAAATTCTAGTGGTGATTCTATAATTTTTGAAATGTTATGGTGGTTCTTCAACAACTTTTNGGAGTATGCATACCATAATCAAGAGAAAATTCTGAAACTTTTTGGGGATGATTCTGTAATTTTATGGATTTGTTGGGAATATTTTCTGTAATTCTAGAACTTTTGGGGGGAGATTCTATAATTTTTCAAAATTCTAGTGGTGATTCTATAATTTTTGAAATGTTATGGTGGTTCTTCTACAACTTCTGGAATTTTTTGGGGTATTTTTGTAATTTTTGAAGACCTCTTGGGATGTGTCTATAATTTTGGGGACTTATGGGGATGTTTTTGTAATTTTTGTCTGTTCTTAGGTGAAACAGGTGACTCACCCTGGTCATACTCTATTAATTGTTTTTCCAAAAACTTAGTCAATTGGGCCAGTTGAGTAGTAATTTGAGAAAGTTGTTGCCTTATTCCTTTAACTTCCTCACGTAACAAGTCGACTAATTGTTTAGTGTCGGTCATATCAATGGTGAGGGTCTAAAATTTTTGTTCCAGTGTAGTATGGGACTCTGAAAGCTCTCGAAGGGTCATAGTATAATGTAAAATTTGGGCAATCGTTTTGAGAAGTGGTAGAGAGGTTGAGATTCCAGTAAAGGCAGCTCCTGCNTGGTGAGGGTCTAAAATTTTTGTTCCAGTGTAGTATGGGACTCTGAAAGCTCTCGAAGGGTCATAGTATAATGTAAAATTTGGGCCTGTTTTGAGAAGTGGTAGAGAGGTTGAGATTCCAGTAAAGGCAGCTCCTACATCGTCGAACCAAGAAAAGGAGAAAAACATCGCTGTAGACAGGAACATTCCCAATGAAGATGACGTACCTAAGTGTAAGTTTTCACCTCTTTTTGATTATAAACCATTACCTCCTTTTCCTCAAGCTTTAGTAGAATCTAGAAAAGATGAGCAAAATAAACATTTATATGAGACTTTTCGTAGATGCGAGGTAAATATTCCACTTCTAGATGCTATTAAACAAGTACCTCATTATGATAAATTCCTAAAAGAACTATGTACAATTAAGAGGAAACGGAAACTTAAAGGATGGGAGAAGGTG
>CAUOFW020002691.1:465312-650498 GCA_963454935.2 Ilex paraguariensis
CAAATAAACCCAAAATTGGAAAAACTTTGGAAGGCCTAAACATGTGTTTCCAGGCCTTTTTTGGGGTTTTAACATTGTTTGTCATAGCCTAAGGTAATGAGTCTTGTAGGGCTCATCAAGAGTTTCGATTTGATATATTAGGGGCCCGACCGATAACTCCAAACAGATCAAAAGTTATGGCCAAAATAGTGTCAACCTTCTTGGACTTGGATTTACTTCCTTTCCCTACGCGGACCGTGTCATAAACAATCAAGGAAACTCTAATAAATCATGAAAAGAAAATCAAGAGTAAGGAAAATAACTAACTATAACTATCGGAAACTAATTTTTTTTTTTTCAAAAATTTCAAGAACAGAATAAGGATTACAAGAAGCACAAAATAAAATCAACTAGAAAAATAGTCCCCGGCAACGGCACCAAAATTTGGTGTGATGTCGCAGGCAACCAAAAATAAAATCTAAGAAAAGCAACTAAAGAGTAAGGATCGTTCCCACATAGAGTATCTAGCTTAGTTTTATGCCTCATGAACAAGGATGGAAGGGGGTTTGAGTTTAACGAAAATAATTTTAAGAAAAGAAAATAAATATCAATTCAAATTAAAGTATCGAAATCAATCANCCAAAATTTGGTGTGATGTCGCAGGCAACCAAAAATAAAATCTAAGAAAAGCAACTAAAGAGTAAGGATCGTTCCCACATAGAGTATCTAGCTTAGTTTTATGCCTCATGAACAAGGATGGAAGGGGGTTTGAGTTTAACGAAAACAATTTTAAGAAAAGAAAATAAATATCAATTCAAATTAAAGTATCGAAATCAATCAAAGAAAAAACCTTGGTCTAAGTCAACATCTACCATCGGAATTTAATTTACAACTGATCATCGATGCAAGTATATTTCAATTAATAATCTGAATATTCACTGTTGGAACTATCTTCCTATCTTTCCTTAGTCGTAATTAATTAGAAAACAAGCGATCTAATTAACCTTAACTACTAAACAACCCAAGCTCNACGAAAATAATTTTAAGAAAAGAAAATAAATATCAATTCAAATTAAAGTATCGAAATCAATCAAAGAAAAAACCTTGGTCTAAGTCAACATCTACCATCGGAATTTAATTTACAACTGATCATCGATGCAAGTATATTTCAATTCATTATCTGAATATTCACTGTTGGAACTATCTTCCTATCTTTCCTTAGTCGTAATTAATTAGAAAACAAGTGATCTAATTAACCTTAACTACTAAACAACCCAAGCACAAGCACTAAAAGTTTAATCTAGTAGCACCATTAAGAATTAGAAAGATCGATGAAACTAAACAACACAAGCACAAGCGGATGCATTTAATTTAGTCGAATGTTCTTTCGAAGATCTAATAATCTCTGATGCAGCAAATCATTAAATCTTAGTTGCTTCACAAATTAGAGGGATCAAACAATTATGGATTTGATATCTAACCCAGCAGTAGATTACAACGAATAATAAACTAGTAGGCCTCCTAGTAATTAAACGATGCAATCATAAAAATAGGTACAGCAGAACATCCAATACGCAAATCATAAATTGAACAATAAAAACAAATTAGATCTCACACTTTTATTGATTCCGAGGCTTCTGTTTCCTTCAACCAAGTATTAAGGTTTAGCCATGCAGGGCCATCATGAAAACTAGAAGAAAAATTTAGACAAAAAGGAGATGTAGCCGCCTACCAATCTGCTGATTTTTTTTCTTCCTTTCTTCCTTTCTCTAGTTTATACGTTTTTCTTCTTTCCCCTCTAAAACCTCCTCAAGCCTGATATAACTAGGAAAGTAAAGTCCTAATATAACTAGGAAATTAAATTTCTAATATAACTAGGAAATTAAAAATAAAATAAAGTCCTAATAAAATAAAGTCCACTGGAATTTCATGCATCAGGTTTAGAACGTGAACAGTACACGTGGACAGTGCACGTGCTGCAACTTCAAGCCTGATTTCGACCTTGATTAAGCCAATATCTCTCAAAACACAAAACCTGAAGGTTGTAGAGCGTTCTCTTAGTGTTTTGTAGCATCTTAAATCATCTGAATCGGAGCTCGGATGAGAGAGTTATATCCAGATAACAAAGCGATGTCGAAACTATCCAAAATGTCCACTTAGTTTCGTTTTGCATTTAACATCTCCATTTGTATCGTAAATCAAAATATAATAATAATGGGTAAATTTAGGCATCAAATAAGTATAAAAGACTAAATAGTAAAAGAGAAAAATATGATATTTTTCATTCTCATCAGGGACCCATAAAGTCGATGCCCCAACAATTGAATATCTCANAGATAACAAAGCGATGTCGAAACTATCCAAAATGTCCACTTAGTTTCGTTTTGCATTTAACATCTCCATTTGTATCGTAAATCAAAATATAATAATAATGGGTAAATTTAGGCATCAAATAAGTATAAAAGACTAAATAGTAAAAGAGAAAAATATGACATTTTTTATTCTCATCAGAGACCCTTAAAGTCGATGCCCCAACAATTGAATATCTCAAAAACAAGTACAAGGGAGAGGGGCATTATGTTCCTACGGGTCACACTACCCAAATGTTGACACCAATCACATTCTTTACAAAAAGAAACACAATCTTTGATTAAAGATGGCCAGTAAAAATTGAATTGTAAAACCTTTGCCAAAGTTTTTTTGGAATAGAAGTGTCCACCGCATGCTTCAGAATGACAGAATGCAAGGACANATATCTCAAAAACAAGTACAAGGGAGAGGGGCATTATGTTCCTACGGGTCACACTACCCAAATGTTGACACCAATCACATTCTTTACAAAAAGAAACACAATCTTTGATTAAAGATGGCCAATAAAAATTGAATTGTAAAACCTTTGCCAAAGTTTTTTTGGAAGAGAAGTGTCCACCGCATGCTTCAGAATGACAGAATGCAAGGAATACCATTGTTCATTCTTTGGTACTTACCTCCTCATGACTTGGTCAAGGCAGTATTTAAACAAGTATGGATTGTCACAATAAACGTACTTCACATTGTCATAAATCTCCTCTTGTCCTTCAGACTCTAGTGTGGTGGAATTTGTCTTGTAGCAAGATAATTACAAATGTCAGCATACCGGGGACAAACATAGTAAATGGAAAGTAAATGTTCATCAGGAAAATAGTCAGGGATAGGAATATGCTCTTCAACATGTTGAACTACAAGTTGGGACAAATGGTCCGCCACCACGTTCTCAACTTCNTCACAATAAACGTACTTCACATTGTCATAAATCTCCTCTTGTCCTTCAGACTCTAGTGTGGTGGAATTTGTCTTGTAGCAAGATAATTACAAATGTCAGCATACCGGGGACAAACATAATAAATGGAAAGTAAATGTTCATCAGGAAAATAGTCAGGGATAGGAATATGCTCTTCAACATTGTTGAACTACAGGTTGGGACAAATGGTCCGCCACCACGTTCTCAACTCCCTTTTTGTCTTTTGATTGTCAAGTTGAATTCTTGTAGGAGGAGGATTCGCCTAATGAGTCTCGATTTTACATCCTGCTTAGACAAAAGATACTTCAAAGCAAAGTGATCAGTGTAGACTACAATAGATGAACCAATGATGTAAGACCGAAATTTATCTAGTGCAAATACTATGGCTAGCAACTCTTTTTCAGTGATAGTGTAATTCATTTGTGCTTCATTAAGAGTTTTACTAGTGTAATATATTATATATGGTCTCTTGTCTTCTCGTTGACCAAGCATAGAGCCGATCGTGTAATCACTCGCGTCACACATGAGCTCAAATGGTATGTCCCACTTGGGTGGTCGCATGATTGGAGGTGAATTGAGCATGCTATTGAGTTTTTAAAATGATGCCTCACAACCATTTGACCACACAAATGGGGCTTCTTTCCNAGAGCCGATCGTGTAATCACTCGCGTCACACATGAGCTCAAATGGTATGTCCCACTGGGGTGGTCGCATGATTGGAGGTGAAGTGAGCATGCTATTGAGTTTTTAAAATGATGCCTCACAACCATTTGACCACACAAATGGGGCTTCTTTGCAAAGAAAATTGGTCAAGGGTTGTGCCAATGTGCTAAAATCTTTTATAAAACGACGACAAAAATTGGCATGGCCAAGAAACGACCGGATGTCTTTGATGACCTTTGGCATTGGGAGGTTGGAAAATGCTTCAACCTTGAATTTGTTGACTTCAATCCCCTTTTTCGAAACGATATGCCCGAGCACTATCCCTTGTGTCACTGGCACTTCTCCTAGTTGAGAACCAAAATTTTCTCTTCACATCTCTTAAGTACACTCTCCAAGTTCTCCAAACAACCATTGAAGAAAACCCCAAACACCGAGAAATCATCTATAAAAACTTCCACAATCTTCTTGACCATGTCACTCAAGATCCCCATCATGCATTGTTGAAAGGTCCCTAGGGCATTACACAACCCAAATGGCATGCGACAGTAGGCAAATGTACCAAAGGGGCAAGTGAAGGTGGTCTTTTCTTGATTCTCCAATGCAATCTCAATCTAAATATACCTAGAGTAGCCATCCAAGAAATAGTAAAATTAATGTCCGGCCACCCTTTTCAACACTTGATTAAGGAAAGGCAAGGGGAAGTGGTCTTTTTTTGTGCATGAGTTGAGCTTTCGGTAATCAATACACACCCTCCAACCGGTGGCCACCCTTGTTGGAACTAAATCATTCTCCTTATTTGCCACTAACTGATTCTCAATTTCTTAGGTCCTACTTACGTGGGCCTAACCCACTTACTATCGGCAATCAAAAATATGATGCCCACATCAAGTAGCTTAAGTACCTCATCCCTCACCACGTCTTTCATAATAGGGTTGAGTCTCCATTGTGATTGTTGGAATGGTTTTGCCTCTTCCTCCAAGTAAATCCTATGCGTGCAAATGAGGGGACTAATCCTCTTGATGTTGCTATGGTCCACCCAAAGGCTCCTTTGTGCCTCCACAATACACACAACAACTCCTCCTCTTGTCTTGCCTCCAAAGTTGAGCTTATTACCACTAGGAAGGTCTTGTGCTCCCCTAAAAATGCATATTTGAGGTTGGATGGTAACGACTTCAACTCCAAGATCAGAGTTTGTAAAGTTGATGGAAATATCTTTTTCTCCTGCACTAGTAGTCTCTCAAACGTTGAGGTCCATTTTTCTACCCCTTTTAAACTTTTTGCCTCCTTTCAATCAATAAGCTCCTCCTCCCCCAACTTCAAGGAGCTCAATAGTTCCAAGTGATCCTCCAACAAGGTGTCAATCCGGTTGATCTCGTGTACTTTTTCATCATCCCCCGGTAGCTTACACAAGTTGAACACATTGAGGTTCATTGTCATATTATCGAATGCAAGCTTCATAAATCCATTCCTTCAATTAATCAAGGCATTAGAAGTAGCAAGGAACAGCCTACCTAGTATGACAAGAATTTGTGAGCTAGGTTTAGCAACTGGATGAGTATCAAGTACAATAAAATCAATAGGGAAATAGAAGTTATCAACTTGAATTAAGACATCCTCAACTACTCCCCTCGGTGTTCTAACGCTTCAATCCACCAATTGAAGAGTGATTGGAGTTGGCTTCAACTCTTCAAATTGGAGTTGTTGGTACACCGAATAGGGTAGGAGATTGACACTTTCCCCCAAGGTAAGAAGTGCTTGCTCCACCTGGCAATTTCCTATTATGATAGCAATGGTTGGGCAGCCTGAGTCTTTGAACTTTGGTGGGGTGTTGGTCCTCAAGATTGAGCTCACTTGTTCGATGGGGAATTCCTTCTTGTGCACATTCAACTTCCTCTTCATGGTACACAAATCTTTCAAGATCTTGGCACATGAAAGGATTTGCTTGATAGCATCGAGAAGTGGGATGTTGATTTTCATCTGCTTGAATATCTTAATAATGTCAGAATAATTAGCCATCTTCATAGGTGGCTTCAAAAGTTGGGGAAAAGGGACCGGAATGGGACATGCATGCACATTCAAATCAACAATTTTTTCTTTCTCACTTGTATCATCTCCCTCATAATTGCCCTTAATCTCTTTCTCTTTTTTCAATGTGGCTTTGGGTGGGACATTTTGGCCAAATGGTCTTGTCAATTTGTTTTTCACTCCTTAGGATGGTGACCACCTTGAGTTGCTCACAACTCTCTTTAGTAGGTTCAGATGAATCAATCACATGTTGGCCCCTAGAGTTTTCTTGAGGTTGAGAAGAAAAATTCCCTTTCTCTTGTTGGGATTTGGGTCCGAATATAATTGAAAGTGGCGACAGTTTGATTGCTGATGGTGGTTTGGCTTTGGATGAATTGGTGCATGACATCCTCCAAATTTCTTTTATTGGTGAGGTTGGCAGGTGGATGGGGGGGATGGTTATTGTTAACCACAACTTTGTGGAGGCGGGTTTTGAGAATACCCTTGTGGATTAGGCTGAGGGTATTGAGAGCCAGACAAAGGACCTTGACCATGGTATTGGTTTTGCTTGAGAGGCATGGGCGGTGAATATGAAATAGACCCGTGAGGAATGGGAGTCTCATTCTTCCAACTAAAGTTCGGGTAATNTGTTAACCACAACTTTGTGGAGGCGGGTTTTGAGAATACCCTTGTGGATTAGGCTGGGGGTATTGAGAGCCAGACAAAGGACCTTGACCATGGTATTGGTTTTGCTTGAGAGGCATGGGAGGTGAATATGAAATAGACCCGTGAGGAATGGGAGTCTCATTCTTCCAACTAAAGTTCGGGTAATTACTCTAACCTGAATTATATTTATTAGAGCATAGGGAGAATGATTGCCTACTTTGATTGAAGGCATTGACTTGCTCATGGTAAACTTCTTTAAATACCAGAGTGTTGGGGCACCCCGATATGGAATGCTCAACAGTCTCACAATAAAGCAAAACTCCTTGGTCTTGGAAATGTTGGACACCTCATGTCTCCTATTGACATCTAGACTCTCCACTTTTCGAGACAACTTGGTGATTTTGGAAAGCAAGTCTTCTCGGTCCCTTAAATCATACATCCCTCCCTCGCTTGGTTGATTACTACTCGGAGAAGACCTCGGTACATTGACGGGATGCTTTATATTCCAAGATTGTGCATTTAGTGCCAATGTATTGAAGTACTCTAGGTCCTTATCGGGATCCTTGTTTAAACAACTCCCCCTTGCACATGATGTCAATGAAATGTCTATGGCCCAATGTAATCCCTTCGTAGAAGAAACTCATCAATTGTCATGGTTCAAAGCCATGGTGTGGAATGGATTGTTGTAATTCCTTGTAGCGATCCCATCATTGAAAAAATTGCTCGTTGGGCTTTTCTGAAAAATTTTGGATTTGCTTTTTAAGAGCAATGGTTTTGGGCACCGAAAAAAAATTATTCAAAAACTCAAAAAGCATTTGTGTTCAAGAGCTTATTGATCGAGGTTTCAAGGAATTCAACCATGGTTTGACTTTGTCTTTAAGGAAAAAGGGGAACAATTTCATGCGAGTCATGTCTTCCATGGCATGATTAGTGAGGAAGGTTGCAACTATTTTCTCAAATTCCTTAATATGCAAATAAGGATTTTCTCTTTCAATTTTGTGGAATTGAGAAAGTAGTTGTAACATCCCTAGTTTAACTAGGAAGGCATGAGCTTGGACAGGTAGAAGAATGCATGATGGTGTGGTGCTTCGAGTGGGTTGAAGGTCCCTCATTGACCTCGCCAGATGATCAATTGGGATGTTGTTCNGGTAGAAGAATGCATGATGGTGTGGTGCTTCGAGTGGGTTGAAGGTCCCTCATTGACCTCGCCGGAGGATCAATTGGGATGTTGTTCCCCTTCATTACTAGGGGGGGATTGCATTCTAGGGTTTGGCACTCCCCCGCCCCTTGGAATATTAGCATTGGCACCAATATCCCCGAAGTTGTCAAGGGCATCATCGGGTGGGTCATGGTCAAGATTCATGTTAGCTCCTAGGGGTCGTCTAACCAATCTATTTTGGTCGTCCCGTGCCCACATACAAAAATAATATATACAATTTAAAATAAAAGTAAACAAAAGTATATAAAAGGAGCAATGTACCTCAGCTAATGATGAAAATCACGACACTTTCCTCCGTTGTCCAAAAATCACCTTGTGTATTCAATGCTTTGTCTTCCCCGGCAATGATGCCAAAAATGCTTGACTTGCGTTTACCTTAACCTCTAAAAACTAACCTGAACCAAGTGTATATGGCTTATGTGTGTAGGTTAGTACCATTCTCCTTCGGGTTTAATGCTAGAAATGGGGTAAATGCCTATATGGATGAAATTGTGAGTGTGCAAAAGTGCTCCCCATGCGAAGAGAGACTTTCGAGTATCGTGTTTTACTTGGAATAGGTATTCCAAGGTTGTCTCCTCAGGGAAAGAAGTTCGAAATGTGGTGACGGTGATTATGTGAAAATAGAAAAGTGTAAAATATTGTGAGTTTGTGTTTTGATGAGTGGAGATTTTGAATAAAATGTAATGGAAACAAGGTTGGCTAATCCGAAAAGGTCATTCTATTTGGAATGCCAAATCAACTCAAAACATTCTTCCAGTGGTGTCTCGGTGCTTGATTAATCCGTAGAAAGTGAGGAACTAATGTGGCGGTGTAGGCTTAATCATACCCTGTGACAATCCTACGGTGTATCAAGAGCTCATGACTACATCCGCACACAACTTAGTCAAACCAAACACCTTACACTACGAGGAGGAATGAAAAAGAATTGATTTAGCATACCCAACAGGAAATCTCCCTTGGCTTAGCCAACTTAAAAATTAGCTACTCATATTAAATGCAAAGACATACACAATTGAAAGAGACATGGTAATGAAATGAAGATTAAAACCTATATAATGTAAAGAAAAGTTAAACTACAAAGATAAATGCATTTAATACCCATATGTAAAGCTTAGATGGAAAAAATCAAATGTAAACTTGGTAGATTCAAGAAGATGTAACTAAACTTGAAATACACTTGGAATAAATGACATTAAAGTGCAATAAATGAAGATTACAAGAGTATTACAGCTTACTACAAGTGAAATGGGTACAAAAATGCAAAAATCCAAGCTTTCTCTCTCTAAACTATGTCTTCTTCCTTGAGCTTCTCTCTCTAAACTCTTCTTTAGCTGAACAATGGTGTAGAATTGGCTTGCATTTTTTTCCATGAGGCTCCTATAGCATGTGCAGGCTTCCCATCAATTGGAAGTGGTTTGATGCCTTGGATAGGCTAGGACAAGCCTGGCCCACAACCTACCTTCTCTATTTTCCTTTCCCATCCTAAATCCTCCAAAGTCAGAAGCTAGGTGTATGTTAGCAGGGTTGCATGTAGAATAAGTCGGGGAGTGTGTGAGAGAAGCATAGGTTGGGCCCCCCCAAACAAATGGAGATTGAGTTATAGAATCTTGCATTTTTCAACAAAACCTATCGGTAGGTCGATGACTAAACCTACCGGCAGGTTTTGTTCCAGTGAGCAGAACATTCTGGAAGGTTTGCGGTAGATCTAACTCCAGTGTACAAAACTTACCGATAGTTTTATGAGCAAACCTACTAGTAGGTTTTTACTTGATTTGCTTTTTTGTTGATCTTTTCACCTTTCAAGCCACTCGTTAAGCCCCCCTTCATCTCCATTGACTTTGAGCACTATAATGGGACCTTAACTAAAGCCATTTCCAACTCTTTGCATGCAATCACACAAAAACTCATTAATTTCTTGATTAATTGCATTTCCTCCCATTTTCACCACAATCGTAAGTATAAAAGGGGTACCTATATATTCATGATGTGTAATATTTTGTGCTAATCACACCCCCCTACTTGAGTTTTTTTAGTCCCTAGCAAACTTTATTTTCAAACAACAAAAACTACAACAATCCATTTATACAATTAAATCTCCAGACAGTCAAAATGCAAAAATCACAACGNAGACATATCCTAAAGGAGTTTATATTTTGACAATCCAAACCCAAATAGAAATGACTAAAGTTGGGCTTAAAACAAGTAATCAACCAAAAATCCCTAAATAACCTAAATCAGCCGTTGAGGCCTTTTCCCCTTAAAGCCCACGTATGCCATGGTAGAAAAGCCTCCAAATGCACTCTCCATGCTTGAACTTGCACAATCAGCCCATTTGTCTTGAATCAGCCCATTCAATGCTTCCTTCATCTTTTTTGCTTTCGCCCGAGTCATATGACCTTCATTTATGCTCAACGGATTAGATTGCATTGCATCATTCCCCTCTCCTCAATAGGATTCGGCCTCAAATCTTTGTCATCTACAATAAAAGAAGAAAGATCGGTAACATTAAAAGTAGCACTAACACTATACTCACCAGGAAGATCTAGTTTGTAAGCATTATCATTTATCCATGCCACCACTTGAAAAGGCCCATCTCCTCTAGGCTGCAACTTAGAACGCCTTTGTACGGGAAAGCGCTCCTTTCTCAGATGCACCCAAACCCAATCACCATGCTAAAAACCCACCTTCTTATGCCCCTTATTAGCTTGAGTAGCATATTTCTTCGTTCGCCTCTCAATGTGCAATCTAACTTTCTCATGCATTTGCTTCACCAATTCAGCCTTTTGTTCTTCATCTAAATTTGCACACTCATCAACTGGCAAAGGCATCAAATCTAATGGAGTTAAGGACCATAGACAATTTCAAAAGGTGAATAAGTAGTAGCATAATGTACACTACGATTATAAGCAAATTAAACAGGAGGTAAACAATCCTCCCAAGTTTTCAAATTCTTATCAATGACAACACACAATAAAGTAGAAAGAGTACGATTAGTTACCTCAGTTTTCCCATCTGTTTGTGGATGGCAAGTAGTAGAAAAGAGTAATTTAGTACCAAGCTTACCCCACAACATCTTCCATAAATAGCTCAAAAACATAGCATCACGATCAGACACAATGCTCCGAGGCACTCCATGTAAATGCACCACCTCTCTAAAGAACAAATTAGCTACATTGCTAGCATCATCGGTCTTATGATGCTATATTGCTAGCATCATCTTTGAAAACCTGTCAACAACAACAAACCCAGAATCCTATCCCCGTTTTGTCCTAGGTAAGCCTAACACAAAATCCATGGAAATATCTACCCAAGGTGAACTAGGTATAGGTAAGGGATTATGCAAACCATGGGGCTGAACCTTAGAATTTGCCTTTTTACAAGCAACACATTTCTCACAAATTCGCTCAACATACCGTTTCATATGTGCCCAGAAAAAGTGTTCAACTAACACATCTAAGGTTTTTCTAACACCAAAGTGTCCCATTAAACCAACCCCATTTGCTTCTCTAACTAATAACTCACGCAACAAACAATTAGCCACGCAAAATCGATTTCTTCGAAACAAGAACCCATCATGCCTATAAAACTTACCAAAACCCGAACTCTCACAAGCATCAAACACATTAACAAAGTTAGAATCAATAGCATGTAAATCCTTAATGTACTCAAAACCAAGCAACTTTTGCCTTTAAAGTGGAAACTAAAGCATACTTACGAGATAAAGCATCAACAACCACATTCTCTTTCCCTAGCTTGTATTTGATAGCATAAGAAAAGGTCTCAGTGAATTCAACCCATTTAGCATGGCGTTTATTCACCTTACCTTGACCTTTCAAATGTTTCAAAGACTCATGATCAGTGTGGATAACTAACTCCTTGAGCCAAAGATAATGTTGCCCAGTCTCTAACGCCATCACCAATGCATAAAGCTCTCACTGAAATAAGCTAAAGGACAACCTCCCTGCATTAAAATGACTCCAATTCCAATACTTAAAGCATCACACTCAACTTCAAAAGTTTGAGAAAAGTCAGGCAAAGCAGTAAAGGATCAGAAACTAATTTTTTCTTTAATCAAATTAAAAGCAACTTCTTGTTCCTTTTCGCTTTTGAAACGTACGCTTTTCTTAACAATTTCAGTCAATGGTGCAGCTATGGTGCTAAAGTCCTTTACAAACCTTCTATAAAACTAGCAGACCATGAAAGCTATGTACCCCAGGAATGGTTTTTTGTGTAGGCCATTCTCGAATAGCCTTAACCTTCTCCTCATCAACCTCAATGCCCTTAGCACTAACAACATATCCTAAGAAAATAATTTGACTAGTGCAAAATGAGCATTTCTTAAGGTTAGCAAATAACTTAGCATCATGCAAAGAACATAACACAAGCCTCAAATGTTCAACATGCTCATCTAAGCTCTTACTATAAACCAAGATATCATCAAAATAAACGACAACAAATTGACCAATAAAACATGCAGAACATGGTTCATTAAACACATAAACGTACTAGATGCATTGGTTAAGCCAAAAGGCATTACCAGTCATTCATATAAACCATATTTAGTCTTAAATTCCGTTTTCCAATCATCACCCTCTCTCATCCTAATTTAATGATATCCAAATTTCAGATCAATCTTACTAAACAAACAAGAGCCATGCAATTCATCTAACATGTCATCAAGTCTAGGAATGGGATGANCAACTTAGTCAAACCAAACACCTTACACTACGAGGAGGAATGAAAAAGAATTGATTTAGCATACCCAACAGGAAATCTCCCTTGGCTTAGCCAACTTAAAAATTAGCTACTCATATTAAATGCAAAGACATACACAATTGAAAGAGACATGGTAATGAAATGAAGATTAAAACCTATATAATGTAAAGAAAAGTTAAACTACAAAGATAAATGCATTTAATACCCATATGAAAAGCTTAGATGGAAAAAATCAAATGTAAACTTGGTAGATTCAAGAAGATGTAACTAAACTTGAAATACACTTGGAATAAATGACATTAAAGTGCAATAAATGAAGATTACAAGAGTATTACAGCTTACTACAAGTGAAATGGGTACAAAAATGCAAAAATCCAAGCTTTCTCTCTCTAAACTATGTCTTCTTCCTTGAGCTTCTCTCTCTAAACTCTTCTTTAGCTGAACAATGGTGTAGAATTGGCTTGCATTTTTTTCCATGAGGCTCCTATAGCATGTGCAGGCTTCCCATCAATTGGAAGTGGTTTGATGCCTTGGATAGGCTAGGACAAGCCTGGCCCACAACCTACCTTCTCTATTTTCCTTTCCCATCCTAAATCCTCCAAAGTCAGAAGCTAGGTGTATGTTAGCAGGGTTGCATGTAGAATAAGTCGGGGAGTGTGTGAGAGAAGCATAGGTTGGGACCCCCCAAACAAATGGAGATTGAGTTATAGAATCTTGCATTTTTCAACAAAACCTATCGGTAGGTCGATGACTAAACCTACCGGCAGGTTTTGTTCCAGTGAGCAGAACATTCTGGAAGGTTTGCGGTAGATCTAACTCCAGTGTACAAAACTTACCAATAGTTTTATGAGCAAACCTACTAGTAGGTTTTTACTTGATTTGCTTTTTTGTTGATCTTTTCACCTTTCAAGCCACTCGTTAAGCCCCCCTTCATCTCCATTGACTTTGAGCACTATAATGGGACCTTAACTAAAGCCATTTCCAACTCTTTGCATGCAATCACACAAAAACTCATTAATTTCTTGATTAATTGCATTTCCTCCCATTTTCACCACAATCGTAAGTATAAAAGGGGTACCTATATATTCATGATGTGTAATATTTTGTGCTAATCACACCCCCCAACTTGAGTTTTTTTAGTCCCTAGCAAACTTTATTTTCAAACAACAAAAACTACAACAATCCATTTATACAATTAAATCCCCAGACAGTCAAAATGCAAAAATCACAATGCAATTAAAGAAATAGACTTGGGAAAGATAAGAAGAACAACTATGGTACTTTTCATTAATTACTTCCAAAATTTCAATACAAGGATTTAGAATTCAAAAACAAAACAGCCCAAAATCTGAGAGATACTTCAACAAGGCCGATTGTTCTAATCCAAATGATGCAACAACTAAAACCAAAACAAAGAAATAACACTACGACACCCTACTCGTTGTTCTCGTCTCTAGCTTCCTCGTCCTCACTCTTAGCCTCACTCTCCTCGTCCACATCATTAGAATCGTCGTCGTCGGACTCCTCCTCCTTAACAACCATAGAAGTTATCAAGGCAGAGGTCCACTGGGAATCGTCTTGCCTGGGAAAGTGTGTGCTACAAGATACTCGTCATCTTCAAAGTCAACCCATGCATCAATCCCTGCAAAATGTCTAAGCGCTATGAAACTGTACGGATTGGGGCAGAGGTGGAAGGCCTAGTAGTAGACGGCTTAGCAGGGGATGGCTCAGGTCGCAAGGCTCTAGCTCTCTTCGCCCCAACTCATAGCAGTNGTATATAAAGCCCTAAAACACGCCAAAACCAGCCAACAACCTAATCCTACTTTTTAGCTAAGTTGTCTTAATCCAAATAAGGAAATGAAGCTAATCATAATCTGCTAAGGAGACATATCCTAAAGGAGTTTATATTTTGACAATCCAAACCCAAATAGAAATGACTAAAGTTGGGCTTAAAACAAGTAATCAACCAAAAATCCCTAAATAACCTAAATCAGCCGTTGAGGCCTTTTCCCCTTAAAGCCCACGTATGCCATGGTAGAAAAGCCTCCAAATGCACTCTCCATGCTTGAACTTGCACAATCAGCCCATTTGTCTTGAATCAGCCCATTCAATGCTTCCTTCATCTTTTTTGCTTTCGCCCGAGTCATATGACCTTCATTTATGCTCAACGGATTAGATTGCATTGCATCATTCCCCTCTCCTCAATAGGATTCGGCCTCAAATCTTTGTCATCTACAATAAAAGAAGAAAGATCGGTAACATTAAAAGTAGCACTAACACTATACTCACCAGGAAGATCTAGTTTGTAAGCATTATCATTTATCCATGCCACCACTTGAAAAGGCCCATCTCCTCTAGGCTGCAACTTAGAACGCCTTTGTACGGGAAAGCGCTCCTTTCTCAGATGCACCCAAACCCAATCACCATGCTAAAAACCCACCTTCTTATGCCCCTTATTAGCTTGAGTAGCATATTTCTTCGTTCGCCTCTCAATGTGCAATCTAACTTTCTCATGCATTTGCTTCACCAATTCAGCCTTTTGTTCTTCATCTAAATTTGCACACTCATCAACTGGCAAAGGCATCAAATCTAATGGAGTTAAGGACCATAGACAATTTCAAAAGGTGAATAAGTAGTAGCATAATGTACACTACGATTATAAGCAAATTAAACAGGAGGTAAACAATCCTCCCAAGTTTTCAAATTCTTATCAATGACAACACACAATAAAGTAGAAAGAGTACGATTAGTTACCTCAGTTTTCCCATCTGTTTGTGGATGGCAAGTAGTAGAAAAGAGTAATTTAGTACCAAGCTTACCCCACAACATCTTCCATAAATAGCTCAAAAACATAGCATCACGATCAGACACAATGCTCCGAGGCACTCCATGTAAATGCACCACCTCTCTAAAGAACAAATTAGCTACATTGCTAGCATCATCGGTCTTATGATGCTATATTGCTAGCATCATCTTTGAAAACCTGTCAACAACAACAAACCCAGAATCCTATCCCCGTTTTGTCCTAGGTAAGCCTAACACAAAATCCATGGAAATATCTACCCAAGGTGAACTAGGTATAGGTAAGGGATTATGCAAACCATGGGGCTGAACCTTAGAATTTGCCTTTTTACAAGCAACACATTTCTCACAAATTCGCTCAACATACCGTTTCATATGTGCCCAGAAAAAGTGTTCAACTAACACATCTAAGGTTTTTCTAACACCAAAGTGTCCCATTAAACCAACCCCATTTGCTTCTCTAACTAATAACTCACGCAACAAACAATTAGCCACGCAAAATCGATTTCTTCGAAACAAGAACCCATCATGCCTATAAAACTTACCAAAACCCGAACTCTCACAAGCATCAAACACATTAACAAAGTTAGAATCAATAGCATGTAAATCCTTAATGTACTCAAAACCAAGCAACTTTTGCCTTTAAAGTGGAAACTAAAGCATACTTACGAGATAAAGCATCAACAACCACATTCTCTTTCCCTAGCTTGTATTTGATAGCATAAGAAAAGGTCTCAGTGAATTCAACCCATTTAGCATGGCGTTTATTCACCTTACCTTGACCTTTCAAATGTTTCAAAGACTCATGATCAGTGTGGATAACTAACTCCTTGAGCCAAAGATAATGTTGCCCAGTCTCTAACGCCATCACCAATGCATAAAGCTCTCACTGAAATAAGCTAAAGGACAACCTCCCTGCATTAAAATGACTCCAATTCCAATACTTAAAGCATCACACTCAACTTCAAAAGTTTGAGAAAAGTCAGGCAAAGCAGTAAAGGATCAGAAACTAATTTTTTCTTTAATCAAATTAAAAGCAACTTCTTGTTCCTTTTCGCTTTTGAAACGTACGCTTTTCTTAACAATTTCAGTCAATGGTGCAGCTATGGTGCTAAAGTCCTTTACAAACCTTCTATAAAACTAGCAGACCATGAAAGCTATGTACCCCAGGAATGGTTTTTTGTGTAGGCCATTCTCGAATAGCCTTAACCTTCTCCTCATCAACCTCAATGCCCTTAGCACTAACAACATATCCTAAGAAAATAATTTGACTAGTGCAAAATGAGCATTTCTTAAGGTTAGCAAATAACTTAGCATCATGCAAAGAACATAACACAAGCCTCAAATGTTCAACATGCTCATCTAAGCTCTTACTATAAACCAAGATATCATCAAAATAAACGACAACAAATTGACCAATAAAACATGCAGAACATGGTTCATTAAACACATAAACGTACTAGATGCATTGGTTAAGCCAAAAGGCATTACCAGTCATTCATATAAACCATATTTAGTCTTAAATTCCGTTTTCCAATCATCACCCTCTCTCATCCTAATTTAATGATATCCAAATTTCAGATCAATCTTACNTCCCATTTTCACCACAATCGTAAGTATAAAAGGGGTACCTATATATTCATGATGTGTAATATTTTGTGCTAATCACACCCCCCTACTTGAGTTTTTTTAGTCCCTAGCAAACTTTATTTTCAAACAACAAAAACTACAACAATCCATTTATACAATTAAATCTCCAGACAGTCAAAATGCAAAAATCACAACGNAACAAGAGCCATGCAATTCATCTAACATGTCATCAAGTCTAGGAATGGGATGACAATACTTTACCCTTATTTTGTTCATGGTGCGGCAATCAATGCACATCCTCCAAGACCCATCCTTTTTAGGCACAAGCAACATTCGAACTCATGCCCTCCCTCATATAACCCTTCGCCNGGTACTTTTCATTAATTACTTCCAAAATTTCAATACAAGGATTTAGAATTCAAAAAAAAAACAGCCCAAAATCTGAGAGATACTTCAACGAGGCCGATTGTTCTAATCCAAATGATGCAACAACTAAAACCAAAAGAACAAAGAAATAACCCGACGACACCCTACTCGTTGTTCTCGTCTCTAGCTTCCTCGTCCTCACTCTTAGCCTCGCTCTCCTCGTCCACATCATTAGAATCGTCGTCGTCGGACTCCTCCACCTTAACAACCATAGAAGTTATCAAGGCAGAGGTCCACTGGGAATCGTCTTGCCTGGGAAAGTGTGTGCTACAAGACACTCGTCATCTTCAAAGTCAACCCATGCATCAATCCTTGCAAAATGTCTAAGCGCTATGGAACTGTACGGATTGGGGCAGAGGTAGAAGGCCTAGTAGTAGACGGCTTAGCAGGGGATGGCTCAGGTCGCAAGGCTCTAGCTCTCTTCGCCCCAACTCATAGCAATCCACTTACTGCTACTTGCTTTCCCAATGGCTCTAAATTTAGCGGGCGTCAGCACATCATAAATGTCGGCCTTGACTTTACTATGACAGCACATCCTAGTGGCTAGGTTGGCGAATGGGAGATTCGCCTTTGACTTTCTAGATTGAGTGAACTCCGTCATAAACTCCCAAATCAGTAAGGCTACATCCATAGCCTTCACAGTTATAAACGCGTGCATTAGGGGAAGCTTCTCCACATTCGGTTTCTTCTTAGCACCCCTAGGGATCAAATTGTAATGTAAGGCCTTATTCATAATCCCGTATGAATGCTTGAGGCCCCTGAATTGAATTGTCCCCATGAATTGGGTCAGGTCCTCATATGTTAGCTCTTGAATATTGTGTGGATACACCGGGGTATTGGGAGGAGGCCTCTGGTAATTCAATAAGCCCGCAATCAACCTTGGGGTCACATCAAAGACTTTACTCCTCACATTTGTCCTAAGGATACACTCGTCCTCATCCACCACATGCAATCTCCTATAAAATTCTCTACACATAGCCAAGTAATACCCGCTAGCTGGCTCAAACCAAATCCCTATATCCTATCCATCAATCACTCTCACCACCTTGTGAATAGGGCCGAGAGTGAGCACGTCCACGAAACGCTCACAAGTGACATTTTTCTCATCGATACATTAGTTGCGAGCATCATTCATTACTTTCTTTCTCCTCTCTCCCCTATCTTTGCTGGAGCCCTTGATGCGAACCCTTAAACGAATTCAAGAACCCACACACAAATTGATTGAAGAATCCCCAAGAAAGTTCACAAATCATATTATAAGAACCAAAAACCCTAGACCCAATTTTTTCAAGAAACAAGAATCTAAGGTTAAAAGTTTAAGAAAAAGACGCCAAACTCAAGATTGAGCCATAAGTCGATGAACGCCATGAGAAATATTGATTGCTGATAAGTTCTTGAAATAGTTCTTGTAAGAACAATAAGGTAGAAAACCTCACAATACTCATAAAAATGATATTATGTATTTTACAAAGTCTCATGTGTGTATATAAAGCCCTAAAACACGCCAAAACCAGCCAACAACCTAATCCTACTTTTTAGCTAAGTTGTCTTAATCCAAATAAGGAAATGAAGCTAATCATAATCTGCTAAGGAGACATATCCTAAAGGAGTTTATATTTTGACAATCCAAACCCAAATAGAAATGACTAAAGTTGGGCTTAAAACAAGTAATCAACCAAAAATCCCTAAATAACCTAAATCAGCCGTTGAGGCCTTTTCCCCTTAAAGCCCACGTATGCCATGGTAGAAAAGCCTCCAAATGCACTCTCCATGCTTGAACTTGCACAATCAGCCCATTTGTCTTGAATCAGCCCATTCAATGCTTCCTTCATCTTTTTTGCTTTCGCCCGAGTCATATGACCTTCATTTATGCTCAACGGATTAGATTGCATTGCATCATTCCCCTCTCCTCAATAGGATTCGGCCTCAAATCTTTGTCATCTACAATAAAAGAAGAAAGATCGGTAACATTAAAAGTAGCACTAACACTATACTCACCAGGAAGATCTAGTTTGTAAGCATTATCATTTATCCATGCCACCACTTGAAAAGGCCCATCTCCTCTAGGCTGCAACTTAGAACGCCTTTGTACGGGAAAGCGCTCCTTTCTCAGATGCACCCAAACCCAATCACCATGCTAAAAACCCACCTTCTTATGCCCCTTATTAGCTTGAGTAGCATATTTCTTCGTTCGCCTCTCAATGTGCAATCTAACTTTCTCATGCATTTGCTTCACCAATTCAGCCTTTTGTTCTTCATCTAAATTTGCACACTCATCAACTGGCAAAGGCATCAAATCTAATGGAGTTAAGGACCATAGACAATTTCAAAAGGTGAATAAGTAGTAGCATAATGTACACTACGATTATAAGCAAATTAAACAGGAGGTAAACAATCCTCCCAAGTTTTCAAATTCTTATCAATGACAACACACAATAAAGTAGAAAGAGTACGATTAGTTACCTCAGTTTTCCCATCTGTTTGTGGATGGCAAGTAGTAGAAAAGAGTAATTTAGTACCAAGCTTACCCCACAACATCTTCCATAAATAGCTCAAAAACATAGCATCACGATCAGACACAATGCTCCGAGGCACTCCATGTAAATGCACCACCTCTCTAAAGAACAAATTAGCTACATTGCTAGCATCATCGGTCTTATGATGCTATATTGCTAGCATCATCTTTGAAAACCTGTCAACAACAACAAACCCAGAATCCTATCCCCGTTTTGTCCTAGGTAAGCCTAACACAAAATCCATGGAAATATCTACCCAAGGTGAACTAGGTATAGGTAAGGGATTATGCAAACCATGGGGCTGAACCTTAGAATTTGCCTTTTTACAAGCAACACATTTCTCACAAATTCGCTCAACATACCGTTTCATATGTGCCCAGAAAAAGTGTTCAACTAACACATCTAAGGTTTTTCTAACACCAAAGTGTCCCATTAAACCAACCCCATTTGCTTCTCTAACTAATAACTCACGCAACAAACAATTAGCCACGCAAAATCGATTTCTTCGAAACAAGAACCCATCATGCCTATAAAACTTACCAAAACCCGAACTCTCACAAGCATCAAACACATTAACAAAGTTAGAATCAATAGCATGTAAATCCTTAATGTACTCAAAACCAAGCAACTTTTGCCTTTAAAGTGGAAACTAAAGCATACTTACGAGATAAAGCATCAACAACCACATTCTCTTTCCCTAGCTTGTATTTGATAGCATAAGAAAAGGTCTCAGTGAATTCAACCCATTTAGCATGGCGTTTATTCACCTTACCTTGACCTTTCAAATGTTTCAAAGACTCATGATCAGTGTGGATAACTAACTCCTTGAGCCAAAGATAATGTTGCCCAGTCTCTAACGCCATCACCAATGCATAAAGCTCTCACTGAAATAAGCTAAAGGACAACCTCCCTGCATTAAAATGACTCCAATTCCAATACTTAAAGCATCACACTCAACTTCAAAAGTTTGAGAAAAGTCAGGCAAAGCAGTAAAGGATCAGAAACTAATTTTTTCTTTAATCAAATTAAAAGCAACTTCTTGTTCCTTTTCGCTTTTGAAACGTACGCTTTTCTTAACAATTTCAGTCAATGGTGCAGCTATGGTGCTAAAGTCCTTTACAAACCTTCTATAAAACTAGCAGACCATGAAAGCTATGTACCCCAGGAATGGTTTTTTGTGTAGGCCATTCTCGAATAGCCTTAACCTTCTCCTCATCAACCTCAATGCCCTTAGCACTAACAACATATCCTAAGAAAATAATTTGACTAGTGCAAAATGAGCATTTCTTAAGGTTAGCAAATAACTTAGCATCATGCAAAGAACATAACACAAGCCTCAAATGTTCAACATGCTCATCTAAGCTCTTACTATAAACCAAGATATCATCAAAATAAACGACAACAAATTGACCAATAAAACATGCAGAACATGGTTCATTAAACACATAAACGTACTAGATGCATTGGTTAAGCCAAAAGGCATTACCAGTCATTCATATAAACCATATTTAGTCTTAAATTCCGTTTTCCAATCATCACCCTCTCTCATCCTAATTTAATGATATCCAAATTTCAGATCAATCTTACTAAACAAACAAGAGCCATGCAATTCATCTAACATGTCATCAAGTCTAGGAATGGGATGACAATACTTTACCCTTATTTTGTTCATGGTGCGGCAATCAATGCACATCCTCCAAGACCCATCCTTTTTAGGCACAAGCAACATTCGAACTCATGCCCTCCCTCATATAACCCTTCGCCATCAGCTCCTCAACTTGCCTTTGAAGCTCCTTCGTCTCCTCAGGATTACTCCTATAAGCTAGACGATTGGGAATCGTTGCACCAGGAATGAAATCAATCTGGTGTTCAATCCCTCTAACTGGTGGCAAGCCATTTCGAATCTCCTCCAAAAAAACATCACCGAAATCCTGCAAAAGAGAATCAACAACACTAGGCAAAGCAGGTTAAGCTCGTTAGTATTCAAAAAGGCCTACTTGTACATAAATACAATCGTCGGCTACCCGGAATAAAAGGCTCCCTTAATCTCATGTTCCTTTGCATAGAAACTCACATTTTTCCTCTCTTGCTTTAGTGAACCCTCACTTTTTTCACTCTTTGAAGATCCAGCAGCCTCTCTTTTTTTCCCTCATTCACATTTTTTCCACTTTCACACTGTTTCCCTATTTTTTTTTCATTATCACTCTGTTTTCTTCCCTCAAACTCACTTTTTAGCCTCATTTGATCATCATACACCTGTTTAGGTGTTAACGGTACAAGTGTTACAGGTTTCCATGCGTTACAAAAGAATATCCATTTTTATAACCATCATGCATAACTCACCTATCAAACTGCCAAGGACATCCCAAAAGAAAATGACTAGCATGCATTGGAACTACATCACACAAAACCTCATCAACATAATGCCCAATGGAAAATGAAACTAATACCTGCCTATTCACCTTAACCTCCTCACATTCATTCATCCACAACAACTTATAAGGAGTAGGGTGTTTAATAATAGGCAAATTAAGTTTCTCAACTAATAAGGTACTAGCAGCATTAGCACAACTCCCACCATCAATGATAGTACTATGTACCCTATTGCTGATATGGAGGCGAGTATGAAAGATATTGTCACATTGTGCCTCGTTGTCCTCCTCTTTCACCTGTGCATTCAAGGCACTCCTCGTGACCAAAATTTCACCCTTAACTAGATATTCCTCTCCTTCGTTGTCCTTACTCACAACATCGTCATCAGATTCACTTTCAGTTTCAAAATCTCCATTACCTCTCAAAATCATAGCACGTTTATTTGGACATTGAGATGCAATGTGCCCCCTGCCCAATCACTTAAAGCATTTTATATCTCTATTTCTAGAAGTTTGAGAATCAGATTTACCTCACTTCTTGCTAGCCTCTAAGTCTTTGCCTTTGTTGGAAGATTCAGCCTTACCCTTTGAATCTGATTTCTCTTCATTCTTGCTCCAACTATAATTCAATTTCCAAGAACATGAAAAACCCTAATTCTGTGCAAACCAAGTAGAACCCTTCCGTTTGAGTTGCCTCTCAACCTTCATCGCCATGTGTAGCATATCCTCCGTCTCCACAAAATGCTACAACTCAACTACATTTTGAATATCTAGGTTCAAATCGTACAAAAATTGTGCCATGGTTGCCTCTCGGTCCTCCTCTTCATTAGCCCTAATCATGGCTGTCTCCATCTCCTTATAATACTCCTCAACATTCCTAGACCCCTGAGTCAACCCTTGCAACCTTTGAAACAAGTCCCTTTAATAATGAGAAGGGACAAACCTCTTCCTCGTGATACTCTTCATCTCATCCCAAGTACTAATCGAATGCTCTCTATTCCTCCTCCTATTCAACACCAACTGATCCCACCATACTACTACCGCATAATTAGTAAACTCCACTACAACTAGTTTCACCTTCTTCTCCTCTAAATAGTCATGGCAATCAAACACTAACTCCACTTTCTTTTCCCACTCTAAATAAACCTCCGGATCATTCTCACCTTTAAAGGTTGGGGTTTTCATCTTAATACTACCCAAATTCCCATCTCTCTGATAAACATCTCTAATACCACCACGACCACCTCTACCATGGTCAAACCTAATCAACGTGGCCTGGTCATCGAAGTAATCATCAAGATCGCATTCGTCAACATCAATAATGTTTTGATGACACCTATCCTTCCTCCTTTCAACCGGTGCCTCATGCCTACCATGTCAATCATCTCTCTTCCCCTCATTCATTCTCAATTCATTAATCGAATTTGCCTGCTCCTCCAACTAATTTCTTATGTCATCAAACCTCGCATTGATACGTTCAAACTTTTGCTGCATAGCCCAAAGTGTGAATAGCACGTTAGGACCACCCTCCTCAGCTACTCCTTTATCCTTGGAAGACATATTTTATATCCTGCAAAAAAAATGTTCGAAATAGCCTCACAAACACTCCCTCACATGTTTCACGTGTTTTTCAGCCCTCGTGTTTACACTATTATTGGCTTTTTCTTAAGATAAGCTCACACACAGCCTTTTGCCACTCAAATGTTTCACCTTTGTCATTTTTTTGCAAACTACTCATAACTCAACCAAAAACCAACCATTCCCACAACGCACAACAACTTAACAAAATAAGGCACAAATGTCGAAGGAAGGACCAGAATTAACAATGAAAATAGAAAATAACAATGAAACAAGGAATACGAATTCGGTG
Organism: Ilex paraguariensis; assembly: GCA_963454935.2. Taxonomy (NCBI): domain Eukaryota; kingdom Viridiplantae; phylum Streptophyta; class Magnoliopsida; order Aquifoliales; family Aquifoliaceae; genus Ilex; species Ilex paraguariensis. The sequence continues at coordinate 489,416 of CAUOFW020002691.1, forward strand.
AAAACTAAGGGAAACAATGGTTCAAAAGCAACAAATGGATCAAAAAAGAGATTAAATCAATAAGAATGACCTGTTTTGGGATAACAAATGGGTGAATGATCAGAATAAGTAATTTTGATTAATTTTTTCAAATCTCAACACAAATCAGCCCTAAAGCAATCTGATTAGTCTTAATTCAAATCTTTCTTTCTTTTTTTTTCCTTTTCTTTTTTTTCTCTCTCTTTTTTTTTGATATTAGATGACAAAAGAGGCAAAATACACACAATTGGGCAGCAAATTTCACAATCGATTCACAAGCAAGTTATGTATTTAATTCTACCAATATTATGCAACCCTAATTGATATTAAAATTATAAAAAAAAAACATAGCTAAAACTCTAGCAGCAAGACACGCCCCAAATCACAGAATAATACGTAAAAAGAAGAGAAATATAAAATCCCATTCCTAGGCAAAATTTTGAGAAGCTAGAAGGAGGTGTGCAACACTGCTTAAAAATATAGCCTTTGATCACCATTGACGTTATTTCATTAGCCACTGACTTCTGGCCCCAAAAGCCCTAGGTGATCTCAAGTGTGATGCATATGTGTATTGTCTACTACAAGTGGGGTGTGTTAACTAGAATTTCTTTATTTACATCAATATTCTTCCATGAGATTATGCCAAAGTAAAGTTTGTTTTCCTCAAAACTTCACTCTTATACTAATTATGCATGAGATTTTTCAACTGCCCATCTTCTGATCACATGCCCCTTTTGAGAGATAAGTCACTATAATCAAAGCGTTTTGTGTTGCTGAGAGCATTCCGAGAAAGGTTTGTGAAATCAAAGCTATCCATGGAAGGTGGAAAAAGGGGAATGATTGTTATATACCAATTCTTGTTTCTATAATGACCATCCTACTACCCAGGGAATTCCAAATGCTAATGTAATAGGTGCTAATTTTTGCATAGAGTAAGTACCAATGGAAAAGAAATGAAGGGGATAAGTCACGATTGAGGGTTGTGTGAAACCCGGGAAAAATTAAACTTTTTTCAACAAAGGGCAAAATAGTAATTTGTCACTATTATGCGAGATTAAAATGCATATTTCTATAGAGCTCGGATGAAGCAACGGACTTCACCGTTAGATTTGTATCGCAAAATTGAGCTGTAATGTCAAATTTCGTCGAATTCTGAGATAGTCGAATTTTACACATTTTTCGAGACAATTGGGTGACGAATGAACTTTTAAAAGTCCTAAAAAATGAAAATTATAAAATTTTTTTATAATTGAATAAAATTTTAAATAAAATTTATTTGAATCCAGAATTTAATTAAGTCATTTCGAGTTAAAAACGGACCCGAAAATGATAAACTAGCGGAGCGATGTGGACCTCAAAATTAAAAGTATAAATAGGGCTTAAATATCTAAAAAATCAGATATTTTGCTCGTTTTCTGGCTGGTTCCAACGTTGGAGAAGAGAGAAAAGAGAGAGAAGAGAGAAATATTGATTTTCAAGGCTTTCTCCTCCGATCCGCCAAGTTCCGTCGGTCGAAATCCGTCAAACCAAGAATTAAAGTTGGTCTACGCGTACGTACCAAGAATGAAGATTTTCATCAAAGATTCAAAGATAGAGCTTTGGGAAAATCAAACATTTTGGAGCTAGGAGGTGCCTAGAGGGTTCTACCTTTCTTTTAAGGTTCAATAGGTAGGGGGTTCTCCTACATNAGGCTTTTGGGGCTTTGGGAGCTTCTATCTTCTATTTCAAGCTTCAAGAGGTAGGGGTTCTCCTACTTGGGTTGATTTCCAACTTAGAATGCTCTGAATGGATGGTTGGAAGTATGTAATTATATATATATGTGTGTGTGTTGACCTATATATATATATATATATGGTTATGGAAATGGGAAATGAGTCTAGGAAGGACTTAAATTAAACTCTAGCTTATATATGATTTATGGGAGTTATGTGAACCATTTCTTAGTGCTTGATGATATTTGGTGTATGAGGGCAATATTATGTGATGACATGATAACCTTACCTTGAAGGTGTTTGATTAAATGCCTTAGATAAGTGAATGTTGTTATTTTGATGCAAATAACATGTTTTAGTTGTTGTGATATGTGGACATATGCTTATTGGTATATTGAGCATAATGATGAATTATGGAAGTTATGTGCATATGACATGGAATTCCTTGGAATATGATTAATATTTGCTCATATGACATTCATTACATTTTGGGCATGAGGTTGCATCACATTCATGGGCTTAGGCATGAGTGTGGGTGTGTATGCATGAAGTAATCAATACCACTCTTGGTAATTGATATGTAAATTCGGAGATGTTGGATCGAAGATCCCTTGGAGTCGCATGTTGCATGAGAAAAATTTGTGTGGGGTATAGCAAGTAGGGCTAAACACTCCCTTAGGTGAAAAACCCGGTCACTTGGTTCATACACTTCCCTGAGGTGAAATTCCAGAAAAGTGTAATGGCCTAAGGAGCCAGCGGTGTGATTCCGGAATCCGATACCCAACAAAGACACATGGTTTTGTTGTATAAAATGTTCATTGAATGGGAAACATACAACAATGGAAGGGTTTTCAAAGCATATGAATTATATTTCAAAATGATCATTGGATGTTTTTCATCACTGATAAAGGTTTCACACTCGCATTGTATAAGGTGGTGAGGGCCAGTGAAGGCTTGGGTTGAGGTGCGTCAGTGAATCTCATTTCATTCATAGCATGGCATGGGGTGATTCCAACATGAATTGCATATTCTTGCATTGAAATGAATATTGGTTGTGTGTTGTTGCATGAGGCTATTACATATGCATCTAGGTGGGGAGTAGCTTCTATAGGAAACTTTTTACTGAGGGTGGTTCACCCTATACGGGAAACATTTCAGGTTCAGGGTTTGTACTAGGAAAGGACTCGCATTTGGGGCCTTGAGGGTGAAGAAAAGCCAGTTTGCGGCTTTTGGAGACAAGTTTTTGTAAAACAATTGTAAAATTCCATTTTGAGCATGTGATTGTGTAAATAGGCTTGTAATCACATGAAATTAATTGTAATAGAATTTTTATGGATCATGTATAATGTAGAAAAATGTTATTATACATGCTTGGAGTGGTTTTGGAAAGGTTTTGAGTGGATTGGAAATGAAAAACTCAAGAAGCAAAAATTCTGGGCAAACCTTCCAGAAGGTCACCACAACCTTCTGGAAGAACTTTTTCAGTGAGCAAAACCTTCCGGAAGGTTTTCCAAAAATCTGAAATTTTAAGAATACATTGTCATGCTTTTGGGCTATGTGTTCCTTGGTTCTAATGACTCAAATGGACTTTAAATGAGATACATTGGGGTATGTTAAACCTCAATCAGATTAAATGAATTAAAGGAAACATGGATCCACGTGTGGGTTGTAATACCGATTACAAGGATGAAATAGACGTGATGTCGAGTTGTGCGACAATCACGGGTACTTTCACGGGTTGACGAGGGGTCCACGGGACGCCCAGTTTTAAGGGCATCACAACTTGGTATCAGAGCATAGGTATACGAATTACCTAGGACTTGATAGGCGTTGGGTAGACCATTGCATGCATTGTACATTTCATCTTATGTGCTTATATTTTGTTACATGATTACGTGCTATGTGATTATGTGCATGATATACATGGAAAAATGTATATGAAAAGGGACACTAAGGTTAGAAAACATAACATTGAGGGTCAGAAACGACATGAACGTGATAGTTCAAGGTATAAATGTCTACTAGTGGGTGGTATATACTCTACTAGTGAAACAAGGAGATAAATCTCAATATTTCAAGTTTGGTCACTATCATGGGATACTTAATAAATGCTCTATTACTATTTGGCATGTGTGTAGATGGCAAATCAAGGAAGAGGACGTCGAGGCGGTGGGTGGAACAACCAACCACCACCAGTCTTTGACTAACAAGCCTTTGTAGAGGCTATTGGTGCGGCAGCAGCTACCATTGCACAGGCTAGTGCAATTGGGAGCCAAGGAGGCACAAGTCACCTCCAGAAGTTCAAGGCACATCAGCCTCCGATCTTCATGGTAGGGGCGGATCCTATGGTGGCTAACCATTGGTTCCAACAAGTGGATAAAGTATTAAGAGTAATGGAGATTACTTCCGATGCCACAAAGATAACCCTAGTGACATTCCAGCTAGAGGGGGAATCTCAAGTGTGGTGGGATTGGGTAAAAGACTCCAAGAACTTGGAGGCGATGTCCTGGGTAGAGTTCAAAGAGCTCTTCATAGCCAAGTAAGAGAATAGGAAGAAACCCCTACCTTGGTGTTCTCGAAAAACTAGGGCTTTTATCTTCTTGAAGTGGAAATCCTCTTTGTTCTTGTGTTTTTCTCTTCCTTTCTTCCTCTCTAAGGTTTCCTAGGGTTAGAGATGTTGAAATGGGGCTAAATGGGACGTCCTTAGGTATTTATACTGGAAGGAAAACTGGCTGTTCGCGACTTAAAATTTTAGATTTTTTGAAAACCTTCTGGAAGGTTTTTTATTGACCTTCCGAAAGGTTTTCCTATTAAACAAACATTTTCATTAACCTTCCGGAAGGTTTCTCATCGACCTTCCGAAAGATTTTTCTACTGGACAAACATTTTCATTAACCTTCCGGAAGGTTTCTAATTGACCTTCCGGAAGGTTTGTCTACTAGACAAACATTTTCATTAACCTTCCGGAAGGTTTGTCATCGACCTTTCGGAAGATTTTGCCTACTGGATAAGCGTTTACCTTAACCTTCTGGAAGGTTTGTCTACTGGACAAACATTTTCATTAACCTTCCGGAAGGTTTGTCATCGACCTTTCAGAAGGTTTTACCTACTGGATAAGTCTTTACCTTAACCTTTCGGAAGGTTTTTCATCGACCTTTCGGAAGGTTTTGCCTGTATTTGTACAAATCCTCCCTTCTTCATTTCCAATCCATTCCAAGCCCTTCCAGTTCCAAACNCCAAATCAATTAACAATTGAAACCTATGTTTGCCACAATTACATCTTTTCAATCGAATGTGAAATTAAATGATGAGAACCCCTTTACTCACCACAACCACCTTTAGCTATGACAATTTATTTTAATTAATCTTGAATTAATTCACTCAAAATCAATCTCATGGTGATCTCAAATCCCAAACCCAATTGCATAACTATGGTTAAATGAATGTCAATCAATCAATACATCAAGCATATAGTGTGTGTGTGTGTTTGCTAATAAATGTAAGTGTGTACAATAACCAATAAGTGACACAAGCAATTTGTTGACGTGGAAAGCTCTCCTTGAAAAAAACCACAGGGAACCTCCCCAGGTTCACCAAAGCCTAATTAACAACTCTCCAAGTCAATATAGAAGCACTCGAGACTTACACCTCACCCAACACCATGGTTAGATGTTAATTTCCTTGCCATGTCCCTCCACAGAATGTCCCTCTCTAATGTCTTGTATGCTTCACATGGACCTCCCTGCCTCACGGTTCGTCTAGGCCTCGAACAATTATGGGTACACCAACAATCCTCGATATGCAAANCTTGCTATATAAACCTATATACATATATAAAGATAAAAGTGTGGGGTTTACAAATATTGAAGGCAAATTGATGGATATTAGACCTTGGAATGGTCAAGTGATGACGTGGTGTCGAGTTATGCGGCATGCACTGGTACTTCTGCGGGTTGATAAGTGATCAACAGGTTGAGAAAGGACCCCTGATTTTAGGGCGTCACATAATCCCTCAGATATATGTAATAAAGTGGTCAAATTGAGGATCGACATCACATATATGTGCACATAAATTTTTCATCATGCTATCATCACACATCACAGGGTTTGTAAAAATCCAAGCCATCCACGGTTGGTCAGATTCACAACAATTGAATGATTAACTGCTGTGGTGTTTACTTCCTTTTAATCAAAATTGGTCTAAGAGAATTCTTGTCTGCACCTCTCTATGAATTTTAGAGTCAAGAATCGAGTAGCTTCATCGAAGTTCTCCTCAATCTACTCGTATACATCCTCAACCATTGGTCATTTCTCTTTTTGTGGTGCCATCTCAATACTCACTCGAAGAATCTAGATCTCACTTGTGTGGATTCGTAGTGGAACGATTAATCAACATTAAATCTCTAAAGAAACATTTTGAGAAAATTTAGAAACCCTGGGTGAGGTCATAAGAGGCTTAAGACATGATTGAGTGGCTTTGGGATACTAATGGTCATCCAAAATACAATTTTAAAATCCTAGCCACCGACTAACACGAGGTCACTCGATCAGTTCCTAAAGCAGATCACCTTTGTTTTCTGCAATCCAGTCCACTTCAACTCTATAACAACCCAAAATCAACACTAGAAGACATTACTATCTACAAACCATTCAATCACAAGAGTTACTAAAAATAACCAAATAAGTAATAAACCATTCATGCATTTGATAAGGAATAAATATTAAAGTCAATAAAACAATGTAATTTATCTAAGTTATAATTCAAAATCACAATGTATCCAGCAGAGGAAAACTTAAATCTAACGAAAACATTATTTCATATAATTCTCTCAAACTCTAATGAATAATAATAATAAAAAAATCTATTCCTCTAAGACAGGGTCCTCATCTTGATTCCCTGCCACCTCATAGTCAGGTGCTCATCAACATCAAGATTCTCTTCTATGCCAAAAACAGTAAATTTGTTAATGTACAGAGTGAGCAAAAGCCCTTAGGAAATCCCTCCCAAATCGAGACAAGTATTTACAACACTACGAAAAATGCAAGTCTTTTAAGAAAATAACATATATACCTTTTTGAAACTAAAACAATGAAAATTGTAATGATATAGGGTGTACAAAATACAATAAAACAATGACATGAATAAACATTTAAAGATTAGAGTAATCAATAAATAATTCAATAATGACATCTCAATTTTTTTCAAGTATTCATGCATGTTGGTTGTTTCTCAAGAATCTATGCAACGATCCTATCTCATTCACCAACCATAACACAAAAAATCTCAGTAATTCCCCACAGGGCTAAATCACAAACCACTTTGGGAAAGGCATATACCATCTCACTTGACATTGATGAATCCTTCCCATAAAAGGTGTACCATCCTCAGTCTCAAACCTACATGAACAATAGTAGTGGACCCCTCAAGGAAATAACTTACTACATGTGTTACGCAACCATCTCACTTTCACTAGGATAGACTAACCTCTAACACTCTATAGCGGGTCTCGAAAGCAATTTAAGTCCATCACACCCAAACCATACAGAGATGAAAAACCACAACTTTATCAAAACGTATATTCTACCAATCACGATTTTCATCAAAATCCATGTAGCACAAGTTTGACAATTCTCAGTGTAAAAAAAAATGGAATTAAAGTATTCGAGAGATCATACCAAGAAAAGCTTCATAATTGCGATATCAAAATTCTAAGGTTTTTCCAAAACTCACTATTTCTTGGGAATTAAACAAGTACTTGATGAAAACTTAATTTAACCAAGAATAGGAAATTAGAAGTCAAGAATCCATGTATTTTTAACAATGAAACATGTATTTACCAAAACTAGGGTTTTGGAAACCAAGAACAAAAGTTTCTTGAATATCAAACATGTATTTTGTTCAAAACACATTTTGTAAAACCCAAGAAAATTAAAACTTAATTAAAAAGAATAAAACGGTAACTAGTCATTAAAGTACGAGTTGAAAACCTAAATGAACTCAGATGATGAAATGAACCTCACCAACGGATTCATCTTACAAAATCTAATTACCCGGCTAATTTTTATTAAATAATGAGACAATCGGATTTTTTGCATGTTAGGAAACGAATGAGTGTTACGCGACTAAAATTTTCGCGATCAGATTTTATTCGTTGAACCTGAGAAACAATTTAAAGTTAGTTGAACAAAAATATACTAAACTTAACAGGGGTGAGATTTAATTACTCCAGGATAAAATTGGACCCGTTAAAATGAGAAGTGTGGCTCAATATGAGCCAAGTATAAATAAGGACTGAAAAAGGGAAGGTCTTCCAAGCTTTTCCTCCACATAAATCAGCCAAGTGAGAGAAAGAAAAGAGAGAGGAGATGGAGGCAGAGAAAGAGAGAGAGAGAATGAGAGAAGTTTTCTTCTTCCATCTTCTTCCATAGATCTTCAAAAATCCAACCGTTGGATTACTTCTAGCAAAGAGTTAAAGTTACTCTACTCCAAGAGGGCTACGTGTCAGTACCAACCAAAGTACATTTTTTGACACATTGCAGATGTAGAGTTTTGGCTCGGGATTGAATGAAGCATTGTTGGGCATCCTAAGGAGTTGTTCTACCTTGTATGCACGTTACGAGAGGTATGATTTCCTCTTATCCAGATTTATTTGCAACCTAGGGTTGCAATATAAAATTGGTAGGGCTATAGATATTAAATCTTATGTGTTAGCTCACACCTATTGTATTTTGAGTATGAAAATGAGTATGAAAACATGTTAAAAAAATCAATTCTTGCTTGATTTGGGTTTGGGTTCAAAAATGTGAACCTACTGGTAGGAGGGGCACGACCTACCGGTAGTATGATGTTTGGGTTTGTTGGAATGGCTAATTTGGGTATGCTATGTGTTTGCATTTATGCCCACTAAGTGTTTGATCTTTGCTTAGGGTTCAAGTATTTTATTTGGATTGAAATCATATGTGACATGCTTGGGAATATTTTTAGAAAATAAAATGTTTATTATATGCTTTATGATATAATGATATGAATTGCAATTGTACATTACATTTACGTATGCATGAATAACATCGCATTCGTAGGCATACGACATAAGTCTGGGTGTATCAACCCACCAGCATTGGTGGGTTGATATGTGCACTAAAACAAGTTGGACCTAAGTCTGGCTAAGTCACACGGGTTTGCATTGAAAGAAGTGTCAAGGTTAGCAGGAAGAGGTAAATTTTCCCTCGGGTGCAAGACCTAGTGATTTTGAATACACACCCCATTGACATTGAGTCTATAAAGTGTGTCGGTGTATGCGAAACCATTGGTTGAAGTCCATAAACTTTGTGTCGGCTAGGTAACTGCTCATGGAAGTCCATAAATACCTATCCCAAAAAACCATAGATTTTTATAAAATAGTCATTAAATGTCTAATATCAATGGCGAGAGCTTAAAATGATTGGATGTATATGCATGGTATAGCATGTGTTATGGGAGACGTTGGGGCTCGATGTTGCATTACATGGGTGATGGACAGGCTTCCGCTAACGGCTCTCACTTGGGCCCGCTTTCATGACAGAGTCGGACTACGAATCTTATATTTGATGTTGTAGTTTTTTTTCCCATTTACATTGGCCTTGTATAAATTGCTTAGACAAAAGATGGATTTGAATTAAGGCATGTATATGGGACTCTTTTGGGACATTTATTCTTTTTATGAATGAATGTATGCATAGATGATAATTATGAGTTAGTATTCAATGATATATGGTTGAATATTGATTGTTGGGACCTGGGGTGGTCCATGGTAGGATTTTACATAGGTTATGTGTGTTGGGCAAAACTCCTTGTATAAAAGAGACTCTGCCCAAATTTTGTTAAAATTATGGACCTCGATAGGAGTATCACTACATGTTATCGGATTAATCGATGTTATAGGTTAGTCTACAGGTTGATGGGTGATCAACAAGTTAATTGGGACCCCCAAAAATTGGGTCTTCACACATTTCAATTTGAAAGAAACCCAATAAATCATGCCTATTTATCATATAACTAACAAGTAGATTTAAAACATGCATATAGGTAAACCCTAAGTCTTAATGAAAGAACTCAAGAAGAATCCCCTAACTTTAATCTATAGTTTTGATTCAAACCCTAACATGTTTAATCCGTCTTCTACGCAAATATCCTTCGAGTATCGCTTTCTCTCCTTCTTTCTCACTCTCTATGGTTTTTTAAGATGAAAAGCTGAGAAACTAGGCATAAGGGTTGTTCCACAAGTATTTATAATGCAAAAATCAGAGAGAACCGCCAAAACAAGTAAAGGAAGGGTAGCTCTTTACTTAGTGCATCCGAATGTGCATTTTTAAGCATCCAAACATGTGTCTTTTCGCCAAACTTTAAGCCAAATTCCTCCAGATGTGTGTGGTTTTTTGTTTGGATATGAGGTGACAGTATGCCCCCGACTTCCTGGTCGATTTTGACTTATTTAGAAGCCAATTCACAAATTTTTCATGAAATGCATTGTTGTAGCCCTTGTAGTCTACTTTCTACTATGAAATTTAATATCAATCAGCAATGGATAAAAATTTATAGGCACATACTAAGGTATTGTCTAATTTCTTCCTACCCAAATTTTCTCCAAAATCTGTTTTAACGCTAGAATACTTCCAAACTTCTAATACAACCCATGTTATCTCTCCCATGATTTCTCGACCTTCCAGATTCAATGATGGACTTATTTTGATTTAAAAATATTTATAAACTTACCTAACAACCCTTTTACAGCTTAAATGCCTCTGAAACTAAGTTTGACCTAAAAGTCAATTCACCAGAAACTCAAATTTCATGTTCAATCTTTCAATGACAATTCGAGGTTTCTACCATCCTTTTATTTATCTCGAGATAAATCTTAAGATGATGTTATTCTTATTTAATTCTAGTACAGGGTCTTACACTTCCATCCCAATCAATCCTCACGTGCATGCATAATGTAAATCAAGTCTAAATCAATTCAATGGATGAATTTGGATTAAAACCAAATGTGATTTTCAACTTTAAACAATAAATGCTCAATATTCAAATAATCATAAAAATTACACCAATTTGTATTTGAATAGCTCAATCCAAAATTTATCATCCCAATACATTACTCTAATGCATATTCAAGGATATAAAACTCATTTGCAAGCATCCTAGAGCAATGTTTCCTCACTTGGTTCAATTTCACACACACGTAATTAAGTTTTTTGTTCACCTGTGAAAAATTTAAGTGGACAGTGTTTGAAACAAACCACCAACACAAAAAAGATTCCAATAAGATTTAAATCATTCATAAATCTTAATGATTATAAGCATGATTAACATGAGCTCTATGAGCTATACAAATGAGCAATTTTCAATTAAGCATAAGTACTCTCACAATTGAAGTGCAATTGTTTGTAGCCATTTATTTATGCCTCTTTTTTAGATTTGGCCACATTAGGCTCTTTTCTCACAATTGACCTTTGGCATTTTTAAAGGAGTGGGGTTTAACTAACCTTTAGTCATGCGTCCACCTATCACCAACACTTAGAGTCCTTTAAGATCATTAATAATTAAGCAAATCATACTCCTAAGTGTGAAGGTGAATGACATGTGTGTACATAGTTTTGAATCATTCAAAGGTAAATACTACCCAAGCATGCTAGGATTAAAGAAACTTTTCACTAGTGAATTATGCAATTGGATTTACACCACTAAGTTCTCTATCCCCTTATTTATCTCTTAGCAATGCACATTTCAAGTTTGACTTTAAGATGGAGCAATTTCATTGCAAATCAAAGAGTGAATTACCATGATCATCAAACAATGAAAAATAAACAAAACAAAATCTTTTTGACTTTTTCTTTTTCAATGTCTCTTTGAATTTTTCAATAAACACATGTACATAATAAAAAACCATAAAATGCAACTAAACAAATAAAAAAAATAAAGCATATTGGAATAAATCCTAAAAATGAATGTCAAAAGGGACGTCAAAACACTTTTTGGATTTTTTTTTTATTTCTTTTGTTTTTGGTTTTTAAAATTTTAAATATTTTTGTATTTTTATATATAAAAACAAATGATAAATCGACAAAGAAAAATATATACACAATTGTATTGCCCCTGAGGTGTTCAATGATATGCTTGAATGATCACCTAGGTCCATACTCTCACCTCTCCTACTTCTTGGGGGTGATGACCTTGCTAGAAGCCCTTGGTGTAAAACATGAGAAAATGTAAATATTTATGACAAAGGGCAAAACGATAATTAGTCACTACGGTACGGGTTGAAAACCTGAATTTTTTTAGAACTCAAATGATGAAAAGGACCTCACCGTTGAATTCAAATCACAAAATCTAGTTACAGAGTCAATTTTCATTGAATTTCAAGATAGTCAGATTTTTTGCGTTTTACAAGGTGATCGAGTGTCGTGTGACCAAAATAAACGCAATCAAGAATTAATTGTGAAAAGTGGAAAGAAATTTAAATTTAGTTAAAATAAAAATATATTAAACTTGAACTGGGACGAAATTTAATTAATTCAGGACAAAATCGGACCCAAGAAAGGCAGATGTGTGACGCAACGAGGGCCAAGTATCAAAGGGGTATAAATAAGAGAGAAAAAATCAGATTTTCTCCCCATACGCAACTGATTTTGGAAAAATAGAGAAAGGAGAGAGTAAAGAGAAAAATCAAGGGTTCTTCATCTTTTCTTTACGATCAAGGGCCAACCTTTGGTTGAAATCCTTCGGCCCAAGAATCAAAGTTCATCTACTTGATGAAGTCTCAAAGAATGGATTTTTGGAAATCAAGACTTGAGGCTTGATTTGGGTTCTTGGAAGCTTCCTACTACGTGTATTACACTTCAAGAGGTTGGGTTCTTCTCCCAGTTAGATTTATTTTCAACCTAGGGTTTCATATGAAATGGATAGCATGACTTGAGATGAAATTTCTTATCTAAATATAATCCTAGTGTAACTAGAGTATGAGAAATGGTATAAGAATGAATAAAGTCAATTTCGCATGAATTGGGTATTGTTGAAACTGCTTGTTTGGTAATTTCATAAGAAATGTATTGATTAGGCATGATGATGTATTACATGATTACGTGCTATAAAGGTGTTTGATAAAAAGCCTAGGTTGATTTAGCATGGTTGTTCTATTGAAAATGTTATAACATGTTTTGGTGATTGTAATTTATATGCATATGATATAAATTGACAATTGGGAATGTTGTTGATATAGAATGTTGTTCATATTGTACTCATGACATGATGAACATGATATTGATATTGCAATTGAAAACTTGGTTGCAAAATGATATCAAATTCAATGGTACACTACATTGCATATGCATGGGGTAGAATCACATTTGTGGGCATATGACATGAGTGTGGGTGTGTGTGCATGATTTTGATCAGACACCATTCTTGGTGGATGATGTGTGGGCTCGAGAAAGTTGGATCAAGACTAAGTCGTACAGGTTTGCATTGAAAATAGGGTCGGGGTTAGCAAGAAGGGCTAGATTGTCTCTCAGGTGCAAGACCCGGTGATTTTGGATACATACTCCATTGGTATCGAGTCCATAAAATGTGTCAAAGTATGTAGAGCCGTTAGTGGAAGTCCATAAATGTTGTGTCAGTTGGTGCTCGTTGGTGGAAGTCCATAAATATCTACCACCTGGGATTTATAATGGTCATTGGATGTGTAACATCAATTGTGGGGGCTGGGAATACCCAGATTCATACGTGTAGTATTGCATGTGTTGTGGGAGCCCATGAAGGCGAGGGTTACATTTCATGTGTGAGTCTCATCTCATAAGCGTGACATAGAAAATTCAATTAAGAATTGCATATTCTTAAATGGATTGTTTATGAATTTTTGAATTACATGTGAGCATTTGTTATGCATCTAGGTTGGGAAGTAGCCTATTTAGGAGATACCCTATTGAGCATGACTCACCCTTTATGAGAATAATATTTTAGGTGCAGGACAAGAACCAGTTGATGGCTCTCACTTGGGCCCTCATTGATAGCCAAATTGTGGCTTTAAATTAGGTTTTCTAAAACGAATATGTAATTTAGTTTTAATACATGTAATATTGTATAAAGGATTGTAAAGCAAACTCATATGAACTATGTTTTGTGTAATATTGTATGTTATATGAGTTTGGGTGGATGTTGTATGAGATTGGATGTGTTGGAATTAAAAAAGGATTGAATCGGGAGAAAACTGAGCTCATCTACCGGTAGAATGTTGATTATCTACTAGTAGAAGAATTTTAGAGAGCTCTTCTACCGGTAGAATATTGAGTTTCTATCGGTAGAAGTATTTTAGTGAGCTTTTATACCGGTAGAATGTTGATCTTCTACCGGTAAAATATTGATCTTCTACTGGTAGAATGTTGATCTTCTACCAGTAGGTCCTCCTTAATTTTCAAAAAATCAAAATGTTCTTGCCAATCCTTCGGGCCCCGAGTCCTTTTGCAAAAAAGATGTAAATGGAGTAATATTAAGGATAAATGGATGTACATTTGACCTTGGAATTGTCAAAGGATTGAAATGTACAAAGGTTATGCATTTGGTATTGCCTGATACAAGGGAGACTCTGCCCAAACTCTATGTTGTTTATGATCCTAGTGAAGGAGATATTATGCCATGGTATCGAGTTATGTGGCATTCATGGGTACTTCTACGGGTTGATGGGTGACCAACGGGTTGACAAAGTACCCCCGATTTTAGCGGCATCACAGCTTGGTATCAGAGCCTAGTTTCTCGATTTATTTAGGGCTTTCGAGGCATGGGTTTAGGCCATTGCATCCATTGTGCATTACATGTTATGTGCACTAAATTCTACATGTTATGTGTTATGTGAACAATATGCATGAATAAATGTATATAGAAGAGACAACATAACCTTAGGGGTCGAAAAGAGAAGGAACGGGATTGTTCATGGCATAGATATCTACTTGTGGGTGGCACATGCTCTACTAGTGAGACACAGAGAGAAATCTCAATGTATCGACTTTGATCCCTACCTTGGAATACTAAGTTAGTGCTCTATTGCTATTTGACATGTGTTTAGATGGAAAATAGAGGGAAAGGACACTGGAATGGCCAATAAGGTGGGTAGAACAACAACCAACCACCACTGGCCTTTGACCAACAAGCCTTCATGGAGGCTATAGGCACAATGGTGGCAACCTTTACACAAACTAGCACCAACGTGGGCCAAGGAGGCTCAAGTAACCTCCAAAAGTTTAAGGCACACAAGCCACCAACTTTCATGAGAGGGACAGATTCGATGGTGGCCAACCATTGGTTCCAACAAGTGGATAAGATCTTAGAGGCTATGGAGATCATATTTGATGCCACTAAAATTAGGTTAGCCACATTCCAAATTGAAAGAATGGTCGATTAATGGTGGGATTGGGAAAGGCCTTGGAAAAACCTAGAGAAAATGCCATGGGGAGAGTTCTTGGAGCTCTTCATGGGCAAGTACTTCCTGTCAGCTGTTCGGCAAGCAAAAGCCTGAAAATTCTTAGATTTGAGGCAAGTGACTATACAGTGATGGAATACGTGGCTAAGTTCACTGACTTAGCCCATTTTACCAATGATTATGTGGCCACATACTTGGCTAAGGTTAGGAGGTTCGAGGATGGTTTGAAGTTGTCCATCCAGAGGAAGATTACGGGTCACTGCCTACAAGATTTAGACTCAATGGTCGAGACAAATATGACCACTGAGAGAGAGGTGGAAGACGCAAAGGATATCCGGGAGGTGGGTGCTAAGGACAAGAAGAATGAGGGTTAATCCTCTTTTCCTACTTCAAGGAAAAAGCAAAAGACTTTTACCCCACTAGGGTATCAGGGACAGGGCCGAAGCTATCAAGGCTAGGCCAAGGTCAATCCTTCCAAGGCGTAAGAAACTTCAAGTCTTCCTACCAGGTAGGCTAGAAGACATGTTTCATATGTCATCAGCTAGGTCACATAAAGCAGGATTGTCCTTAGAGGCAGGGATCCCAAAGCTATGAGGCAACCATAGGCTTTCTTCATTCCTCCCTACCACACCATGGGCCAGGAAAAGTAGTTTCAATTCTAGGGTGCTACATAGGCCCCTACCACTTCACAAGTGGGGATTCTACAATTAGGCCAAATGGGCCAGGGTATGGGTTGAGGCCGAGGACAAGGCATGGGTTGAGGTCGAGGACAGGGCTTACAGGTTGAGACCTTGTAAGAGCCATTGCATGGACAGGGCATGGGTTGAGACCTCAGACTGAGCTAGTAGATCAGTCGATTATTTATGGTACATTTCTACTCTCTCGCTTATGGACAAGGGTATTATTTGACTCTGGTGTATTGCATTCATTTATTTTTGTATAATGTGTAAGGGACTCGGGCTTAGCGGTTGAGACCTTGTAAGAGCCATTGCATGCGATTTCTCTCGTAGGAGATAGGGTATGCATTAATCAGATATGTCGAGGTTGTGAGCTAGAGATCTTTGGGATTCAACTCACGATGGACCTTAGGGTCATAGACATATCAGAGATTGATGTCATCCTAGGATGGATTGGTTGGTAGCACACCAAGTCATCATTGATTGTAATCGGAAGAGGGTCACTAATTGTACACTAGAGGGTGTTTGTTTCAAGTTTTAGGGAGAAAGCACGATGCTCTACCCCAAGTAGTATATGATTCCTTTTGGCAAGGGCGGTTAATGGGCTGGCTTGAGAGCCTTACCCTAGAGGATGAAGTGAGACATGAGTTGGGTCTACCTCAGGTGGTTTGTGAGTATGAGGATATTTTTTCAGTTTGTCGTGGTCTTTGTTGATGACATCCTTATCTACTCCAAGTTTGAAAAGGAGCATGAGTGTCACTTGAGGGTTGTTCCCTAAACCTTGAGAGACCATCAACTATACTCCAAGTTCAGCAAGTGTGAATTTTTGCTGATAGAGGTAAAGTTTTTGGGACATGTGGTGTCAGCTTTGGGTGTATCTGTGAACCAAGAGAAAATAGAGGTTGTCATGAGTTGAAAAAAGGCCAAAGTCAGTTTTTGAGATACGTAGTTTTTTGGGATTGGTAGAATGTTATAGGAGGTTCATTGAGGACTTCTCCTGATTAGCTACACCTATGACAAGATTGACCAAGAAAGAGTTCAAGTTTTAGTGGAATGATTCGTGTGAGAGGGCATTCTAGGAGTTAAAGAACAGAATTAATTCAGCTCTAATTTTGATAGTTCCAACGAGGGGACAAGGGTACATGGTGTATTGTAATGCTTGAAGGATGAATTTGGATGTGTATTGATGCCATCTGAGAGGGTTGTAGTTTATGGTTCTCGACAACTGAAGAGGCACAAACAGAACTACCCCACACAAGAAATGTAGTTGGCGATCGTTTTCTTTCCCTTGAAGGCATGGTGCCACTATCTATAAGGAAATCAATTTGAGGTGTTTTCGGACCGTGGGACAGTTCGGGTTGTACAATAAGGGTCAGGCGCAAGGTACTTTGGGGAGTTTGGTGGCTACGCCTTCCCTATTGGGCAGAGTGATTGAGTAATAGGGACAAGACACAGAGATATTGTCCATGAAGGTTTGAGTACAGTCGGGTATAAGTGACGAAGGATGGGCCTTTTATGCAGATGGTAGTCTTCGATTCAGGGGAAGGGTAGTGGTCCCCCAATTTGCGAATTTGAGAGAGGAGATCCTTAGGGAGTTTCATTGCTCTCGTTTAGTTATACATTCAAGTGGCACGAAGATGTACCATGATCTTCGTCACCAGTACTATCAAAGTGGGATGAAGTGGCATGTTGGAGATTCTGTTAGTCGATGTCTCACATGTTAGCAGGTCAAGGCTGAGCACCAAAGACCAGGAGGAGTATTCTAATCTTTGGAGGTCGCTGAGTGGAAGTGGGAGCATGTCACGATGGATTTTGTGACCCACTTGTCACGGACATCGCAGGGGCATGACGTAGTATGGGTGATAATGGACTGACTTATGAAGCCAGCAAACTTCTTGGCAATGCGGATGGCCTTCACACTAGAGGAATTCTGTAGGCTGTACATACGGGAGGTAGTACGATTACATGGCGTGCTCATATCAATAGTATTAAATTAGGATCCCAGGTTCACAGCCCATTTTTAAAAGAGTTTTTAGTGGGCCATGGGGACACAGTTGTTGATGAGTACAACTTTCATCCTCAGACGGACGGTCACTCGGAGAGGACTACTATCTAGACTCTAGAGGACATGCTTCCTTGATCTCAGGGGTAGCTAGGAAAAGCGCTTACCCTTAGTGGAGTTCGTCTACAACAATAGTTATCAAGTGAGCATATAGATGGCACCCTATGAGGCACTTTATGGGAGGTCATGTTGTTCTCTGGTTTGTTGGATGGAGGTTGGAGAAAGACCCTCTATGGTTCTAGATTTGATTAGAGACACCTCGGAGAAGGTGGACTTGATACGAAAGCGTCTTCTCACTACTCAAAGCCGACAGAAAAGCTACGTCGATAGATGTTTGGAGTTCAAGGTTGGAGATCACGTTTTCTTGAAGGTAATGCACAAGAGAGGAGTGGTCAAGTTTGGAAGGCAGGGAAATATATCGCTGAGGTATTTTAGGCCCTTCGAGGTACTCGAGAAGATTGGTACAGTTGCTTATTAGTTGGCGTTACCACCAAATCTATCTGGTGTTCACATAGTGTTCCATGTCTCCATGCTCCGTAAATATAACCCAGATCTGACACATATGGTGGATTGGGGTAAGTTGATTGTTGATGTGGATGGGACCTTCGAGAAGGGGCCGGTGGTATCATGGATAGCTAAGAATAGTTTTGACGAGGCATGATTGTGAGGCTGGTGAAGGTGATGTGGCATCACCGAGGTGTGGAGCGACCAATTTCGGGATCTTTTGCAGCGAAGGCCTGTCATCAAATTCTTCATATTCGTTCTTGTTCGAGAATGAAGGTACATTCTTATAGTAATTAAGTGTTATATGACTATTGCGTATGCATGTGGTCAAATGTGAATGTGGTTGCAAATTTCAGGGATGAAATTTCTTTTAAGGTGGGAGAATGTAAAACCAGGGAAAATTTATTTTTTTATAAAAAGGGCAAAATGGTAATTTACCACTACAATACGGTTTGAAAACTCAAATTTTTTTAGATCTCGGATGACAAAACGGACATTTATCGTTGGATCCGTCTCACAAAATCTAGTTATCTAGTCAATTTTTATTGAATTTGAGAGAGTTGGATTTTTTATGTTTTATGAGGCGATCGGGGTGTCGCATGGCCAAAATAAACGCAATTGAGAATTAATTGTGAAAATGGAGAGTAATTTAAATTTAGTTCAAATAAAAATATATTGAACTTGAATCGGGACAATATTTAATTAATTCAGGACAAAATCGGACCAGGGAAAGACGGTCATGTGGCTCAATGAGGGCGAAGTATCAAAAGGGTATAGATAGGGGAGAAAAATCAGATTTTCTCCCCATACCCAGCTAATTTTCAGAAAAAGAGAGAAAGGAGAGAGGAAAGAGAAAAATCAAGGGTTCTTTATTTTCTCCCTATGGTCAAGGCCAACCTTTGGTCAAAATTCTTCGGCCCAACAACCAAATTTCATTTACTTGACAAGAGCTACGTCTATGTACCAAATATCGCTTGTTTTGATGAAGTCTCAAAGACTAAATTTTTGGAAATCAAGGCTTAAGGCTTGATTTGGGTTCTTGGGAGCTTCCTACTATATATATTACACTTCAAGAGGTAGGGTTCTTTTCCTAGTTAGGTTTATTTTCAACCTAGGGTTTCATCTGAAATGGGTAGCATGACTTGAGACGAAATCTCTTGTCTAAANACCCTTAAACGAATTCAAGAACCCACACACAAATTGATTGAAGAATCCCCAAGAAAATTCACAAATCATATTATAAGAACCAAAAACCCTAGACCCAATTTTTTCAAGAAACAAGAACCTAAGGTTAAAAGTTTAAGAAAAAGACGCCAAACTCAAGATTGAGCCATAAGTCGATGAACGCCATGAGAAATATTGATAGCTGATAAGTTCTTGAAATAGTTCTTGTAAGAACAATAAGGTAGAAAACCTCACAATACTCATAAAAATGATATTATGTAATTTACAAAGTCTCATGTGTGTATATAAAGCCCTAAAACACGCCAAAACCAGCCAACAACCTAATCCTACTTTTTAGCTAAGTTGTCTTAATCCAAATAAGGAAATGAAGCTAATCATAATCTGCTAAGGAGACATATCCTAAAGGAGTTTATATTTTGACAATCCAAACCCAAATAGAAATGACTAAAGTTGGGCTTAAAACAAGTAATCAACCAAAAATCCCTAAATAACCTAAATCAGCCGTTGAGGCCTTNCTGCTAAGGAGACATATCCTAAAGGAGTTTATATTTTGACAATCCAAACCCAAATAGAAATGACTAAAGTTGGGCTTAAAACAAGTAATCAACCAAAAATCCCTAAATAACCTAAATCAGCCCATACAAGCCTCTTAATTAGGTTTGTTGGACTTGAATTACATTAAAATAAACTGGAGGCCTNAAATAGAAATGACTAAAGTTGGGCTTAAAACAAGTAATCAACCAAAAATCCCTAAATAACCTAAATCAGCCGTTGAGGCCTTTTCCCCTTAAAGCCCACGTATGCCATGGTAGAAAAGCCTCCAAATGCACTCTCCATGCTTGAACTTGCACAATCAGCCCATTTGTCTTGAATCAGCCCGTTCAATGCTTCCTTCATCTTTTTTGCTTTCGCCCGAGTCATATGACCTTCATTTATGCTCAACGGATTAGATTGCATTGCATCATTCCCCTCTCCTCAATAGGATTCGGCCTCAAATCTTTGTCATCTACAATAAAAGAAGAAAGATCGGNTGCATTGCATCATTCCCCTCTCCTCAATAGGATTCGGCCTCAAATCTTTGTCATCTGCAATAAAAGAAGAAAGATCGGTAACATTAAAAGTAGCACCAACACTATACGCACCAGGAAGATCTAGTTTGTAAGCATTATCATTTATTCATGCCACCACTTGAAAAGGCCCATCTCCTCTAGGCTGCAACTTGGAACGCCTTTGTGCNGTAGCACTAACACTATACTCACCAGGAAGATCTAGTTTGTAAGCATTATCATTTATCCATGCCACCACTTGAAAAGGCCCATCTCCTCTAGGCTGCAACTTAGAACGCCTTTGTACGGGAAAGCGCTCCTTTCTCAGATGCACCCAAACCCAATCACCATGCTAAAAACCCACCTTCTTATGCCCCTTATTAGCTTGAGTAGCATATTTCTTCGTTCGCCTCTCAATGTGCAATCTAACTTTCTCATGCATTTGCTTCACCAATTCAGCCTTTTGTTCTTCATCTAAATTTGCACACTCATCAACTGGCAAAGGCATCAAATCTAATGGAGTTAAGGACCATAGACAATTTCAAAAGGTGAATAAGTAGTAGCATAATGTACACTACGATTATAAGCAAATTAAACAGGAGGTAAACAATCCTCCCAAGTTTTCAAATTCTTATCAATGACAACNTCAAATCTAATGGAGTTAAGGGATTAAAACCATAGACAATTTCAAAAGGTGAATAAGTAGTAGCATAATGCACACTACAATTATAAGCAAATTAAACAGGAGGTAAACAATCCTCCCAAGTTTTCAAATTCTTATCAATGACAACACACAATAAAGTAGAAAGAGTACGATTAGTTACCTCAGTTTTCCCATCTGTTTGTGGATGGCAAGTAGTAGAAAAGAGTAATTTAGTACCAAGCTTACCCCACAACATCTTCCATAAATAGCTCAAAAACATAGCATCACGATCAGACACAATGCTCCGAGGCACTCCATGTAAATGCACCACCTCTCTAAAGAACAAATTAGCTACATTGCTAGCATCATCGGTCTTATGATGCTATATTGCTAGCATCATCTTTGAAAACCTGTCAACAACAACAAACCCAGAATCCTATCCCCGTTTTGTCCTAGGTAAGCCTAACACAAAATCCATGGAAATATCTACCCAAGGTGAACTAGGTATAGGTAAGGGATTATGCAAACCATGGGGCTGAACCTTAGAATTTGCCTTTTTACAAGCAACACATTTCTCACAAATTCGCTCAACATACCGTTTCATATGTGCCCAGAAAAAGTGTTCAACTAACACATCTAAGGTTTTTCTAACACCAAAGTGTCCCATTAAACCAACCCCATTTGCTTCTCTAACTAATAACTCACGCAACAAACAATTAGCCACGCAAAATCGATTTCTTCGAAACAAGAACCCATCATGCCTATAAAACTTACCAAAACCCGAACTCTCACACGCATCAAACACATTAACAAAGCTAGAATCAATAGCATGTAAATCCTTAATGTACTCAAAACCAAGCAACTTTTGCATTTAAAGTGGAAACTAAAGCATACTTACGAGATAAAGCATCAACAACCACATTCTCTTTCCCTAGCTTGTATTTGATAGCATAAGAAAAGGTCTCAGTGAATTCAACCCATTTAGCATGGCGTTTATTCACCTTACCTTGACCTTTCAAATGTTTCAAAGACTCATGATCAGTGTGGATAACTAACTCCTTGAGCCAAAGATAATGTTGCCCAGTCTCTAACGCCATCACCAATGCATAAAGCTCTCACTGAAATAAGCTAAAGGACAACCTCCCTGCATTAAAATGACTCCAATTCCAATACTTAAAGCATCACACTCAACTTCAAAAGTTTGAGAAAAGTCAGGCAAAGCAGTAAAGGATCAGACGAAATCTCTTGTCTATATGTAATTTTAGTGTAACTAGAGATGAGAAATGGTATGAGTATGAATAAAATCAATTTCGCATGATTTGGGTATTGTTGAAATTGCTTGATTTGTAATTTTATGAGAAATGTATTGATCGGGAATGATTATGTGTTACATGATTATGTGCTATAAAGGTGTTTAATAAAATGCCTAGGTTGATTTAGTATGGTTGCTCCATTGAAAATGTTATAACATGTTTGGTGAGAATATAGATTGTAATTTATATGCATATGATATAAAGTGATAATTAGGAATGTTGTTCATATTGTACTCATGACATGATGAACATGATGTTGATATTACAATTGAAAACTTGGTTGCAATATGATATCAAATGCAATGGTGCCCTACATTGCATATTCACTGGTAAAATCACATTCATGGGCATATGGCATGAGTGTGAGTGTGTGTGCATAGTTTTGATCAAACACCATTCTTGGTGGATGATGTGTAGACTCCCTAGACACTCAAACTTGTTGTCCCTTCGGGTTAAGTCGAGGAAAGGGTGGAGGACTAGACCTCTTCTCTTCGAAAGTGTGTAGATCAACCTTGACCTTGGGGTTAGAAGAAGCGTTGAGTCCATTAGACAATGATGCATGACTATGCNGTGGAGTTCGTCTACAACAATAGTTATCAAGTGAGCATATAGATGGCACCCTATGAGGCACTTTATGGGAGGTCATGTTGTTCTCTGGTTTGTTGGATGGAGGTTGGAGAAAGACCCTCTATGGTTCTAGATTTGATTAGAGACACCTCGGAGAAGGTGGACTTGATACGAAAGCGTCTTCTCACTACTCAAAGCCGACAGAAAAGCTACGTCGATAGATGTTTGGAGTTCAAGGTTGGAGATCACGTTTTCTTGAAGGTAATGCACAAGAGAGGAGTGGTCAAGTTTGGAAGGCAGGGAAATATATCGCTGAGGTATTTTAGGCCCTTCGAGGTACTCGAGAAGATTGGTACAGTTGCTTATTAGTTGGCGTTACCACCAAATCTATCTGGTGTTCACATAGTGTTCCATGTCTCCATGCTCCGTAAATATAACCCAGATCTGACACATATGGTGGATTGGGGTAAGTTGATTGTTGATGTGGATGGGACCTTCGAGAAGGGGCCGGTGGTATCATGGATAGCTAAGAATAGTTTTGACGAGGCATGATTGTGAGGCTGGTGAAGGTGATGTGGCATCACCGAGGTGTGGAGCGACCAATTTCGGGATCTTTTGCAGCGAAGGCCTGTCATCAAATTCTTCATATTCGTTCTTGTTCGAGAATGAAGGTACATTCTTATAGTAATTAAGTGTTATATGACTATTGCGTATGCATGTGGTCAAATGTGAATGTGGTTGCAAATTTCAGGGATGAAATTTCTTTTAAGGTGGGAGAATGTAAAACCAGGGAAAATTTATTTTTTTATAAAAAGGGCAAAATGGTAATTTACCACTACAATACGGTTTGAAAACTCAAATTTTTTTAGATCTCGGATGACAAAACGGACATTTATCGTTGGATCCGTCTCACAAAATCTAGTTATCTAGTCAATTTTTATTGAATTTGAGAGAGTTGGATTTTTTATGTTTTATGAGGCGATCGGGGTGTCGCATGGCCAAAATAAACGCAATTGAGAATTAATTGTGAAAATGGAGAGTAATTTAAATTTAGTTCAAATAAAAATATATTGAACTTGAATCGGGACAATATTTAATTAATTCAGGACAAAATCGGACCAGGGAAAGACGGTCATGTGGCTCAATGAGGGCGAAGTATCAAAAGGGTATAGATAGGGGAGAAAAATCAGATTTTCTCCCCATACCCAGCTAATTTTCAGAAAAAGAGAGAAAGGAGAGAGGAAAGAGAAAAATCAAGGGTTCTTTATTTTCTCCCTATGGTCAAGGCCAACCTTTGGTCAAAATTCTTCGGCCCAACAACCAAATTTCATTTACTTGACAAGAGCTACGTCTATGTACCAAATATCGCTTGTTTTGATGAAGTCTCAAAGACTAAATTTTTGGAAATCAAGGCTTAAGGCTTGATTTGGGTTCTTGGGAGCTTCCTACTATATATATTACACTTCAAGAGGTAGGGTTCTTTTCCTAGTTAGGTTTATTTTCAACCTAGGGTTTCATCTGAAATGGGTAGCATGACTTGAGACGAAATCTCTTGTCTAAATGTAATTTTAGTGTAACTAGAGATGAGAAATGGTATGAGTATGAATAAAATCAATTTCGCATGATTTGGGTATTGTTGAAATTGCTTGATTTGTAATTTTATGAGAAATGTATTGATCGGGAATGATTATGTGTTACATGATTATGTGCTATAAAGGTGTTTAATAAAATGCCTAGGTTGATTTAGCATGGTTGCTCCACTAAAAATGTTATAACATGTTTGGTGAGAATATAGATTGTAATTTATATGCATATGATATAAAGTGATAATTAGGAATGTTGTTCATATTGTACTCATGACATGATGAACATGATGTTGATATTACAATTGAAAACTTGGTTGCAATATGATATCAAATGCAATGGTGCCCTACATTGCATATTCACTGGTAAAATCACATTCATGGGCATATGGCATGAGTGTGAGTGTGTGTGCATAGTTTTGATCAAACACCATTCTTGGTGGATGATGTGTAGACTCCCTAGACACTCAAACTTGTTGTCCCTTCCTTAAAACTCGGGTTAAGTCGAGGAAAGGGTGGAGGACTAGACCTCTTCTTCTAACCTTGGGGTTAGAAGAAGCGTTGAGTCCATTAGACAATGATGCATGACTATGCTTGGACTCACATGACCTCTCTAAAAGCATGGAAAGATTGACAACTTGGTTGTTAAAAGCTTTAGATTGGTGTGCTGGATGCATGAAATTTTTTTCTAAGACTTCCCCATTTTGTATTCAATCTGCACTAAAATGACCATCCTCATCACAAGTAAAACACACAAATGATTTGGTTTGGGGCTTCTTCTTAATCAGCTTCTTTTCAAGTTACACGTACCATTATAAGTCTTTATAGGACTTGTGCTTAATTGTAGGGCTATAGGGTTACGATCATCCTTTACAAACACAATCTTGGAAGAAGTGAAGGAGTTGTGTTTATTAGTGAAACCTAATCCTTTTTTGTCACCAACACTTTACCCTAGAAGCCAACATTTTATCAAGCTTCTTGGAACTTTGTAATAGTCTTTTTGAGAGCTCTTGTGATTCATGTAGGTCTCTATCAAGTTTGATAAGTCTATACTATAGAATTTTCTTAGACTTTAAAAGCCCATTATGTTGTCTCTCAAGGAAGCTCAGCTTGTCATGGAGGAACTTTTTCTCCTCCTCAAGCCCAAAAATATGAGCATTGGACTTAACTAAGTCCATATGAAGTGCTTTCTTTTCATTTTCACTCATTTTGAGCCTCGTTCTCAATGAAAGCAACTTCTCTTCTTGTTTTAGACACTCCTTGTATAACTAAACCATTACAAGCAACTTAGAGGTTCTCAACACTTTTGGTGTCATCCTCACTAGTAGAGACTTCTACAACTAAGTCATCTACATTTGTAGTGGGACTAAACTTAACTTCCTCTTCCACATTCTCGGAAGTTTCTAGGGGGGGAGTCTAAGACTACAAAGGCAATGAAGGTTTTCGTCATCACTTGAAGAAGAGGATTCAACACTCTTTGTAGACTCGCTTTTCGTTTTCACTTACCTTAGCCTTTAAGGCTTTTCTCTTCTCCTTGGGTATGTCCTTTTTAGCACTAGGACATTTTTCTACTACATGTTCAAACCCTTGACACTCGTAGCATTGGAGACCTTGTCCCTTCTTCTCAATCTCGTGTCGAGAAGGTCTACCCCCACTTTCTTTTCCCTTTCTAGAAGACTTGGGTCTACTTGGATTTCTTTTCGACCTTTAGGACTTGACACACTAGCCTTAAAATATTTGTTGAATTTTCTTGCAATATTGGCTATGTCCTCTTCTTCTAACCAGAGTGACTCAGATTTACCTCCTTCTTCGATTTTAGAGTTCAATGCAACACCCTTCACTTACTAGGGTGGGGCAAGGTTCATATCGAAAGTCAAAATCGACCCATTAGAGATCTCAATATTTTCCACTTAATTATGGGATCATCGATTTAGGTACCTAATGCAAAGGAAAAAGTACTAATATTGCATAACTTGGAATAAAAGTTGTCAAAAGTTTCTTCCTATTGCATCCTCAACATCTCAAATTATTAGGTATACCTTTGGAGATGGGACATCTTGACTAATGTATTTCTTTTGTCTGAAATCACAAGAATATCCCATGCGTCCTTTGAAGTCTCCCAATTTGCCACTCTTCGGAACTTATTTGGTGTCACAACATTGAATATCACATTCAAGCCTTTTGAGTTCCACCTCCGCAGACTCATGCTAATTTGTAGTGCATATCTTTGGGGATTTTACTTCAACCACCGCCGCAACACCTTTAACTTGTGTGGTGACGGTGGGAGGGCTCCAACCCTCTTGGATGGTGAACCATACTTTCTCATCAATGGATTTAGGAAAACGCTCTCACACGAGCTGTCCACTATGGAAAGTTCGATCAAAGATTAGTGGTCATCCAATTGAACCACCTTCTTTTTGAGAATCCATTCAAAACTAACTTGTAGTAATGATAGCTATCATGGAGGTAAACTAGGTAAGTAAGCAAAAATAAGATATGCTTACTTAGTGTCTTATGATCTCAAGGCAACCACACTCTAATACCAATTGTTGTTATGGGAGGGGAAACCCTATATGGATCTTCCCTTACGATCATACACGTGGAGAACAAGACACTATACCTAGAAGGAAGTGAATAGGTTTTTTGATTTTATCCCAAATCAATTAACAATTGAAACCTATGTTTGCCACAATTACATCTTTTCAATCGACTGTGAAATTAAATGATGAGAACCCCTTTACTGACCACAACCACCTTTAGCCATGACAATTTATTTTAATTAATCTTGAATTAATTCACTCAAAATCAATCTCATGGTGATCTCAAATCCGAAACCCAATTGCATAACTATGGTTAAATGAATGTCAATCAATCAATACATCAAGCATATAGTGTGTGTGTGTTTGCTAATAAATGTAAGTGTGTACAATAACCAATAAGTGACACAAGCAATTTGTTGACGTGGAAAGCTCTCCTTGAAAAAAAACACAGGGAACCTCCCCAGGTTCACCAAAGCCTAATTAACAACTCTCCAAGTCAATATAGAAGCACTCGAGACTTATACCTCACCCAACACCATGGTTAGATGTTAATTTCCTTGCCATGTCCCTCCACAGAATGTCCCTCTCTAATGTCTTGTATGCTTCACATGGACCTCCCTGCCTCACGGTTCGTCTAGGCCTCGAACAATTATGGGTACACCAACAATCCTCGATATGCAAACACCAATGGGTTTTTAATCCAACAAGTCTTCAACACCAATTTGTGAGGTTGATTAGACCCATTAGTTTATGCAATGTGGTATACAAGCTGGTGTCCAAAGTGCTTGCAAACAAGTTGAATAAATTTCTCCATCCACTTATCTCTGGTCAACAAAGTGATTTTGTTCTGGGATGGCTAATAACTAATAATGTGTTAATAGCTAATGAATTGAGAATCATCTTTTTAAGAACAAGGGGAAAGGTAAGAAGGGTTATATGCCTATTAAATTAGATATGTGGAAGGTATATAATGGTGTTGAATGGGATTTCTTAGAGGCTATTATGAAAAAGTTGTGTTATGTGAAGCCTTGGATTGAGGTGGTTATGGATTGTGTAAAAATAGTAACATATTCCCTTATACTTAATGGTGAGTAGATTGGTTTTGTGCAGCCATCTAGGGAACTAAGACAAGGTGGTCCCCTGTCTCCTTATCTTTTTTTGTTTTGTTTAGATGGTCTAACAGCATTACTCAAAAATAGTCAAGAACGAGGATTTTTGGAAGGTATCCAGGTTGGTTATAAAGGTTTGTCATTCTCACATTTGGTATTTGCGGATAATAGTCTTTTTCTGCGTAAGGACTAATGTGAGTAATTGCCAAGCAATCAATGATGTGCTAACAGTTTATGAGAAGGCTTCGGGTCAAAGCATCAATGTCTTAAAATCAGCTTTAGTATTTAGCCCAAACGTGTGTACATCTTAGAGGTAGAATGTGGTTGAAACCTTACAAATTCCAATTGTAGATAAACATGATAAGGGATATATTTCTATTAAATTAGACATGTGGAAGGTATATAATGGTGTTGAATGGGGTTTCTTAGATGCTATTATGAGAAAGCTAGGTTTTTATAGAGCCTTGGATGAGGTTGTTATGGTTGTGTAAAAATAGTAACATATTCCCTTATATTTAATGGTGAGTAGACTGGTTTTGTGCAGCCATCTAGGGAACTAAGACAAGGTGTTCCCCTATTGCCTTATCTTTTTTTGTTTTGTTTGGATGGTCTAACAACATTACTAAAAAATAAGCTAGAACGAGGATTTTTGGAAGGTATCTAGGTCGGTTAAAAAGGTCTGTCATTCTCACATTTGTTATTTGCGGATAATAGTCATTTATTCGTAAGGATAAATGTGAATAGTTGCCAAGCAATCAATGATGTGCTAACAGTTTATGAGAAGGCTTTGGGTCAAAGCATCAATGTCTTAAAATCAGCTTTAGTATTTAGCCCAAACATGTGTACATCTTAGAGGGAGATTGTGGTTGAAACCTTACAAATTCCAGTTGTAGATAAGCATGAGAAGTACTTGGGTTTACCATCAATACTTGGGTGTTCGAAGGATAAAGTTTTTAACTTTATTAGACAAAGTGTGGGCATAAGGTGCAAGGTTGGCAAAGTAAAATTTTATCAGTGGCTGGTAGAGAAACACTTATTAAGTCCATGCAATGACCTGTTTTAAACTTTTGCTATGTAATGTGTTGCATAGGCTGCTGGCCAAGTTTGTGGGGAGGTACTGAGTCGGTTGGGAAGATTCAGTGGGTCTCTTGGGACAAGATGTGCATTTCGAAAGCAAAAGGGCTGGGGTTTAGGATTTTGAAATCTCGAGGCCTTTAATCTTGTTTTATTAGCTAAACAACCTGGAGAATTATTAAGAATCCAAATCACCATTGGATGTTCTTCCTAAGGCAAAGTATTTTCCTTTCTCTTCATTCTTGGAAGCTAGAATGGGCTCAAACCCTTGATATACGTGGAGATCTATTTTGGAAGCACGAAAAGTGATTCAAGCACACGTGCGATGGAGAATTGGTAACGGGGAAGCTGTCCAAATAAAAGAAAACAAGTGAATTCCAAGACCACTGACTTTTAAGGTGATTAGCTCTTGGCATGGTCTGCCTAATGATATTCTGGTATGTTCGTTAATTATTAAGGAGAGGAAGTGTTGGGACTTTGCTAAAACTTAATGATCTTTTTTTTTTAGAGTTTGAAGCAAAGACAATTGCTACCATTCCCATCTATGATCACCTTCCTTATGACTGTTTAGTTCATTGATTATTACAGGTCGGGTATGGAGCAAAGCTTGCACAAAGATAAAAATTAGACTAGTGGGGTGGGTAATTGTTTGATGGAGGGTATGGAAAATATTATTTGGAAGCCTGATCTCCTTGGGAAAATTAAGATATTTGTGTGGAAAGCTTTTTCTGATATTTTGACTATACAATCTAATCTTTGGAGGAGGGGATTTCTATGGATAATGAGTATTTTCTTTGTGGTGTGCAAGGGGAATCACATGAGCATCTTTTCCTTATGTGTCCATTCTCTTTACNATCTAATCTTTGGAGGAGGGGATTTCTATGGATAATGAGTATTTTCTTTGTGGTGTTCAAGGGGAATCACATGAGCATCTTTTCCTTATGTGTCCATTCTCTTTTCAAGTTTGGAAGGAAGTAGGTATACATCTTCCAAGAAAAACTGATGTTCAGCTTAATGATTGGCTAATGGCTGTCTTCCAAAAAACATCTCCAAGATCAGAGTAGAATAAGTATGATTCTTCTTTGGTCTATTTGGTTTAATCGTAATAAATCCAAATTACACCAAGATGTGAACCTGCCATCTCAAGTGGTTGTTTTCTTGACTTCCTATTTGAATTAATCAATATGTTGCGGCGCACGATTGACTCAATCTGTTGGATCATTAAACTGTTTCAAGTATCCAGGTTAAGTAGTCCGCCCCTCCTTGTGGTGTCTTAAAGATAAATTTTGATGGCGTTATTTTCCAATGGTTGGAGGCTGTTGGCATTGGTGTTTATGGTGAGGGATTGAAACGGAAAGTTTATGGCAGGTTTTAGTAAACTAATTTGAGGTGTTATTATTAATGCTGAACTAATTGAAGGTTGGGCAGCATACGAGGCTATTAAATTTGTTGTTCAAATGGAATACCAATGTGTCATTCTGGAAAGAGATTCTAGGCGTACAATTGAGCTCACACAGAAGCAGGATCTTGGGTCATATCAAGGCTTGTAGGTCAATTTTTCTTTCTTTTGATGTATCTTGAATCCATAGATCTGGGAACAATGTCGTTCATATTTTACTACGATAGTTGCTGATGTTATGAATTGTATTGTATAGAGGGGGTTGCTCCAGTTTTTCTATCAGCTGGTCTTCGTGACGACTTTTCCTCATATATCGAAGTATTATCGTTTCATATACAAAAATGTATGGCATTTTTAGTGAGGAACATGTCACAAATAGATATATAGAATTACAACTTGCTTGCAAGGTTTTCAGTGAATCTCCAAACCTTGATGATGATTTAATATGAAACTATATGGATTCTTGTATTAAATATGCCATAATTTGAAATCTTTGAAGGTTGTTACTTGACTTTGAAAGGAACACCGAAGTGTAGGTGGNTGCTTGCAAGGTTTTCAGTGAATCTCCAAACCTTGATGATGATTTAATATGAAACTATATGGATTCTTGTATTAAATATGCCATAATTTGAAATCTTTGAAGGTTGTTACTTGACTTTGAAAGGAGCACCCAAGTGTAGGTCGTCAAGTGTAGTAATAGCTTGGTACGTCTGAGGTCGATCCATAAGGATTGAACAGATCGTAGGAAGGTAAAAAAGAAGAATGATTTGAAGGTTGTTTGATTTGAGAAATTGTTAAAACTATACGAAATTTCTTATAAGTAAAAGCTACATTTTAGTTTTCNAAGTGTAGTAATAGCTTGGTACGTCTGAGGTCGATCCATAAGGATTGAACAGATCGTAGGAAGGTAAAAAAAGAAGAATGATTTGAAGGTTGTTTGATTTGAGAAATTGTTAAAACTATACGAAATTTCTTATAAGTAAAAGCTACATCTTAGTTTCCNAGATCGTAGGAAGGTAAAAAAGAAGAATGATTTGAAGGTTGTTTGATTTGAGAAATTGTTAAAACTATACGAAATTTCTTATAAGTAAAAGCTACATTTTAGTTTTCGGATCAATAATTGTTCATATACACCAAATATTATATCTATGCAATTGTATTTTATCTCATTTAATTCTCAACGTCAGTGTAATCAACTAGAGCATATAGCTTTGAAAACTAATAATTAATTGATGTGAAAATACGAATTTAAGAACTAGTTTTGTAAGATCACAAGGAATTATAAGTATTACTGATACCAATAATCCAATCTAGTTAATGAGCATCAATTAAGTATACACTGCAAAACCTGGGAAAATTAAAACTTAATTAAAAAGGGTAAAATTGTAACTAGTAATCAAAGTACGAGTTGAAAACCCATATTTTTATAGAACTAAGATAACAAAACGGACCTCACCGTTAGATTCTTTTCCCAAAATCTAGTTACCCAGAAAAATTTCATTAATTTTTGAGACAATCAGATTTTTTGCATGTTACGAAGAGATCGGTTGTCACNAGTTAATGAGCATCAATTAAGTATACACTGCAAAACCTGGGAAAATTAAAACTTAATTAAAAAGGATAAAATTGTAACTAGTAATCAAAGTACGAGTTGAAAACCCATATTTTTATAGAACTAAGATAACAAAACGGACCTCACCATTAGATTCTTTTCCCAAAATCTAGTTACCCAGAAAAATTTCATTAATTTTTGAGACAATCGGATTTTTTGCATGTTACGAAGAGATCGGTTGTCACATGACTAAAATTATCATGATCATATTTTATTCGTTGGACCTGAGAAATAATTTAAAGTTAGAATAAAAATATACAAAACTTAACATAGGGCGAGATTTAATTGCTTTGGAATAAAATTGGACTCGTTAAAAACAAGACGAGTGGCTCAATATGAGAAAAGTATAATAAGGACTTAAAAATGGAAGACTTAGTAGAAGCCATGCAAGACCTATTAGTAGAAG
The DNA here is from genome assembly GCA_963454935.2 of Ilex paraguariensis. NCBI lineage: Eukaryota > Viridiplantae > Streptophyta > Magnoliopsida > Aquifoliales > Aquifoliaceae > Ilex > Ilex paraguariensis. The sequence goes on from CAUOFW020002691.1 coordinate 522,314, forward strand.
ACTTGAGAGCTACCGATAGAACCTATTGGAAAGCAGCTACCGATACTCCTTGCAAGACCTACCGGTAGAATACCCTACTAGAAATGAACTACTGGTAGGTAACCTACGAGCTACTAGTAGATGATGCCCAGAAAGCCCAAACCATTTTCCAAACGACTCCACCAACTACGGGGTCCCACCTTTTGTCATATAACCCATATTATGACATCTTTAACACCCTATGATGATCTCCTAACGTCTACATTCAGATTTGAAGCATTAGAGATTAAGGAGCCAAGGGAGAGAGAGGGAGTGGTTGGAAAGCATGGGAGGACCACTCTTTGACTGATTTTGAAAACTCTCTCCAATCACTCGAAGTTAGCCACTCATGCTATGTGAGAGGGAGATGGATGAAAATAAAGAGTTACTATACATTTTCAGATTATCATACTTTTTGTGAGAAAAGGTCCAACGTAAAAGATGAAGTTCTAGAGAGAGAAAGCTGGGTTTTATATTTTCCATCACCTTTTTCATTATGGTAATCTCAATTTTACTTGTAATTTTTCCCTCTTGCACTCTAATCTCTTTTAATCAAATTTGTAATCAAATTTAGCTAAGTTTCTTGGAGTTCATTTTCATGTTTGGGTTTTGTTCCTTCAAGCTTTACATTTTGGGTATGAATGTCTTTTCCCTTGTAGTTTAAACCTTCTCTCACATTAATGCAAGTCCATGCTTGATTCCATTGCCATGCTNATTATCATACTTTTTGTGAGAAAAGGTCCAACGTAAAAGATGAAGTTCTAGAGAGAAAAAGCTGGGTTTTATATTTTCCATCACCTTTTTCATTATGGTAATCTCAATTTTACTTGTAATTTTTCCTTCTTGCACTCTAATCTCTTTTAATCAAATTTGTAATCAAATTTAGCTAAGTTTCTTGGAGTTCATTTTCATTTTTGGGTTTTGTTCCTTCAAGCTTTACATTTTGGGTATGAATGTCTTTTCCCTTGTAGTTTAAAACTTCTCTCACATTAATGCAAGTCCATGCTTGATTCCATTGCCATGTTTCTCTACTTCATGTTTGTTCTTGCTTTTATCATGCATAGCTAAACGTTTAGTTGGCTAATCCTCTTGGGTATGTGAAATCAACTCTTTTCCATTCTTCCTCATAGTGTAAAGTGTTTTCTTTTACTAGGTTGAGTGCGGACATGGTTGTGGACTTTTGATACACCGTAGACTTGTCACGGGGTATGTTCTTGCCCAACACAACTACATTAGTCCATCACCNATCCTCTTGGGTATGTGAAATCAACTCTTTTCCATTCTTCCTCATAGTGTAAAGTGCTTTCTTTTACTAGGTTGAGTGCGGACATGGTTGTGGGCTTTTGATACACCTTAGACTTGTCACGGGGTATGTTCTTGCCCAACACAACTACATTAGTCCATCACCTCCTACGAATAAATCAAACATTGAGACACCAATGGTTAAATGAAATAAGTCGATTTGGCATTCCCATTGGAATGACCTCTAGCCAACCTTGCTTTCTTGCATATTTCTTAACTCACAACTCACCAAATTTCAAATCACAAGATTTTCCAATTTTCACATTTTCACGAATTACTCGTCAAACACCCGAACTCACATTCCCTAAGGAGAGGACCTTGGATTACTCATTCGAAGTGAAACATGACATTGCAAGTCTCTCTATGCTTGGGGAGCACTTTTCACACGTGCACATTTTTGTTCACCCACACAAATTTTCCACTTCTTGTATTGAACTCGAGGGAGAGTAACACTCACCAATCTCTATAAGCCATATACAGACAATCGTGTTCGAGTTCGAAGTTAGGGAAAACAACCAAGCATTTTTGGCCCCGTTGCTAAGGATGGTTAAGTGTCGAATTTGAAGGTGATTTGGGGACAATGCAGGTAAGTTCTGCAATTCTCATCATGGGCTGAGGTACGTTGCTCCTTTGTACATATTTGTTTATACATTTCCAATTGTAATTATTGTCTTCGCATGTGGAGATGTGATAATCAAAATAGGCTAGTATGACGTGCCCTAGGAGCAAATATGAATATAGATCAAGACCCACCCGAGGATGTCGGAGACAATTTTGGGGATGATGGTGCTAATAATCCTAGGGGCGAGGGAGTGCAAAATCCCCGAGTGCCAAACCTCCGAATGCAATTCCACCCTCTGATAAATGAAGGAAATAATCTCCCTATTGATCCTCCAGCAATGTCAATGAGAGATTACCTCCAACCTACTGAAATTACCACTCCCTCATGCATACTTCTACCTGTACAAGCACATAGCTTCCAACTTAAACCAGGCATGTTGCAATTACTTCCTCAATTCCATGGAGTGGAACGAGAAAATCCTTACCTGCACATTAAGGGATCTAAGGAAATAGTTGGAACATTCATTACAAATCATGCCATGGAAAACATGGCACGCGTNCATGGAGTGGAACGAGAAAATCCTTACCTGCACATTAAGGGATCTAAGGAAATAGTTGGAACATTCATTACAAATCATGCCATGGAAGACATGGCACGCATGAAATTATTTCCCTTCTCCCTCAAGGACAAAGCAAGAATGTGGTTTAGCTCGTTGAAACTTCGCTCGATAAGTTCTTAGGCACAAATGTTATTCGAATTGCTAAATAAATTTTTTTCGGTGCCCAAGACAACTACTCTAAAGAAACAAATTCAAAACTTTTCAAAAAAAACCAAATGAGCAGTTCTATCAGTGTTGGGATAGATACAAGGACTTGTTGCACTTCATTCCACATCATGGATTCGAACAATGACAATTGGTTAGTTTCTTTTATGAAGGAATTACGTCGAGCCATCGACAATTTATTGACATGATGTGCAATAGAGAGTTTTTGGGTAAAGATCTCAATGAGGCCCTCGAGTACTTTAACACATTGGCGAAAAATACCCAATCTTGGGACATCACGGATCTCACCAATGTGTCAAGGTCCTCTCTGGGAAGTCAACCAAGTGTGGGAGAGAAGTATAACTTGCGTGACCAAGATGACTTGCTTGCTAAGATAGCAAATTTTTCCCATAAGGTGGAGATCTTAGAGGCGAAATAGGAGGCATGAGGTGTCAAATGTCACAAGGGCAGAATAATCTTGCTCAATATGTGACAGTGTTGAGCACTCTATTACATAGTGTCCAAACATTCTAGCACTCAAGGAAGTATATCATGAGCAAGTAAATGCATTTAACCAAAGTAGGCAGTCATATTATCCACACTCTAACATATACAATACGGGATAGAGATCCCACCCAAACTTTAGTTGGAAGAATGGCAACCCAAATTCCTCATGGGTCCACCTCATTATCACCTCCCATTCCACCCAAGAAAAATCAATCATATTATGGTCATAGTTGGTCATCTAGCTTTCAATACCCGCAGTCCAATCCACAAGGGTTTTCATAAAACCCACCTCANGAATGGCAACCCAAATTCCTCATGGGTCCACCTCATTATCACCTCCCATTCCACCCAAGCAAAATCAATCATATTATGGTCATAGTTGGTCATCTAGCTTTCAATACCCACAGTCCAATCCACAAGGGTTTTCATAAAACCCACCTTAACAAGGGTTTGGTCAACAGGGACCACCGAATCTGCCCATATACCAACCTCCTCACAAGAGAAATTTGGAGGATGTTGTGCATCAATTCATTCAGAGTCAAACCATAATCATCACTCAAAATGCCCATACTTTTAATGGCATTCAGACACAAATCCCTATGTTGACCAATGCTATGGGGTCTTCCTAACAAGAAAAAGGAAAATTTCCCACTCAACCCCAAGAAAGCCCAAGGGGTCAACATGTGATTAAATCGTCCGATACTACCAAAGAGAGTTGTGAGCAACTCAAGGCCATCACCACTCTTAGGAGTGGGAAAGAAATAGATAAAACCATCTTACCAAAAGTCTCACCCAAAGCCACTTTGAAAAATGAAAATGAGACTAAGGTTAACTCCAAATAGGGTGAAATACTTCAGAAGCCAAAGATTGTTGATTTTAATGTGCATGATTGTCCTATCCCGGCTCCCTTTCCCCAATGTTTGAAGTCACAGGCTCGAATTGCTAACGATTCTAATACCCTTGAAATGTTTAAGTAGGTATAGATCAACATTCATCTCCTTGATGCTATCAGGTAATTCCTTTCTTGTGCAAAAATATTGAAGGACTTATGTTCAATGAAGAGGCAATTGAATGTGCACAAGAAAGCCTTAGTCACTTGGCAAATGAGTTCCATCTTGACGACAAACACTCCACCATAGTTCAAGGATCCCGGTTGCCCTACCATTGCCATCACTATTAGAAATTACATTATGGAGCAAGCAATGCTAGACTTGGGAGCAAGTATCAACCTCCTACCCTTCTTAGTGTATCAACAACTACAACTTGAGGAGTTGAAGCCAACCCCTATTACTATTCAACTAGCGGATCGAAGTGTGAGGACACCAAGGGGAGTAGTTGAGGATGTTTTGGTCCAAGTTGACAAATTTTATTTTTTCGTTGATTTCATTGTGCTCGATACTCACCCTGTTGCTAATCCTAATTCATAGATTCCTATCATATTAGGTAGGCCTTTCCTTGCTACTCTAATGTCATGATAAATTATAGGAATGGTCTAATAAAACTTGCATTTGGAAATATGACAATGGATCTTAATGTGTTCAACCTTTGCAACCAATCGGGGGATAATGAGAAGGTTCATGTAGTCAATTGGATTGACACTTTGGTGGAACATCACATGTAATTTTTGTGCAATACCAAGTTGNGCAACCAATCAGGGGATAATGAGAAGGTTCATGTAGTCAATTGGATTGACACTTTGGTGGAACATCACATGGAATTTTTGTGCAATACCAAGTCGGAGGAGGAGGAGTTTGCTGAGGATGTGGAGCCAGAGACTGTGTAAGGGGTTGGGACTTAGACCCCAACATTTGAAAAACTATCGCCTCAAGAAAAGAAGATTTTTCCATCTGCAATGCAACCACCCATTTTGGAGTTGAAGTTATTGTCATCCACACTAAAATATGCATTCTTGGGGGTGCACCAAACATTTCTAGTGGTGATAAGCTCACCATTAGAACCAAAGTAAGAGGTGGAAATGTTGTAAGTCTTGAGAAAGCATAAAGGAGCCATTAGTTGGACCATAGCCGACATCAAGGGAATTATCCCTCTCATTTGCACTCATTGAATCTATCTTGAAGAAGACACCAAGCCATCCTGACAACTTCAAAGACGGCTCAATCCCATCATGAAGGATGTAGTTAGAGATGAAGTGCTTAAGCTACTTGACATGGGCATTATCTTTGTGATTTTCGATATTAAATGGGTTAGTCCCACGTAAATGGTACCAAAGAAGTCGAGAGTGACTATAGTGGCAAATAAGGAGAACGAGTTGATTCCGACAAGGGTGGTAACCGGTAGGAGAGTTTGCATCGATTATCAAAAGCTTAACTCATGCACTCGAAAGGGTCACTTTCCCTACCATCCCTTGATCAAGTATTGGAGAGAGTAGTTGGGCATCTTTTCTATTGCTTTCTAGATGGCTACTCAGGATACAATCAAATAGAGATCGCCCTGGAAGCTCAAGGGAAGACCACATTCACATGCCCCTTTGGAACATATGCTTATTATCAAATGCCGTGGGAACTTTTCAAAGATGTATGATGGGGATATTCAGTGATATGGTGGAAACGACTATGGAGGTTTTCATGGACAAATTCCCAGTGTTTGGAGACTCCTTTGAAGGCTGTGTTGGAGAATTTGGAGAAACTATTAAAGAGATGTGAAGATANTGGAACATATGCTTATTATCAAATGCCGTGGGAACTTTTCAAAGATGTATGATGGGAATATTCAGTGATATGGTGGAAACGACTATGGAGGTTTTCATGGAAAAATTCCCAGTGTTTGGAGACTCCTTTGAAGGCTGTGTTGGAGAATTTGGAGAAACTATTAAAGAGATGTGAAGATAAGAATTTGGTCCTTAACTAGGAGAAGTGCCACTTCATGGTAACACAAGGGATTGTGCTCGGACACATTGTGTCCGCAAAGGGAATCAAAGTAGACAAGTCTAAAGTGGAAGTAATTTCCAACCTACCCACTCAAAGGGTAGTCAAAAACATCAGGTCATTTCTTGGCCATGTCGATTTTTATAGCCGTTTCATTAAGGATTTGAGTGCATTGGCAAGACCTTTGACGAAATTGTTAGCAAAGGATGTCCAATTCGTTTGGTCGGATGATTGTGAGGCATCTTTCAGAAANCTCGGACACATTGTGTCCGCAAAGGGAATCAAAGTAGACAAGTCTAAAGTGGAAGTTATTTCCAACCTACCCACTCAAAGGGTAGTCAAAAACATCAGGTCATTTCTTAGCCATGTCGATTTTTATAGCCGTTTCATTAAGGATTTGAGTGAATTGGCAAGACCTTTGACGAAATTGTTAGCAAAGGATGTCCAATTCGTTTGGTCGGATGATTGTGAGGCATCTTTCAGAGAACTTAATGGTATGCTTATGTAACCTCCAATCATGCAACCACCCAAGTGGGAACTCCCATTTCAGCTTATGTGCGACGCAAGTGATTATACGGTTGGCGCAATGCTTAGTCAAAGGGACGATAAAAGGTCGTATGTAATACTATGCTAGTAAAATCTAAATGAAGCACAAATGAATTACACCACTACTGAAAAAGAGTTATGAGTTGTAGCGCTTGCATTGGATAAATTTAGGTCATACATAATTGGTTCACCAATTTTAGTCTACACAAATCACTCTGCTTTGAAGTATTTGTTGTCTAAGCAATACACTAAACCGAGACTCATTAGATGGATTCTCATCCTTCAAGAATTCCACCTAATCATCAAGGACAAAAAAGGAGTTAAAAATGTGGTGACAGACCATTTGTCGCGGCTTGTTGTCCAAGACGCCGAAGAGCACATCCCTATTCCTGATTTTTTCCCTAATGAGCATATATATTCTATCCATTCAGTTTGTTCATGGTTTGTGGACATTTGAAATTTTCTTGCCACATGACAAATTCCCCCACATCGAAGCCCAACAAATAAGAGGGGATTCACGGCAGATGTGAAGTACTTCTACTTCGATAACTCGTACTTGTTCAAATATTGTCTTGATCAAGTAATGAGGAGGTGTGTACAGAAAAATGAACACGGGGATGTCCGCTCTTTCTGTCATTCTGAAGCGTGTGGTGGGTGATTAGTAGTTAAAATTAGCATATTACTATGCTCTTTTGACGACTAATTATGCTTTGATGGAGTTTAAATGATGACATTTCAGGCCATAAATTGTAGAAGGGACTAAAGAAAATGAGTATCAAACTTTCATGCAACACCAGCATATTATGGAGAAAAATTGGAAAAGTTTGGACTAAGCCAAGAACGTTCGAACGCCAACTCACGTTCAAACGTTAACTTGAATTGATTGAAGACCAGACTGTTGAGACATGGCGTGTTGCAGCCAAGAAAGAAGACTCTGAGGTACTTGAGTACCACGTTCAAACGCCAACTCACATTCGAACGTCAACTTGAATTGATTGAAGACCAGACTGATGAGTACAAAGCACCAAGATATGCATGGAGTGTGAAAATAGGTTTCCACAGAAGACCACATGCCACTTGAGTGAGAAAGTTAAGCCTTATCTGGCGTTCAAACGCTCATAAAGCAAACACAGAAGAAATGTTCGAACGCTATACAACGTTCGAATGCCCATAACGGAAAAATAGATACAACATTCGAATGTCAACTCACGTTTGAACGTTCTTTATAGTCAGGTCGTAGAGTAGTTGGCTTTTCACTTGGACTTGGGCAGCATACACTATTCCTTCACACTCTCTTGTCTTCCCCCTCTTCCTCCTTGCCTATAAATACTCCCCTTAGAGGAGCCTTTGGAGGAAGGTTTTTGGGTAAAAGACTAGAACTTGGTTTGTAAGGCTTAGACGACACCAAGAACTAGTAGAAGAGCTAGATGGAGGGTTAGACTCCAACTCATGTGGCTAGTCTTAGATGTATGTTATATTTGTTTGTATCAAGAAAGTTAGTTCATCTTTTGGCTGAGGAAGCAACCCTCCATTTGTTGGTTGAGGAAACAACCCTCCAAAAGTGACTAGCTTTTTTCTACTTTTATTGTTGTAACTCCTCTATTTGGAGGGATGAGTATCACTCACTTTTCTAGCTTAACCAAAGCCATGAAGGGTGAGTAGTTCATCATTCACTCTTCAGTAAAAGGTGATGAATATGTATAAATTATCCATAAGTTATATTTGTGCATTTCCTTTATGCTTTAATACTTTATATTCCACTGGCTTATTGAATGATTGAATGCATCTAGCAAAGCTAAGGTACTTTGTATAATTGTGGGTTCTTTCTATGTCACGGATGACTCTTGCATAGAAAGACTCGTTGATTCATGGCTAGTACCCCGACTAGATCTTCATAACAACAGTTCAATCTTCACTATTATTGTGCTCTATCTAAAGAATGGAACATTAATGCCACGGTTGGATGCCTTGTAGAAACACTTGCTTGTTTGTAGACGGGTTGTGTCTCAGCACAAACAATTATTATAAACTTCTAGAAAGGCATCAGAACCATGTGCTTAATTCTCACTGTCCATTTTTATCTTTCAATTAACTTGTTGTTGACACGGAAGTTAATTGAGTTATAAAGCACAAGTATAATAAACCAGATGATTATGATCTTTGAACTAAAGGGTGACTATTTACATTTGAATTTATCTTATATTTTATCTAGAAAACTCGTGAAAAGAATCTTATATTCTATTTAGGAAATCTCATAACTTCAAACTCTAAAGATTTTCAGTTACTTGGTCTCTTTCACTGTTCACTCCAGAACACCAATCATAGTTCCCTGTATATTTGACTCTGGACTTAACCGAATTATTACTATAGCTTGACTGCCTGCACTTGAGTGTACAGATTTTAGATCAAGTCAAGTTTTTGGCGCCGTTGCCAGGGAACCATAAAATGTGTTTTAAGGTAAAAGGTAAAAAGACCTCTCTTTTTGTATAAATATTTGTTTCACTGTATATAAATCTGTTTTAATTTTTTTTTTTGTCTAAGGACGCTCCTCACTTTCAAAATTTGTCGGCAGAATCTTCTGGGTCTGTGAATCAACCAGAACCACCTTCACCTAGATCANAGGAACCATAAAAGGTGTTTTAAGGTAAAAGGTAAAAAGACCTCTCTTTTTGTATAGATATTTGTTTCACTGTATATAAATCTGTTTTAATTTTTTTTTTGTCTAAGGACGCTCCTCACTATCAAAATTTGTCGGCAGAATCTTCTGGGTCTGTGAATCAACCAGAACCACCTTCACCTAGATCAGTAGCATACATTTGTGAAAGTAGAATGATAAATGATGAGAGACGAGGAGAAATTAATGTGAGAGAGGGGAAAGTGCCTAACATTTGAGCTATTTAGGATTACTTAAATCCCACAAGAAATAGTGTCTCCTCTTGTTTTATCTTTCTTGAAAATGCACCCTCTTTACTGTAAAGAAGATGATAGTTCAACTACACCCTCAATTCCTTAGACTCAAAACAAAAAACTCATATCTGCACATGAAAGAGTTTAAAGAAGTATGTGGAACGTTTCAAGAGAATTCTGAGCTAGCCAAAATGAAACTTTTTTCATTTTCTCTGAAGGATAAAGCTAAACAATGGCTAAATTCTTTAAAAGCTCTTTAAATANTCTCCTCTTGTTTTATCTTTCTTGAAAATGCACCCTCTTTACTGTAAAGAAGATGACAGTTCAACTACTCCCTCAATTCCATAGACTCGAAACAAAAAACTCATATCTGCACATGAAAGAGTTTAAAGAAGTATGTGGAACGTTTCAAGAGAATTCTAAGCTAGCCAAAATGAAACTTTTTTCATTTTCTCTGAAGGATAAAGTTAAACAATGGCTAAATTCTTTAAAAGCTCTTTAAATACTTGACTGGCGGGCACTACAAAATGAATTTTTCAGAAAGTTTTTTCCTTTACACCGCACTAATGCATTGAAAAGGCAAATCATGAATTTTTTGGTCAAAGAAGGAGAAACCTTTTATCAAAGTTGGGAGAGATTCAAGGATCCACTCCAGTTCTCCCCACACCATGCTTTTGAGAATTGGACTGAGGTAAGATTCTTTTATGACTACCGACCCACTAGACTACGTCAGTTTGTCGAAATGATGGCTTAAGGAGAATTCATGGGTAAAAGTCCAAAGGAGGCATGCAATTTTTTTGACACTATATCTGACAATTCTCAGATTTAGGACTTAGCCTCCCCTACCATTGTTGAAACCAAACCATCTACTTCTCAAGGGGGTAAGTATGTCTTGAGAGATGATGATGAACTAAGAGCAAAAATGTCAACCCTATCTCGAAAGTTTGAAGCTTTAGAGATGAAAAAGGTTCATAATGTTGATGTTAGCTCACCCACGGAACAAGTATGTGGGATCTGTGCACTGACAGGACACCTTACTAGGGAGTGTCCTACCATTATAGCATTCGAAAAGGTTCTGTTGGAGCAAACAAATGCAATTTCTAACTTCAACAAGCCTTAGTCCAACCCATACTCTAAAACATACAATCTAGGGTGGCGGAACCACCCGAACTTTAGTTGGAGAAACACACAACCAACTTCCATCAACCAACAACAAGGTTTACACCCACCACCTCAAGGACCTCCCACGTATCAACCATACCTACCACCACAAAACAAGGAGCCTTGAGGATACCCTGAATTAGTTCATGCAAAGTCAAATGAACTATAACAATAGTTCAACTTAGGCTTTTACTGATTTCAAAAACTAGACCACTCAATATTTTGAGGACCTTAAAAGTCACATCCAAAGGTTGACCTAATCCATGACCACACATGAGAAGGGCAAGTTTCCTGCCGAACCAAAACCACCACAAGGCCAATTCCAGTTGGGAAATCCTACAATCATGGAAACTCTACAAGGCCAAGCCCAACTTGTCACTACACTGAGAAGTGGCAAAGTGATTGACAAGACCATTAGAGATGTGTTAGTTCCCCAGCCAAAATCTGAGTCAATCCCAATTAACTCACCAGTTGAGCTTGAACCAGAAGAACTTGAGCCTATGATTGAACAAGAGCCAGAACCTTTAGAGGAAAGAGGACATTCGTGTCCTATTCCTGCTCCTTTTTCTCACAAACTCAAAACTGTACAGAAGTTGAATAATCAACCTAAAATTTATGAGCTTTTTAAACAAGTAAAAATCAACATCCCATTTCTGGATGTAATCAAACTGGTTCCATCTTATGCCAAGTTTTTGAAAGGCTTGTGCATAGGCAAAAGAAGCCAGAATGTTCAAAAAAGAGCCTTCCTAATAGAACAAGTCAGTGTCCTACTTCAACACTAAACCCCTCTAAAATATAAAGATCTAGGGTATCCGACTATGTCGTGTGTCATTGGAAACTTCATAATCGAACAAGCATTGTTAGACCTTGGAGCTAGCATCAACTTGCTCCTTGTTTCTGTCTACCAGCAGTTGGGTCTGGGTGAACTCAAACCCACTTGTGTCACACTCCAGTTGGTGGACCGATTTGTAAAAATCCCTAGAGGTATNCATCCCATTTCTGGATGTAATCAAACTGGTTCCATCTTATGCCAAGTTTTTGAAAGACTTGTGCATAGGCAAAAGAAGCCAGAATGTTCAAAAAAGAGCCTTCCTAATATAACAAGTCAGTGTCCTACTTCAACACTAAACCCCTCTAAAATATAAAGATCTAGGGTATCCGACTATGTCATGTGTCATTGGAAACTTCATAATCGAACAAGCATTGTTAGACCTTGGAGCTAGCATCAACTTGCTCCTTGTTTCTGTCTACTAGCAGTTGGGTCTGGGTGAACTCAAACCCACTTGTGTCACACTCCAGTTGGTGGACCGATTTGTAAAAATCCCTAGAGGTGTTGTTGAAGATGTGCTTGTCCAAGTGGACAACTTTGTCTTCCCTGTTAACTTCATCGTTCTAGACACTTAGCCAGCAAAGCATTCAGAGAATCCAATTCCCGTAATTCTTGGTCCACCATTCCTAGCAACTTCAAATGCACAAATCAATTGCAGGAATGGGGTCATAAAATTAACCTTTGGGAATATGAATCTTGAGCTGAATATTTTCAATGTTGCCAAACACCCAAGAGAGGACAAAGAAGAGAGAGAAATAAATATCATTGAGTCGTTGCTTCAGGAACATCTGAATAACACATTCTATGAACCCCACTAAAGCTTCTCTATCAGAATCCATCACATTTGAGACAACGAACAATGATCCAAAGAATTGCCCCACTCATGTTGTTGAGACATGGGCCCCCAAATTCGAGGAACTTTCACCAAGTGGCACAAAGCTACTCTCATCAAGTGTTAGGCCACCAAAGCTTGAATTGAAAACTCTCCCATCTGACCTCAAATATGCATTCCTATGAGAAGACGAGTCATACTAGTGGTAATTTCATCTAAGCTCATAGACTTGCAGGAGTCTAAACTGATTAAGGTTCTTAAAAGCCATAAAAGCACCATTGGATGGACCATCGCTGACTTGAAAGATATAAGTCTGTTACTCTGTAATCATGCTATATACCTGGAAGAGGATTCAAAACCCTCTCGTCAAATGCAGCGACGACTGAACCCTCACATGAAAGAATTTATGAGAATGAAAGTGCTTAACCTCTTAGATACAGGGATAATTTTCCCATCTCTGATAGCAAATGGGTTAATCCAACCCAAGTTGTGCCCAAAAAGTCCGGGGTCATAGTGGTCAAGAATGATGCAAATTAACTAGTACCAACTTGAGTTGTCATAGGATGGCGGATGTGTATTTGACTATCGAAAACTCAATTTGGTGACTAGAAAAGAACATTTCCCTCTTCCCTTTCTTGACTAGGTTCTAGAGAGAATTGCAAGCCATGAATTTTACTGTTTCCTAGATGGGTATTCCGGGTACAATCAAATTGAGATAGCCCTAAATGATTAGAAGAAAACCACATTCACATGCCCCTTTGACACCTTTGCATTCAAAAGGATGCCATTCGGACTTTGTAACACTCTTATAACATTCCAAAGATGCATGCTGAGCTTGTTCAGCGACATGGTCAAGAAATTTTTGGAGGTATTCATGGATGACTTCTCTGTCTACGGTGACTCATTTGATTCATGTCTGGCCAACCTAGAAAAGGTGTTGATAAGGTGTAAAGAGGCCAATCTGGTACTTAATTGGGAGAAATGCCACTTCATTGTAACACAAGGCATTATCTTAGGTCACATTGTGTTGTCCGAGGGCATGAAAGTTGACAAGGCAAAAATAGATCTGATTGGGGATCTGCCTACTCCCAAGACTATAAAGGATGTCCGATCNCATGGTCAAGAAATTTTTGGAGGTATTCATGGATGACTTCTCTGTCTACGGTGACTATTTTGATTCATGTCTGGCCAACCTAGAAAAGGTGTTGATAAGGTGTCAAGAGGCCAATCTGGTACTTAATTGGGAGAAATGCCACTTCATGGTAACACAAGGCATTATCTTAGGTCACATTGTGTTGTCCGAGGGCATGGACAAGGCAAAAATAGATCTGATTGGGGATCTGCCTACTCCCAAGACTATAAAGGATGTCCGAGCATTCCTAAGACATGCAGGGTGTTATAGGAGATTCATAAAAGATTTCAGTACCATAGCAAAACCCATGTGTCATCTCCTGAGTCAGAATGTAATCTTTGATTGGAATGAAGTGTGCCAAAAAGCTTTTGATATGCTTAAAGGCATATTAATTTCTGCCCCAATAATGTAGCCCCCTAACTGGACTCTACCCTTTGAACTAATGTGTGATGCAAGTGATTATACTGTAGGTCCTGTGTTGGGGAAAAGAAAGGATAAAAAACCACATGTGATTACTATGCAAGCAAAACTTTGAANAGGGCATGGACAAGGCAAAAATAGATCTGATTGGGGATCTGCCTACTCCCAAGACTATAAAGGATGTCCGAGCATTCCTAAGACATGCAGGGTGTTATAGGAGATTCATAAAAGATTTCAGTACCATAGCAAAACCCATGTGTCATCTCCTGAGTCAGAATGTAATCTTTGATTGGAATGAAGTGTGCCAAAAAGCTTTTGATATGCTTAAAGGCATATTAATTTCTGCCCCAATAATGTAGCCCCCTAACTGGACTCTACCCTCTGAACTAATGTGTGATGCAAGTGATTATACTGTAGGTCCTGTGTTGGGGAAAAGAAAGGATAAAAACCCACATGTGATTACTATGCAAGCAAAACTTTGAATAATGCTCAAATGAATTATTCAACAACTGAAAAAGAATTGCTTGTTGTAGTTTTTTCTTTGGAAAACATTCGTTCCTATCTTGTTGGTTCTTCTGTTACTGTATTCACTAACCATGCAGCCCTAAAATTCTTGCTCACAAAGGAGGACGCTAAGCCTAGGCTCTTAAGATGGATACTCTTACTCCAAGAGTTCTATATGATCATTAAGGATAAGAAGGGTGTTCAGAATGTGGTGGCAAACCATATATCCAGATTAACGTATGATTTCAAGAGGATGGATTGCCAATCAATGAAAAATTCCCCGGTGAATAACTATTCATAATTGATAAGACCCCATGGTATGCTGATATTGCTAATTTCCTTGCTACTGGAACACTCTCTTCGTCCTTCACTACCATAGACAAAAAGAAATTTTTGAGGGAGGTTCGTAACTTCTTTTGGGAAGATTCGTACGTATTTAAGTACAGTAAGGATCAAATCATAAGACGTTGCATCCCCCGCTCAAGAAAGCACACAAGTAATAACATTTTGTCATTCTCAAGCATGTGGTGGCCATTTTTCATCAAGGAAAATCGCTGCAAAAGTCTTGCAGTGTGGATTTTACTAGCCTACACTTTTCAAAGATGTCCATGACTTTTGTTTAACTTGCGATAGAAGCCAAAGGTTGGGAAGTATTTTCAAAAAGAAACATGATGCCCTTAAACCGTANGCCTACACTTTTCAAAGATGTCCATGACTTTTGTTTAACTTGCGATAGAAGCCAAATGTTGGGAAGTATTNAGTAATAACATTTTGTCATTCTGAAGCATGTGGTGGCCATTTTTCATCAAGGAAAATCGCTGCAAAAGTCTTGCAGTGTGGATTTTACTAGCCTACACTTTTCAAAGATGTCCATGACTTTTGTTTAACTTGCGATAGAAGCCAAAGGTTGGGAAGTATTTTCAAAAAGAAACATGATGCCCTTAAACCGTATTTTGGTGATTGAAATTTTTGACTGTTGGGGCATTGATTTTATGGGACCATTTCTCCCTCCTTTGGCTATCTATACATTTTAGTGGCCATAGACTATGTGTCAAAATGGATTGAAGCAATTCCATACCGGAATAATGATCACCAAACGGTGATCAAATTTTAAAAGAAAATATTTTCTATTGGTTTGGAATCCCAAAATCAATCATAAGTGATGGGGGTGCTCATTTTTGCAATCGTCCTTTCTAGAATTTGATGAAAAAATACTTAATTTTTCACAAAATTATAACCCCTTGTCATCCACAAACTAATGGACAGGTTGAATTGACTAACCAAGAGATCAAATTAATCTTAGAAAAAATGATAAATTCAGACCGCAAAGATTGGTCGTCAAGACTAACTAATGCACACCGGGCATACCGCACTGCTTTTAAAATAATTTTGGGCATGTCTCCTAATCAATTAGTCTATGGCAAGCCTTGTCACCTACTTGTGGAACTGGAACATAGGGCATACTAGGCCATTAAAGCAATGAACTTTGATCTAGACAAGGCTAGACTATCAAGGAAACTTCAGATTAACGAATTTGAGGAATTGAGAAATGAAGCATGTGAGAATGCTAAGATTGCAAAATCCAGGATGAAAATTTTTCATAACAAGAACATAATGTGGAAGTCTTTTGAACTTGCTCAAAAAGTCCTGTTGTTTAATTCAAGACTCTGCCTCTTTCCTGGTAAGTTGTACTCAAGATGGGCTGGACCTTATATTGTCAAAAAGGTGTTTGGACACAGAGTAGTAGAAGTGGAAAACCCTCAAATGGTAACATCTTTACTGTTAATGGCCAGCAGTTGAACCATTTTTGGAGGATTTTGTTACAAATGTGGAAACAATTCTTTTAATGGACCCAGAATATCCCTCCGAGATTTGTGCCTGTCAACACAAAAAGGGGTCGGGTCAGGAAAAACCCGATTAAAATCGACCCCAGAGAACAGGAAATATTCTCTAGGAGGGGAAAAGGAGAAAAAGGGGTGGTGAAAAGGAAAAAATTTTTTTCTCTTTTTCATTCTTCTTCATTTTCTTCTTTGTTGTTCGTGACCCTCTATAAACACAACCCAACTCCCAACAGTCTCATGACCATACTCCCCAAAGACCCAATCCTTTCTATCATGATCTGCTTTTGTTTACTCTATTTGTACATGGCTCTTCTTCTTCTATCTGCACTTACAATCAAGGGTTTTAATCCTAGCAAAAACCCAGATCTGCATAGAGAAGATTAATTTGGGTATTTTCCTTATAGTTTTCGGCAGATGAACAAGATCTCTACCTTTCAACCTTATCTCCAAGCTCAACATATCGATAAATTCAAAACGTTGAGGACAATGTTCAGTTTATGTTAGGGGGTGAAAACTACAGTTCATATTTTGTGTTCGTAAAATTTTTTGATTTTGTTGTTGTTGTTTCTGATCATATTGTGTACCCTGATTTGAATTTTGTATAAATTAATAATTATGTCTGTGAGTCAGCTTTGATCGTATTTGTGACTGACAGATGTTAAAGAACCAGATAGTGAGTCTTAAAGCATAGAAAGCCATGGATGTTAAACTTTTTTGGTTTAGTCTGGGAGTTCTACGCACTTTTCCATCTGATGTGCATGTTGTGATCATGAGAAAAACAAGATTGGTAAGAAAGAATGAGATCCAAGAAGCACAAGCAAAACCCCTATGTGGTAGAAGCAGTTTTGCTAAACGCCGTCGTGCCAAAAGACTTGGTGCCTGTAAACAGTGTGGCAGAGTCTTTTACGAGAAAAGGTATAATCAGTGTTCTGAACCAATTTTCAGTCGCGCACTCGATCGATTAGACTGGATAGTGAATGGGTTGAGTAAGGATTACCCTGAGACGTCATGCTATTCCAGTACTATACTTAACCGGTTTGTGAGAGAGGAAATTAGGAGTCACTGGTTGTTCTAACTATACAGATACAGAGGGAGACTCGAATTTGATTATTCTCTGTAAGAAATTGTACTTTGTTGGGATGAAAGCCAAGGGTCCGAATTTTTTGTAAAAAGTGTAAAAATCTTTTTGTACAAACTCTTTTGACTAAAATAAAAATATGGGCCGAGTAAGGAACATCCCAAAATACCAACCTTAAGTGTGGGTAGGGACTTGTCTTGAGATGCCATGATTTTTTATTCAAACTTGTGTGTTTAGCCTTCTCTAATTGTGTATAGTGTAGTGTAGAAAAAATTTTGATTTTTAATTCAACATTCGAACGCCAAGTAACGTTCAAACGTCACCGGCTTGCAATACTCGACCTCTGATGAAGCCTCTGATGGAAACAAAAAGTACTGGGAGCTCTCAACGTTCGAACGTCAATAGACCGTTTGAATGAGAACTTAACGTTCGAACGCCAATAAACCGTTCGAACGAAAAGAGCTTATAGTACTTTGGTCTCTAACAAACTTCAAAACACCTGGGAGTTCACCACGTTCGAATGCTACCCACATTCGAACGATCTGTTTAAAATCTTTAAAGACACGTTCGAACGACACTTCTTAGGCTATAAAAGCCTGATCGTCTTCCCCATTTTAAAATCCCCAAAACCCTTCAAAAACCTCAAAAACCTAGGGCAATTTTTTCATTACCATACCTCAAAGCACCTCTCATTCTCCAATTTTACCTAAAATCAACCCTCCCAAAGCCATTCCCACCTCATTCATCATCATTCCCACAAGAAAATCAAACTTTTCAAGACCTAACACCCTCAAACTCGAAAAATCATGCCTCCAAGGGTCAAGCAGCCTACCAGGCGTTATACACCAACTCAGGAGCCCAATATGGTAGAGGAGGTCATTGAGGAGAGAGAAGGGAGGCCCATTGTAAGGAGACATGATCGAACATGTTTCCCCTCCACTCTAAAAGCTGACAGGTATGAGAATTTTTTCCAAAATCAAGCTGTTGTCTATGAGCGGGATGTGATCTTGAGTGATTTTACGGAATTGGGAATTTTTGCGAATATGGAGAGGAGGGGTTGGTCATTGTACTTGAGGCGGAGAGGTTGTAGTTGACTTGGTGCGGGAGTTTTACTCCAACGCCGAAATAGTCAATGGATTTTTGAAAAGCTATGTGAGGGGAACTCACATCGACGTAGATGAAAACTATATTCGGGAGCTTAGACAAAAGGTACCTCGAGTACCAAGTCCCACATATCCCCCAAGGAAAAATGTGGCAATGAACATAGTGGGGGTGGAGTTGACTAGGGTACCTACTTTTTGTTGGGTGGGGGAGAGATTGTTTAGACAAGGAGAGTTAACAGATAACTATAAAATGTTGAATTTGATTGTGGTATCAAACCTCACCCCCATTAGACGAAAAAAAATGAAATTCTCCCTAAAATGGCTAGGTTGCTTTACACACTTGGGAAGGGCCATAGCATCGACCTCCCCTCCTTGGTTTTGACAGAAATGAAGAAAGGTTATGATGTGAAAAGAAACTCCCTCCCGTTTGGCACCCTCGTCACGGATATGTGCAAAGATCATGGGGTTAGGGTGAGGTGAGAGATGAAGATACAAAAACCAATAGGGCCACTGAACAGGGCTTCCTTTCGGAGAAGTCAAGGTCACAGTGGCACCTCGGCAGCTAGACAAGAAAAGCCCCCTACCCAAGGAGTGGATGAAGTACAAGACGATCTTGACCGGGAGGAAGAGAGAGAAAGAAGCCCCAAAAAGTAGGCCCCAGCAACCGATGCTCTTTACGAGACATCATGCTTAGCATTGAAGCTAAGCAAGATGAGATTCTTAGACGTCTGAGGGGTGAACCTGATGGAGATGGTGGAGATGGAGGGCAAGGAAGAGAGAGAGGAGGAGTACTTTTGTTCTTGATGGGTTGGTGTAGTTGTTTCTTCTTTGGATGAATTCTTCTTCGATGGTTTGTTGTGTCTGTTGTGTACGTTTCTTCTTTGATAGGTTATTGTGGAAGATTTTGTGTTTTGTAATGGAATTGAATCTTTAATGTTGATGTTGATGTAAATGATCATATTTTATGAAATGAATGATTCATTTTATCCCTTTTATCTATTTAAATGCATGTGTAGGATTAATATTATGCTGTTATTAAATGATGGAACAAATGTGGATTTTGAGATTGTTTGTTAAAGTAACTAAGCATATGATCGGTTTGACACATTAAATTATCAACCAAGACTTGAAACCACATTTCTCAAAAAATTGGTATTCTCTCTATGCTTAAATTGTCAAATGTACATTAGTATTTGTTATTCTTATGGTACAAGATGATCAGACTCAAAAATAGAATCGATATATAACCAACATTCTCTGAAACACCTGACATAACCAGTGGAGATAACAAAGAATGTCATGGTAAGTTTTGAGCTTTACAATGATTTTGAGAGAGTATCAACATTTACTCTAGTAAGCTCTTTTATTTTCATTTTTTCAATAATCACATTAATCTTGCTTTGATTGACGCAACTAAAGTGATCTATTGACATATCCCAAAGGGAGCATTTACATACGACACATACATATGCACATACTTGAGAAAGGATCTTAGGCCATCTTTGATTTGACTTTGAGCCTTAGTCATTTCTTTTAAAAGAATATCCCTAGTCAGCCATGCTTGAGCCTTCAATGAATGATTTCATTTTCGAAAAACCCATATGATAACCAAGTCACAAGAAAATGCACTTAACGTACCTTGCTATCTAATTTTCTTGCACCCTCTTATAAATCAGTATAATACAGAAAGGCAAGAAAAATAGAAAAGAAGATGGTGGCTACTGTTCAATGAAAGAAAAGTCGGTGAAAAAACCGAAAAGGAAAAGAGACAGATAAACAAGGAATTGCCAAGAAAGTGAAAAATGAGAAAAATGAAAGAAAGAAATACCAATTCTTGGCAAAAGATGGAAAAACAAGGAAGAGACGTGCTACACTACATAAGGAAAAGATAGCTTTTTGAATACCATTGATGTCATTTCGTTAGCCACTGACCTCCGGCCACTTTACAACCCTTACAAAGCCCTAATTGATCTCACATCTGATGCATGTGTGTGTTATCAACCAGAAACTGGGGTATGTTTTATAGTATTTCTTTAACTGCATCAATATTCTTCCATGAGATTATGCCAAGAACATGATTGGTCTACTTTCTTAAAAATTTCACTCCCTTTTTAACAGTGCATGTGATTCTTCAACTGGCCATCTTCTGATCACATGCCCTTTGAGAGACAAGTCACTATAACCGAAGTAAATTTTTTGCTGTGGGCACATCTAAGAGAGGTTTGTGAAATCAAAGCTAACCATGGAAGGTGGTTAAGTGAAATGTGTGTTATATAACAATTCTTGTTTCTAGAATTACCATTCCTACTACGCAGGGAATTCCAAATGCCAATGTGACTGATGCTAATTTTTTCATAGAATAAATACCTACAAATAAGGAGCATGTGGGATGTAAGTTAAAATTGAGGGTTGGGTGTCTCAACGACCATGATGCTAATTTAGTTTAACCAGCAATCCCACATACACATCTGTTCGACTGAAGTTTGTGGGTAACTTCACTGAAAATCCTCACGAGACAACACTCGTCCATTAGGATAAACGTAGTAGTGGTTCAACAGTTTGTTGCGTAAGCTAAATGCAACCGGATGACCTATGAAAAGGAATTAAAAATAGTTTTACATTTCATTGTTGTTGTATTACTAGAGACTAGCAATATTTAGATTGGGGTGTGAGTAGTATTTAAAATTATCATATTACTATGCTCTTTTAACGACTAATTATACTTTTATGGAGTTTAAATTTCAGGCCATAAATTGTACAAGGGACTAAAGGCAATGAGTATCAGACTTTCATGCAACACTAGCATATTCTGGAGAAAAATTGGAAAAGTTCGGATTAAGCCAAAAACGTTTGAACGCCAACTCATGTTTGAACGTCAACTTGAATAGATTGAAAACCAAACTGTTGCGACATGGCGTGTTGTAGTCAATAAGGAAGACTCTGAGGTACTTGAGTATCACGTTCAAATGAAAACTCACGTTCGAACGTCGACTTGAATTGATTAAAGACCAGATTGATGAATGCAAAGCGCCAAGATGTGCATGGAGTGTGGAAATAGGTTTCCATTGAAGACCACAAGCCACCTGAGTAAGAAGGTCAGGCCCTATCTAGCGTTCGAACGCCCATAAAGCAAAGACAGAAGAAACGTTTGAACGACATACAACGGTCGAATGCCCATAAAGGAAAAATAGATACAACGTTTGAACGTTCTTCACAGGCAGGCTGCGGAGTAGTTGGCTTTTCACTTGGACTTGGGTGGCATACACTATTCCTTCACACTCTCTTCTCTCCCCTCTATTCCTCCTTGCCTATAAATATTCCCCTTGGAGGAGCCTTTGGAGGAATGTTTTTGTGTAGAAGACTAGAACTTGGTTTGTAAGGCTTAGACTACACCAAGAACTAGTAGAAGAAGTAGATGGAGGCTTAGACTCCCACTCATGTAGCTAGTCTTAGATGTATGTTATATTTGCTTGTATCAAGAAAGTTAGTTCATCTTTTTGTTGAGGAAGCAACCCTCCAAAAGTGACTAACTTTCTTCTATTTTCATTGTTCATATCTTTCACTTCCATTGCTTGTGCTCCCTTCTTTCTTAGAAGAGTGAAACTCTTCCACTTTTCTAAAGCTTTACCAAAGCCGTGAAGGGTGGGATGTGATTCACTCATTTTTCGTTGAAAATCGGCTTTTTGTTTATTATGCTTTTAAATTGTAACTCCTCTACTTGAAGGGATGAGTATCACTCACTTTTTTAGCTTGACCAAAGCCATGAAAGGTGAGTAGTTTCTCATTCACTCTTTAGTAAAAGATGATGAATATGTACAAATTATCTGAAATTTATATTTGGGCATTTCCTTTATATTTTAATGCTTTATATTCCACTTGCTTATTGAATGATTGAATGCATCTAGCAAAGCTAAGGTACTTTGTATAATCGTGGGTTATTTCTATGTCACAGATGACTCTTGCATTGAAAGACTCGTTGATTCAAGGCAAGTACCCCAGCTAGATCTTCTGACAACAATTCAATCTTCACCATTATTGTGCTTTATCTAAAGAATGGAACATTAATGTCATGGTTGGATGCCTTGTAGAAACACTTGCTTGTTTGTAGACGGGTTAAGTTTCGGCACAGACAATTCTTTTACACTTCTAGAAAGGCATTGAAACTATGTACTTAATTCTCATAGTCCATCTTTATCTTCTAATTAACTTGCTATTGACACGGGAGTTAATTGAGTTATAAAGCACAAGTATAATAAATCGGATGATTAACTACATGTTCTGATATTCGAACTAAAGGGTGACTGTTTACATTTGAATTTATCTTATATTTTGTCTAAAAAACTCGTGGAAAGAATCTTATATTCTATTCAGGAAATCTCATAACTTCAAACTCTCAAGGTTTCTAGTTACTTGGTCTCTATCACTGTTCACTTGAGAACACCAATCATAGTTCCCTGTGGATTTGACTCCGGACTTAACCGGATTATTATTACAGTTTGACCGGCTACACTTGGGTGTACACATTTTAGATCAAGTCAGTGGGCACTTCTCTTCCAAGAAAACTTCAACTAAAATTTTACAAAGTGGTTTTTATTGGCCTACATTGAGTAAAGATTGTGTATCATTTTGTAAGCCATGTTATAGATTTCAAAGTGATTTCTTCATTTTTATGCCTCCAAATCCTTATGTAATGTGTCTATGTCTTCACTACTCATCCACAACTAGTTGCAAGGTTCCAAAAACCATCATTTATGCTATAATTACCTGCAACATCAAGATTTCAACATTATTCATAAATTCGACTAACTCTAAGTAATTAAATGCAAAGTTGAGTTAAAATGCAAGCAATGAGACTGTTAAATATGCAATATTACGTGCTCATCACACCCCCCCCCCCCAACTTAAGCTTTGGTAGTCCCTAGCAAACTAAATGTAAAAAAAAATAAGCAAACAAAAATAAACCTATTCTAATTCCGCTATTGCATTTAGCACATGCAGCAAACCTTTAAACCCCTAGGTGATCCCTAATGGACGAGTTTTGTCTCGTGAAGGTTTCTAGTGAAAGTACCTACAAACTTCTTTTCCTAGTATCCAATATTTAAAACATATGCCCTTATGTTAACTAGCACTAGGATGTTAACAATAGCTTGGTCCAAACACCCGAACTATTCACACATGAATCGCATCATAGCCTTAAATGCTATTCTAGAGTATCCACCTACACCTTTCCTTTCAAAACTCATGTGTGTGTGAAATGAATATGTAATTTAAGCATTTACTCAACGAAATCCACCTTCACTTAGCTATCCAAATTCAGCTTTGATGCAAAACTCACCAAGTGTTTCTCTCAACAATGAATCACACTATGATTATCCTGGCATGCTTTCCATGTGTATATGTGGGATAGAATCTTGTGCACAAAACTAAGTATGCTCACATAAAATCCAAAAATAAAGTTCATGCATAGAAATGAAACAACCTTGGCA
Source organism: Ilex paraguariensis (assembly GCA_963454935.2). Classification (NCBI taxonomy): domain Eukaryota; kingdom Viridiplantae; phylum Streptophyta; class Magnoliopsida; order Aquifoliales; family Aquifoliaceae; genus Ilex; species Ilex paraguariensis. Next base: position 546,190 of record CAUOFW020002691.1, read on the forward strand.
TAATCTCATGAAAATAATGCTATGCCACTAGATAGTTAAATCAACTTCTCTGTCCTTAAAAGTATGTTTTCCCCATGCTTTGTTAGATCATTAGGACTTTCAAGGATTGTAATAAGGCCTTGGGGTGATATTGAGGCAAGTGAAATGAACGACAGAAGACAACAGAGAGGGTTGTTCTAGGTGAATAACCTTTATTTCAAAAAGATCTCCCTTTTATGGGATTTTCAGGCTAATCACCGTCACTTCACTCTTTATTTCTTTATCCTCTTTTCCTTAACATATTCCTTTTTCTTTGATCATTCTTTCTTCTTTCACCCCTTTCTCTCTCCTTTTTCTTTCTTTTCTCATTCTTTTTCATTCAATATTTTTGAAATTTACATCATTCATCCCTTTTGCTGGGTTTTCACATCACCATTCCTTCTCTTTATAATCAATCATGGTTAGCTCTCAGAACAGCCAAGGTGTGACATATTTTTATCATTTTGCACTGGCTTGGTCAATTGTGTGGCATGGAAACAAATTTTCAACCAAGCTCAAACATGGCACTAGGGATAGAATTTCACAAGAAAAAGGCTAATGCTCAAAGAATTTCAAAGATGGCCTAAGATCATTTCTAAATAAGCATGGGGGAGCATTGCACATTGGCTTAATCCGAAATGTGTACACCCAAGTGCAGGCGATTAAGCTATAGTAATAATCTGGTTAAGTCTGGAGTCGAATGCACATGGAACTATGATTGGTGTTTTGAAGTAAGCAGTGACAAAGACAAGTAACTGGAAACCTTGAGAGTTTTAAGTTATGGGGTTTGCTGGATAGAATATAAGATTCTTTCCAATTGATTTTTTTCTAGACAAATATAAGATAAATTATCAAAGGTAACAATCATTCTTTAGTTTGAGGATCAGAATATGTAATTAATCATCCGATTTATTATACTTGTGCTTTATAACTCAATTAACTCCTGTGTCAACAACAAGTTAATCGGAAGATAAAGATGGACTGTGAGAATTAAGCTCATGGTTCCGATGCCTTTCTAGAAGTTTACAAGAATTATCTGTGCCGAGATTCCATCTACAAACAAGCATGTGTTTCTACAAGGCATCCAACCATGGTATTAATGTTCCATTCTTTAGATAAAGCACAATAATGGTGAAGATTGAAATGTTATTATGAAGATCTAGCCGGGGTACTTGCCTTGAACCAATGGGTCTTTCTATGCAAGAGTCATTTGTAACATAGAAAAAACTCATGGTTGTACAAAATACCTTAGTTTTGCTAGATGCAATCAATCATTCCATAAGAAAGTGAAATATAAAGCATTAAAGCATAAAGGGAATGCACAAATATAACTTCCGGATAATTAATACATGTTCATCACCTCTTACTAAAGAATGAATGAGGAACTACTCACTCTTCATGACTTTGGAAAAGCTAGAAAAGTGAGTGATACTCATCCCTCCAAGTAGAGGAGCTTTAAAGTGAAACACACTAAACAAAAAGCCAATCTTCAACGAAGAATGAGTGAACCACGTTCCACCCTTCACGGCTTTGGTAAAGCTTTATAAAAGTGGAAGAGTTTCACTATTCTAAGAAATAAGAAGCTCAAGCAATGAAAGTGAAAGACATAAACAATGAAAGTAGAAGAAAGCTTATCACTTTTAGATGGTTGCTTCCTCAACCAAAATATGGAGGGTTGCTTCCTCAACCAAAAGATGGAGGGTTGCCTCCTCAATCAAAAGATGAACTAACTCCCTTGATACAAGCAAATATAACATACATCTAAGACAAGCTACATGAGTGGGAGTCTAAGCCTCCATCTAGCTTTCTACCAAGTCTCTCTTCAAGCTCCCACAATAGGAGTATTTATAGGCAAGGAAGAGGGAGCAAAGTAGTGTGGAGGAATAGTACAAGGCATTCAAAGTCCAAGTGAAAGTCTCAATGTCTGGAGAGAAGATCAACCACTCTACAGCCTGTCAGTGGAGAATGTTTGAACATGATCTGGCGTTTGAACGTGGTTTTTATTTTTACTGAATGGGCGTTTGAACGTTGTCTGGCGTTCGAACGTTTCTTCTGTCCTTGCTTCATGGGCGTTCGAATGCCAGATAGGGCCAGACCTTCTCACTTAAGTGGTATGTGGTCTTCTGTGGAAACCTATTTCCACACTACATGCACATCTTGACACTTTGCACTCATCATCTTGGTCTTCAATCAATTCAAATTGACTTTTGAACGTGATTTGTCGTTCGAACGTGGTACTCAAGTACCTTAGGGTCTTCCTTCTTGGCTACAACACTCCATGTTTTAGCAGTTTGGTCTTCTCATAGTTCAAGAGGACGTTTGAACGTGAGTTGGCGTTTGAACGTTCTTGCTTTGTTCCAAGCTTCTCCAATTTTATCCCCCCAATATGCTGGTGTTACATCCAAGTGTGATATTTGTTATCCTTGAGCCCTTGTTCACTTTAGGACTTGCAATGTCATCATTTAAACTCCATCAAAGTATAATTAGTCTTAAAAGGCATAGTAATATGCTAAATTTATGTACTAATCACACAAATCAAGACAAAGTCAATCAACTACCCAAAGGCACATAACCAAAACAAGCATAATGAGATTACTAAACAATTTGAATTTGAAAATTTGTTCTTTGAATAAATGTAAATTCCCTCCAAACAAGGATTGGCATTCAAGCTCACACAGATTCTTACTCATCTTCACTATTAACGTCAAGCACTAAATGTGAACTCAATCCATAAATTACCAAAATTACAAGTTCATGGTGCATTTATGGTTGATTTCAAAATCAAAAAAGTATGTGATACTCTTAGCAATAGGATAAACATCTATAATGTGCTCATGTATTCAAAGTTCAAAATGAAGATCAAATTATCACTAAACCCATGCAGTTTGAATTGGAGAATATAGTTCAATATTAGATATTTCCCACAAAAAGTGTCCAAAATTTTTAAATTTTCAAAATTTTCACATTTCCAACTATTCTATACAAAAAGTGGTGGAACATGTAAATGGTGCACCTCACAGTAGCCAAAACCTACTAGTAGGTTTCTGGAAGGTTGCTAGCTCAGGACCAATTTTTGTAGAATTGTCATAACTTTTGATTCAACCATTCGATTGAGCTGAAATTTTGATACAATACAAAGGACATCTAGATCTACAATTTTCATGTGAACTTTTCCAGATTCTAAGTTGATCATAGTAAAAAAGGAGGAAAACTGAGGTACTGCTACCAAATGGTACGGGTGCTGGTGCTAGTGCCTATGTTACCAAGCACCATTACCTCCTTGATTTCTTTCACTTTTAAGCCTCTAAATCCTCATGAAATGTGTCTATGTCTTCACCAGTCATCCACACTTAATTGCAAGATTCCAAAAGCCATCATTTACGCTATAATTACCTGCAACATCAAGATTTCAACATTATTCATAAATTCTACTAACTCTAAGTAATTAAATGCAAAGTCGAGTTAAAATGCATGTAATAAGGTCGTTAAATATGCAATATTACATGCTCATCACAAAGGTTGGGAAGTGTGACCATAGAAACATAATGCCCCTCTCCCCCGTGCTTGTCATTGAAATTTTTTATTGTTGGGGCATTGATTACATGAGTTCATTCCCCTATATCTTTTGGCTACCTTTATATCCTGTTGACAGTGGACTATGTGTCCAAGTGGGTAAAGGTAATCCCAATTGATGAGCATAGAATATTGCATATCATGTATCTCTTTGCTCCCATTTATACTTGCTTTTGTGGTGAAAATGGGCGAAAATGCATTCAAACTCACTTTTAATGGAGATTCGTGTGCTTGTAGGTAAAGAGCAGGTAAGGGTGTGTATTAAGCCTCTCATCAAGTGCTTAAAGTCAATGGAGAACAAGAGATGGCTTAGCGGATGGCTTGGGACATCAAGAGGCCAAGAAAATGCCAAAATAGGAGAACACCATGATGCTCTCTTATACCTAATGTAAAACCCGGGTAAAAAAAACTTTTTCGAAAAAAGGATAAAATGATAATTTGTCCTTATAATGCAAGTTTAAAATCAATATTTTTTAGAGCTCGGATGAAGTAACAGACCTCACAGTTGGATTTGTATCGCGAAATTGAGTTGCCTAGTCAATTTTCATCGAATTCTGAGATAGTCAGATTTTACACATTTTACGAGACAAACGGGTGACGAATAACCTTTCAAAGGTCCCCAAAAATAAATTTTATAAAAATTCCTTATAATTAAATAAAATTTCAAATAAAATTAATTTGAACTTAAACCGGATTAAAATGAATCGTTCCGGGTTAAAAAAAGGACCCAAAAGTAATAAACGTGCGGGGCGATGTGGACCGCGCAATTAAAAAGTATAAATAGGGGCTAAATATTTGAAAAATCAAATATTCTCACCCTTTAGCCAGCTGAGTTCAGAAGTTGAAGAGAGAAAAGAGAGAGAGAGAGAAGAGAGAGAGAGAGAACTTATTTTTTAAGGCTTTCTCCTCCGATCCAAGGAGTTCTGTCCGTCGAAATTCATCTGACCAAGAACTAGAGTTGGTCTATGTGATGAGGGCTACATGTACGTACGCGATGAGGGCTACATGTACGTACCAAGAACGAAGAATTTCATCAAAGATCCAAGGGAAGGATTTTGGGGAAATTAAAGATTTGGAGGGGTGTTGTGTTCTTGAGGCGTCTACCACTTGTATCACGCTCCAAGAGGTAGAGTTTCTCTTACTTTGGTTCACTTTCTTACATAGGGTGTATTATGAATGGGGTAAGGGTATAGAATAACCTAGGTCACTTGACTATGGTTATGAAAATGAGGAAATGGGTATGGAATTTGGCCTAGACCAATTCCTAGTTATGTTGGCATAGGAAATTACTTGTGGGATTTCCTTGGAACTTGATATTTTGGGCATGCTATATGTTTTATATTATGCCTTGTGAATGAGGTGGAAATTTTTGTGTGATAACATGAATTGTACCTTATGGTATTTTCCTAATTGCCTAAGAGGAAATTAAGTTGTTATAGTATGGTTTATGTATAACAAGCTTGTGAAATTTGTTGAGGATGAATGAGTTGCTATACATTTGTTAATATATTAGCATCATGTTGATTTATGGTAATTATATGCAATTGCTATAGATTGTCATGATATATATGGAGATATGTGGTTAAATTGCTCAATTGGCACTCACTACATGTAGAGCATAACACGGATATTGCAATACTGCACTACATTGCATTTGCACGGGAAAAACACATCCATAAGTATGAGTGTGAATGTGTGGGTGCATGGTTGAATCAAACACCATATTTGGTGATTGATAAATGGCCTCGGGAAAGTTGGATTGAAGATCCGACTGAGTCTCATGAATACATGAAAGGAAAATTGGGTCGGGATAGCAAGAAGGGCTAGACTATCCCTCGGGTGAGAGACCCGGTGATTGGATACGCACTCTGTTGGTATAAGAGCCTATGAAGTGTGTCGGTGTACGTGGAACCATTGGTGGAAGTCCATGAATTCTTTGTCGGTTGGGTGCCGTTGGTGAAAGTCCATAAATATCCACCCCAAATAAAGACCCGGAGATTTTAAATAACCATTTAGAGGATAATATAAATGGCGGGAGCTAGAAGGGCTCGATTTTATGTTCATTGGCATTTGCATGTGTTAAGGAGCCGGGAAAGGCTCGGGGTTAAAATGTGGGAGTGAATCTCATTTCATTTATGGCATGGCATGGTAAATTCCAACATTGAATACATATCTTCTTGATTGGAATGATTACATGATTATATAATTGTGGATTATTGCATGTGTACATTCATATGCACCTAGGTTGGGGAATAGTCTCTGTAGAAAATATTCTACTAGGCATTGGCTCACCCTATAAGGGAACACATTTCAGGTGCGGGGTTTGTACAAGTGGAGGACTCGCATTTGGGGCATCAACGTTGAAGAAAAGTCGTGTTGTGGCTTTTGAAAAAGAAGTTTTTTGAAAACTTTTGTTAAATTCCATTTGATATGTAAATGTATGGAATGTTTTGTAATAAACCTTCTATATATTCACGTTTATATGAAAAACATGGTTAAATATGTTTTGGATGGGAAAAATAGACTTTGAAATGGTTGAGAGGAAAATTAGTGAAAATAGGCTAAACTAGGCAGGGAGTACCAATACAGTCTGGTCCAATAAGCAAATAGTACCGGTACACAGTATCGGTATTCGTTCCAAAACTTTGAAAAAAAATTTTGGAAGGCAGACAGTACTGGTACAATCCAGACGGTACCAGTACTGCCAGGGTCAGTGAATAAATAGAACCAGTACACAGTACCGATACTGTCTCCAAAACTTTGAAAATTTAACACTAAGTGCCATGTTTTTTAACTTTGTTTTCCTTGGTTCCAATGATATAAATGAACATTACATGAGGTATATTGGACCTTGGTTGGAAAGGAACACGGGTTACACATGTGAGTTAAAATTCTGGATAATAAAATAATATTAGTGTGATGTCGGATTGTTAGACACTCACAAGTATTTCCGCGGGTTGACTGGTGGTCAACGGTTAATTAATGACCCCCGGTTTTAGGGGCGTCATAGCTTGGTATCAGAGCATAAGTATATGAATTACCTAGAACTTGATGGGCTTTGGGTCTAGACCATTGCATTCATTGTGCATTCATGTTATGTGTTTAATTGCTACATGTTGTGTGCTACACGTTATGTGCTACATGCTATGTGAAATATATACATGGTCAAATGTATATGAAAAAGGGAAACACTAGAGTTCGAAAACCCAAGGTTATGTTTTGGAAAAAAAGGATGAACGGTGTAGTTCATGGTGTAAAAGTCTACTAGCATGGGGTACACACACTACTAGTGAGACAAGGAGAAAAATCTCCACGTTTTAAACTTGATTCCCTATTTTGGGATACTATGTGAGTGTTCGATTGCTATTTGACATGTGTGTAGATGGCAAATCGAGGAAGAGGACAATAAGGCGGTGGGTGGAACAATCAACCACCACCGGCCTTTGACCAACAAGCCTTTGTGGAGGTTGTTGGTGCGACAGCTACTACGATTGCACAAGCTAGTGCTATAGCTGCTAATGTTGCACAAACAGGTGCAAATGTGGGCTAAGGAGGCACGAGTAACCTCCAGAAGTTTAAAGCACACAAACCTCTGATCTTTCTGGGAGGGGCGGATCCTATGGTGGCTGACCATTGGTTCCGATAGGTGGATAAGATCTTAAGGGCTATGGAGATCACCTCCAATGCCACAAAGATAACCCTAGCTACTTTTCAGGTAGAGGGAGAATCCCAAGTATGGTGGGATTGGGTCAAGGCCTCGAAGAACTTGGAGGTAATGACATAAGCCGAGTTCAAGGAGCTTTTCATGGGCAAATACTTTCCAGTGGCTGCTAGACATGCAAAGGCCCGGGAGTTCTTGGATTTGAGACAAGGCACAATGACGGTGATGGAGTACGTGGCTAAGTTCACTGAGTTAGCCCATTTCGCGGATGATTACGTGGCCACAGACATGGCCAAGGTGAAGAAGTTCGAGGATGGTCTGAAGTTGTCCATCCGGGGTAAAATTATGGGTCTTCTTCTGCAAGACTTGGACTTGATGATCACGACTGCTATGGCCATTGAGAGAGTGGTAGAGGATGTGTGAAACATCCGGGAGGCAGGTGTGAAAGATAAGAAGAAAAAGGGTCAATTCTTTTCTTCTAGCTCGGGAAAGAGACAGAGGATCTTTACTTCCCAAGGACCTTTACTTCCCAAGGACCACAGGGGCAGGGCCATGGTTATCAAGGCCAAGGTCAGGGTCAATCCTCCCAAGGTAGCGGAAATCAACGAACTACATATCAGGCGGGGCAAGGGACATGTTTCTATTGCCACCAGCTGGGACACATGAAACGGGATTGTCTCTAGAGGCAAGGATCCCAAGGCTATGGCTCATCTCAATTATAGTCGTCGGTGGGGTAGCCAAAGACACACTTTGCTCCTCACTACCCCACCATGGGCTAGAGGAGTCAGTATCAATTTCAGGGGGCTACACAAGGTCCTACCACTTCACGTGCGGGGACTCCGTAAGCAGGCCAGATAGGCCAGGGCAAGGGTCGAGGCCGAGGACAAGGCTCACAAGTCGGTACTACAGGGACCCAGGGGCGTGTCTATGCCATTATGCTACAGACTGAGCCGGTAGACCATTCAGTGATACAGGGTACATTCTTACTCTCTCGCTTATGGGCTAGGGTGTTATTTGATTCTGGTGCAGCGCATTCATTTATTGTTGCATCTTGTGTGAAAGACTTGAGCTTAGAGGTTGAGACCTTGGGAGAGCCATTGCATGTGAGTTCTCCTCTAGGAACTAAGGTGAGAGTTGATCAAATATGTCGGGGTTGTGAGTTAGAGATCTTAGGGATTCTACTCAACGTGGACCTTAGGGTCATGGACATGTCGGAGTTTGATGTTATCCTTGGGTTGGATTGGGTGACGGTACATCGAGTCATCATTGATTGTGATCGAAAAAGGGTCACTACGTATATGCTTGATGGTGTTTATTTCAAGTTCCAAGGGGAAAAGCAATATGCCTTACCCCAAGTTGTGTATGATTCTCGGTGGCACGGGCAGTTGATGGGTTGGCTAGCAAACCTAACCTAGAAGACGAGGCAAAATGGGAGTTGGGTCTACCTCGGGTGGTGTGTGAGTATGAGAATGTTTTTCCAGATGAATTACCGGGATTACCTCAACATAGGGATATAGACTTCACCATTGAGTTGCATCCTAGTACATCGCCTATTTCTATAACTCCGCATAGGATGGCGCCAGCTGAGTTGCAAGAACTCAAGGTCCAATTGCAAGAATTGTTGGACAGGGGCCTTATTAGACCCAGCACTTCACCTTGGGGCACTCCGGTATTGTTTACCAAGAAGAAGGACAAGACCCTTCGATTGTGTATAAATTATCTGTAGTTGAATCGGGTTACTATCAAGAATAGGTAATCTTTGTCGAGGATTGATGACTTGTTTGATCAACTAAGAGGGGCACGGGTGATGAGCGCATTATATCACATAATTGACTGCCTCATTACATGAATTTTAACTCAACTTTTGCATCTAAGTACTTAGAGTTAGCCGAAATTATGAATAATGTTGAATTTTCGATGTTGCAGGTAATTATAGCTTAAATGATGGATTTTAGAACCTTCCAACTAAGTGTGGAGGAGTGGTGAAGAGATGGAAACATTACATTAGGATTTGGAGGCTTAAAAGTGAAAGAAATCAAGGAGGTATTAGTGTTTGGTAACACAGGCATCAGCAGCCACACCATTTTGTAGTAATATCTCGGTTTATTCCTTTTAAATCATGATCCACTTCGAATCTAAAAAAGTTCAAAACATAAAAGTTGTAGATCTGGATATCTTCTGTATTGTGTCAAGGTTTCAGCGTAATTGAATGATTGGATCAAAAGTTATGATGATTCTACAAAATTTGGTCTAGAGCAGCAGAGTGTACCGGTACGCATACCGGTACCCCAAACTCCAGTAGCCAAACCATACCGGTACACATACTGGTACGTTGTGCCTAGACTGCCCAGAACACTTGCAACTCATGCTCCACTTGCTTGGGGGTCCCACCATTGATTCTCCCACTTGCCCTCTGACTTCCCTTACACATCTACATGCTTCACACACCCTAGTTGAAGACTTTGGAGGGAAATGCATTAATGAGGATGGGAGAGAAGGGCGCAGCCTTCTTGGGTGCAGGCTATGCTCTTCCTAGCCTGTCAAAAGTCATCCACTCACCTCCCATTGATGAGAGACCTTCACACAGCCTAGGAGAGCCTCAAGGATGAAAATGCATCATCTCACACTCCATATATTCGCATTCACAAGACATTAAGGGATGGATACCTAAGCTTAGCAAATCCAATGAAGAAGATGATGAATATTATAAAATTTATATTTTTGCATTTTCTTATCCATTTCCGTTGTAGTAAGCTTTAATACTTTTGTAATCATTTCAAGTTTAGTCTTGCATTTTACATTTCACCATTGTTATGTTAAGTTTTCTTCATTTCTTGTTTTAAAATGGGTATTGAATATTTTTCTTCATAGTATAAGATTTTCAGCATTAAGTTAAGTTTCATGCTTCATTTCCTCATTATGTCTCTTCGCATTATGTATGTCTTGCGTTTATTTATGAGTAGCTAGATTTTAAGTTTGTTAATCCAAGGGAGACCTTCCCTTGAGGATTTCATTTTAACTCTTCTTCTTTCCTCCACTCAGTGTATGGTGGTTTGGTTTGACTGGGTTAAGAGTGGATGTGGTTGTCAGTCTTTGATATTCCATAGGCCTGGTCACAATTTATGCTTGGATCCTCACCATCTTGTCCCTAGCTTCCCGCGAATCAATCATTCATCTATGCACCATAGGAGGATGACTTCGAGTTGATTTGGGATTCCCATTGGAATGAACCCTTCAGATTAGTCAACACTTGTTTTATTTCATTTTCATTCACAAACTTCAATCACCAAAACACAAACAAAAGATTTTACACTTTTCCATTGTGACAAAATCACCTTCTCACACTTGAACTTTCCTTCCCTGAGGAGACGACCTTGAAATATTTTTCCAAGTAAAACACGACACACAAAAGACTCCTTGCGCTGGGGGAGCACTTTTGTTCACATACGCATTTCATTCCACACATATATTTTGTTCATTTCATTCCATTCTATTGCCCCATCTCTTGCATCATTCTGAGGGAGAGTGACAATCCCTTATACACATAAGCCATAGACACATTGAGGGATGATGTTTAGAGGTTAGAAACAACAATGGAAACGACAAATCATTTCTGGCACCGTTGCCGGGGAAGGTTAAGCGTCGAGTTCAAAGGTGATTTTGGGACCACATAGGTAAGTCTCGTGATTTTCATCATGGGCCAAGGTATGTCATCTAACTTGTATATATTTTTGTTGCAGTTTGTGGTTTGTATTATGTTTCCTAATTTTTATGAAAATGTATCAAATGCCCAAAATTTTGAAAATGTGTGTGAGATTTGTGATCAGTTTGGGCACATCACTAGTGAGTGCCCAATAAATGCCCCATCTTTTGAAAACGTTTGTGAGATTTGTGGTGAGTATGGACACATCACTAGTGAGTGCCCAATAAATGCTCCTTATTTTGAAAATGGTTGTGAGATTTGTGGTGAGTATGGACACATGAATAGTGAGTAGCAAATAAATTATCATGTTCATGACTTTGCATGCGAAGGTTCAAATTCAAATTTGGCCTCTGAAAATTTTTACCCCGACTACTATGTTACAGCGAGTTAGCCGTTACGGTTGGGAGAATGAACCCTTATAATTTTTCATCCAATCTCACACCACCAAATGAATTTTTCCACTATCCAACATATGGGAACTCAACTGAAGAAGAATTGGAAAATATTTTGTGTGATTTTATGCAATACCAAATGGAATTCAATGCCCAAATAACCCAACAACTTTCTGAAATTAGAGATGGACTTAATACATGAACTAATGCTATAATTTATGTGCATGAAGAACAACATCTTGAGCATAGTCAATGTATTGAGGATGATTATCTCAATGAAATGCATATTGATGTTGAATCTCCCACCATTCTAGATTGTGAAAAATTTGGTGAAGTTATTATCTCACATGAGGTAATGAGCCCAAGGTTATTTTGTCATCTTTGAGTGGTGTTGAGATTCACATTTCTCAACTTGGGGAGGGCATTGAAATGGAGTTAAGTGTAGATAATTTTGAAGAGAAATTGTATACTCCATTGTTGGAATTGCATAAATTTGGATATACCTCAGTTCGGTTGAGAATTTTGAGTCAACATCCTTTCTATGTTTGGATTGATGGTTTAAGAAGGGCATTTATACAACAAAAAAAATTTTAAAATCAAAAAAATCAATGGTTGAAAGCTCATACCCGAATTGAAGCCAGATTGATATGTGTTATTTTTGTTTTATTTTCATGTACATAGTAGTTAGACTTATTTTATTATTATATTTTTCTTCTCTTGATGTTGTAGTGTAGAATTGTTTACCTCTCCCTAATTTGGACTCATTTCATTTTGAGCATCATAGTAGAAAATCTCATTCCATATCATGTGCGAGTTTAAGTTGGGGGGTGTAATCAAAAGTTTTTGTTTTCCCTTTAATGTGTATGCAAAAAAAAAGAGAGAAAAAGAAAAGAAAAAGGGGGTATCTTATTTCTCATGTCACTTTCATTTTTCTCATTGCATGATTCCTTGTGCATTGAGGACAATGCATAGTTCAAGTTAGGGGGTAAGGTGCACCATTTACATGTTCCACAATTTTTTGTATATAATAAGTTGGAAATGTAAAAATTTTGAAAATTTTGGACATTTTTTGTGAAAAATATCAAATATTGAACTATATTTCCCTACCCTAATTGTCATGGGATTTGTGATTTCTTAATCTTCCTTTTGAACTTTGAATACATGAGCACATTATAGAAATTTATCCTATTGCCAAGAGTATCACATATGTCTTTTCTTTCAAACTCAACCCTTGTGCACCTTTAGTGTCTGACATGAATAGTGGAGATGAATAAGAACTCATGTGAGCTTTAATGTCAATCCTTGTTTGGAGGGAACTTACATTTATTGAAGGAACAATTTTTCAAATTTCAAATTTGTTCAATAATCTCATTATGCTTGTTTTGGTTAGGTGCATTTGAGTAGTTGATTGACTTTGTCTTGAAATGCAATGTGCTCTCCCATGCTTATTTGGAAATGATCTTAGGCCATCTTTGAAATGCTTTGAGCTTTAGTTTTTTTCTTGTAAAATTATATCCCTAGTATCATGTTTGAGCCTTGTTGAAAATTCGTTTTCATGCCACACATATGACCAAGCCAATGCAAAATGATTAAAAAAAAAAAAATCTACATCACCTTGGTTGTTCCTAGAGTTGAGTATGAGTGATCATAAAAGAGAAGGAAGTATGGCGGAAACTCAACAAACGGGATGAATGATGTTGTATGAAAAAGAATGAAAAATCCAGGAAAAGGAAGAATAAAAGAGTGAAAAGAAGAAAAGAATGAAAAAAGAAAAGGAAAATGTTAAGGAAAAGAAGAAAAAGAAATAAAGAGTGAAATGATGGTTATTAGCCTGTAAATCCCATATAAAGGGGGATCTTTTTGAAATAAATGTCATGCACTCGAAACAACCCTCTTTGTTATCCTACATCCTTCATTCATTTACCTAGATATCATCCCAAAGCCTCATTACAACCTATGAAAGTCCTAAATGATCTAGAGAATCATGGGGGATGCATACTTTTAAAGAAAAAAAAAAGAAGTTGGTTTTGCTGTCTAATGCCCTAGCATTCCTTTCATGAGATTATGCCAAGGTTGTTTCAGTTTTATGCATACTTCATTTTTGGATTATATGTGAGCATATTTTGGTTTGTGCATAATATTCTATCTCACATATACACATGGAGAGCATGCTAGGATAATCATAGTGTGATTCATTGTTGAGAGAAACCCTTGGTGAGTTTTTGCATCAAAGCTGAATTTGGATAGTTAAGTGAATGTGGATTCTGTTGAGTAAATGCTTAAATTACATATTCATTTCACACACACACAAGTTTTGAAAAGAAATGTGTAGGTGTATCCTCTAGAATAGCATTTAAAGCTATGATGTGTTTCATGTGTGATTAGTTCGGGTGTGTTGAACAAAGTTATTGTTGACATCCCAGTGCTAGTTAAGATAAAAGAATATGCTTTAAATATTGGATACTAGGAAGAGAAGTTTGTAGGTACCTTCACTGGAAACCTTCACGAGACAAAACTCATCCACTAGGGATCACCTAGGGGTTTAAAGGCTTGTTGCATATGCTAAATGCAATTGCGGAATTAGAATAGGTTTATATTCGTTTGCTTACTTTTTACATTTTGTTTGCTAAAGACTAGCAAAGCTTAAGTTGGGGGGTGTGATGAGCGCATAATATTGCATAATTGATGGCCTCATTATATGAATTTTAACTCAAATTTTGCATCTAAGTACTTAGAGTTAGCCGAAATTATGAATAATGTTGAATTTTCGATGTTGGAGGTAATTATAGCTTAAAGGATGGATTTTAGAACCTTGCAACTAAGTGTGGAGGAGTGGTGAAGAGATGGACACATTACATGAGGATTTGGAGGCTTAAAAGTGAAAGAAATCAATGATGTATTGGTGTTTAGTAACATAGGCATCAGCAACCACACCATTTTGTAGCAGTACCTCGGTGTTCGTCCTTTTGGACCATGATCTACTTGGACTCTGAAAATGTTCAAAAGACAAAAGTTGTAGATCTGGATGTCTTCTGTATTGTATCAAACTTTTAGCTCAGTTGGATGGTTGGATCAAATGTTATGACGATTCTACAAAAACGGGTCCAGAATAACAAAGTGTACCGGTACGCTGTGCCTAGACTGCCCAGAACGCCTGCAACTCATGCTCCACTTGCTTTGGGGTCCCATCATTGATTCTCTCACTTGCCCCCTGACTTCCCTTACAAATCTACTTTCTTCATACACCCTAGTTGAAGACTTTGGAGGGAAATGCATTAATGAGGATGGGAGAGAAGGGGCAGCCATCTTGGGTGTAGACTATGCTCTTCTTAGCCTGTCAAAAGCCATCCACTCACCTCCCATTGATGAGAGGCCTACACATAGGCAAGGAGAGCCTCAAGGATGAAAATGGATCATCTCACACTCCATATATTCAGCATTCACAAGCCATTAAAGGATGGCTACCTAAGCTTAGCAAATCCAATGAAGAAGATGATGAATAGTGTAAAATTTATATTTTTGCATTTTCTTCTCCATTTCCGTTATAGTAAGCTTTAATACTTTTGTAATCTTTAATCCTTGCACCTTAATGTCATTCATTTCAAGTTCATTTCAAGTTTAGTCTCGCATTTTACATTTCACCATTGTTATGTTAAGTTTTCTTCATTTCTTGTTTTAAAATGGGTATTGAATATTTTTCTTCATAGTTTAAGATTTCCAGCATTAAGTTAAGTTTCATGCTTCATTTCCTCATTATGTCTCTTTACATTATGTATGTCTTGCCTTTATTTATGAGTAGCTAGATTTTAAGTTTGCTAATCCAAGGGAGACCTTCCCTTGAGGATTTCATTTTAACTCTTCTTCTTTCCTCCACTCAGTGTACAGTTATTCGGTTTGAATGGGTTGAGAGTGGATGTGGTTGTGAATCTTTGATATTCCATAGGCCTGGTCACGATTTATGCTTGGATTCTCACCAACTCGTCCCTAGCTTCCCACGAATCAATCGTTCATCTATGAACCATTGGAGGAAGGCTTCGAGTTGATTTGGGATTCCATTGAAATGAACCCTTCGGATTAGCCAACACTTGTTTTATTTCATTTTCATTCACAAACTTCAATCACCAAAACACAAACAAAAGATTTTACACTTTTCCATTTTGACAAAATCACCTTCACACACTTGAACTTTCTTTCCCTGAGGAGACGACCTTGGAATATTTTTCCAAGTAAAAAATGACACACAAAAGACTCCTTGTGCTTGGGGAGCACTTTTGTTCACATTCGGATTTCATTCCACACACATATTTTGTTCATTTCATTCCATTCTGTTGCCCCATCTCTTGCATCATTCTGAGGGAGAGTGACACTCCCTTATACACATAAGCCATAGACAAATTAAGGGATGATGTTTAGAGGTTAGGAACAACAACGAAAAATGACAAAGGAGCGGGTCTACTCCAAGATAGATCTCCACACCGGTTACTATCAGTTGAGGGTTAGGGAGGCGGACGCAGTATGGGCATTTCAAGTTTACAGTTATGCCTTTTGGATTGACGAATGGCCCAATGATATTCATGGATCTCATGCATAGGGGGTTTCAACCCTACCTTGATCAATTCATTGTGATTTTTGTTGATGACATCTTGATCATCTCCAAGTCTGAAGATAAACATGAGGGTCACTTGAGGGTTGTTCTTCAGACCTTGAGAGACCATCAGTTGTTCACCAAGTTCAGCAAGTGTGAATTTTGGCTTACGGTAGTGAAATTCTTAGGGCACGTGGTGTTAGCCTCGGGTGTATTCGTGGACCCAAAAAAGGTTGAGGCAGTCATGAATTAGGAGAGGCCAAAGTCAGTTTTCAAGATACGTAGTTTCTTATGATTGGCAGGATATTACTAGAGGTTCATTGAGGACTTCTCTCGACTAGCTGCACCTATGACCAAGTTGACTCGGAAAGAGGTCAAGTTTGAGTGGAATGATGTGTATGAGAAGGCATTTCAGGAGTTGAAGCGGAAGCTTACTTCGGCTCCTATTTTGATAGTCCCGGAAAAGGGACAGAGGTATACAGTATACTATGATATCTCCAAGGATGGACTTGGATGTGTTTTGATATAGTCCAAAAGGGTGGTGGCTTGTGGTTCTCAGTAGTTAAAGAACCACAAGCAGAATTACCCCACACATGACATGGAGTTGGCAGCCATTGTCTTTCCCTTGAAGGCTTGGCGCCACTATTTATACGGTGAGCAATTTGAGGTGTTTTCGGACCATAAAAGTCTGGAGTACATCTTTACACAACGGGACCTCAACATAAGGCAACGTAAGTGGATGGAGTTTCTAGAGGACTACGACTTCACTTTGTATTACCATCCCGGTAAGGCAAATGTGGTGGCTGATGCACTCAGCAGGAAGTCACGGGGAGTCTTGGCTAGTGTGGCTTCTCAGGAGTGGCAGATGCTCAAGACTATGGGACAGTTCGGGCTACATTACATGGGGCAGGCTCAAGGTACTTTAGGGAGTTTGGTGGCCACACCTTCCCTACTGAGTAGGGTGATTGAGTCCCAGAGTCCGAATGCAGAGTTACCATCCATCAGGGATGAGGTACAAGCAGGTATGAGTGATGAGGGCTGGACCATTCACTCGGATGATAGTCTTCAGTTTAGGGGAAGGATTATGGTTCCCCAGTCTACGGAGCTCAAAGAAGAAAACCTTAGGGAATTCCATTGCTCCCAATTTCGGATCATAGTCTTCAGTTTAGGGGAAGGATTGTGGTTCCCCAGTCTATAGAGCTCAAAGAGGAGATCCTTAGGGAATTTCATTGCTCCCGATTTGTTGTGCATCCAAGTGGCATGAAGATGTATAATGATCTCCGTCGCCAGTATTATTGGAGTAGGATGAAGAAAGACGTTGGGAATTTTGTTAACCGATGTCTCACGTGTCAGCAAGTGAAAGCTGAACACTAGAGACCAGCAGGATTACTCCAGTCCTTGGAGGTAGCTGAGTGGAAGTGGGAGCATGTCACGACGGATTTTATGACTCATTTGCCACAGACATCGCGGGGGCATGACGTGGTATGGGTGATAGTGGACTGGCTTACTAAATCGGCACACTTTTGGCGCTGCGGATGACCTTCATACTGGAGGAATTTTGCAGGTCGTATATACGGGAGATTGTCCAGTTGCATGGGGTGCCCGTATCCATAGTATCAGATCGGGATCCCAGGTTTACGGCTCATTTTTAAGAGAGTTTCTAGCGAGCTATGGGGACATAGTTGATGATGAGCACAATTGTTCAATACAAAGCACTAAAGTTTTGAAATCAAGAACAAAGGAAAAATCAAGAGAAAAATCTATTTCTCTTGAGAACTAGGGTTTGAAGATGAGAAAAAGAGCTTTAATGGTTATCCAATCATAACATTGTTTAAAACATGGTAATAATAGCAAGAATAGAGAGAATCAAAGATTTCATAGCATACATACAAGATTTAGAGTCAAAAGAATACATATTTATAAGCCCTAACCTTAATGTAAGAGAATAGGAAGAAACCCCTACCTTGGTATTTTTGAAAAACTAGGGTTTTGATTCAATCCAATGTGCAAATCCCCTTTGATCTTGTGTTTTTCCCTCTCTTTCTTTCTCTCTAAGGTTTTCTAGGATTAGGGATGTTGAAATGGGACTAAATGGGATGTCCTGACGTATTTATAGGGAGAAAATTGGGCCCTAGATCGCGACTTAAAATTTTTGGACTTTTACAGAGTGTACCGGTACACGTACCAGTACGCTTAAGTTATTGGAGTTCGCCGTACCGGTACGCTTGTCCAGTTTTTTTTTACCTTTTTCACCCATTTTTCATCTTCAATCCATTTTTAACCCTTCGGAAACCTACTCCAACTTGTACAACATACCTTTGCACATCAAACATGGTTGGTACTAATTCTATTGCATCAATTTCATATGTTTCCAAACTAAAACTACATTTTAACTACTCTTTACTCAAGCTTTTACCATATTAACATTTTCAAAAGAAATCATTACTTGCTATATATATATATATATACATATATATATAACGATAAAAGTGTGGGGTTTACACTTAGATGTAGGGATAATCTTTCCCATCTCCGATAGTAAATGGGTTAGTCCAACCCAAGTTGTGCCCAAAAGGTCTGGGGTCACAATGGTCAAAAATGAAGCCAATGAACTAGTACCAGCTAGAGTTGTCACAGGATGGCGAATGTGTATTGACTATCGAAAACTCAATTTGGTGACTAGGAAATACCATTTCCCTCTTCCCTTTCTGGACCAGGTTCTAGAGAGAATTACAGGTCATGAATTTTACTGTTTCCTGGATGGGTATTCCGGGTAAAATTAAATTGAGATAGCACTCAATGATCAGGAGAAAACCACATTCACATGCCCCTTTGGCACTTTTGGATTCAAAAGGATGCCATTCAGACTTTTTAACGCTTCTGCAACATTCCAAATATGCATGTTGAGTCTATTCATGGATGACTTCTCTTTTTATGGTGACTCATTTGATTTGTGTCTGACCAACCTAGAAAATGTGTTGATAAGATGTAAAGAAGTCAATCTGGTACTTAATTGGGAGAAATGCCACTTCATGGTAACACAGGGCATTGTCTTGGGTCACATTGTGTCATCTGAGGGCATGAAAGTTGACAATTTCAAAATAGATCTGATTGGAAACTTGTCTACTCCCAAGACTATAAAGGATGTCCGATCATTTCTGGGACACACATGATTTATAAGAGATTCATAAAAAATTTCAATACCATAGCAAAACCCATTTGTCATCTCTTGAGTCAGGACATAATCTTTGATTGGAGTGAAGCGTGCCAAAAAGCTTTTGATAAGCTGAAAGGCATGTTAATTTCTACCCCAATAATGCAGCCCCCTGACTGGACTCTGCCCTTTGAACTCATGTGTGATGCAAGTGATTATGTTGTAGGTTCTGTATTGGGACAAAGAAAAGATAAGAAACCACATGTCATTTACTATGCAAGTAAAACTTTGAATGATGCTCAAATAAATTATTCAACAACTGAAAAAGAATTGCTTGCGGTAGTTTATGCTTTGGAAAAGTTTCATCCTTATCTTGTTGGTTCTTCTATTACTGTGTTCAATGACCATGCATCAATAAAATTCTTACTCACAAAGAAGGATGCTAAGCCTAGCCTCTTAAGATGGATACTTTTACTTCAAAAATTTGACCTGGTCATTAAGGAAAAAAAATGTGTTGAGAATGTGGTAACAGACTATCTATCCAGGTTAACTTATGAATTTCACGAGGATGGACTACTAATCAATGAAAAATTCCCTGATGAACAAATGTTCATAATTGATGAGACCCCATGGTACGCTAATATTGCTAATTTTCTTGCTACTGGAACACTCCCTCTGTCCTTTTCCCCCACGGACAAAAAGAAATTTCTGAGGGAGGTTCGTAACTTCTTTTGGGAAGATTTGTACGTATTTAAGTACTGTAAGAATCAAATCATAAGATGTTACATCCCCACTCGATAAAGCAGACATGTAATAACATTTTGTCATTCTGAAGCATGTGGTGGTCACTTCTCCTCAAGAAAAACCGCTGCAAAAATCTTACAGTGCAAATTTTACTGGCACACACTTTTCAAAGATGTCCATGTTTTTTGTTTAAATTGCGATAGATGTCAAAGGTTGGGAAGCATTTCAAAAAGAAACATGATGCCCTTGAATCCCATTCTGGTGGTTGAAATTTTTGACTGTTGGGGCTTTGATTTTATGGAACCATTTGCCCCTTTCTTTGGCTATCTATACATTTTAGTGGTTGTAGACTATGTATCCAAATGAATTGAGGCAATTCCATGTCGAAAATAATGATCACCAAATGGTGATCAAATTAAGATTTCATCCTCAAATCAAGGGATATGCAAATCTATACTCAAATATTTATTGTGAGATTTCATCCTTCTTTAAAGATTTAATGATTATATTTTATCATCATTTAAATTTGAATTTTTATTCCTTTAAATTTGAGTTTAATTTTTTTATTTATTTAGATTTAGATAAAAATTTAAGTTTTTATTAGAGATGATATTATATATGATAAATAATGATATCTATGACACATTATGATGCAAAGTCTGAATCATCTTGATATCTACGCGTATGTTGATTGATTATCAATGTTTTTTTTTTAATACAGTAATTATCAAGTTCAAATGAAGAAAAGAGAACAACAAGTTCGACGTTTTGAAATGAGTCTTGGGGTGTGTTTGGGTAATGGGTTAGGATAAGATAGGATTTTTTTTATATATATCCTAACCAATCCAACTCAAACCCACTCATCCACCTTAAATCCCTAACCTTGAAGTATATCCAATCCAAACCCTTGTTTGGGAACAAATGTGTAATTCGGTGGGTCCCATAAATGACACCAACAATTTTGTAATAATTTTGTAAACCCCCACACTTTTATTTTCATAAGTAGCAAGTAAATATATGAAATATTTTGTAATCGAAATTGTACCAACTATGTTTGATGTCCAAATGTATGTTGTATAAGTTTGGGTTGGTTTTAGAAAGGTTTGGAATGGATTAGAAATAAAAAAAAAACAAAGAAAACAAGCAAAACTGAACAGACCGTACTAGTACTGCGTACCGGTATGCTCTGTAAGTTCCAAAAATTTAAGTCGCAATCTGGGGTCCACTTTTCACCCTATAAATACATAATGATGCCTCCATTAGTCCCATTTCAACATTTTTAACCCTAGAAAGTCCTAGAAAGGAAGAAAGGAGGAGAAAAACAAGAGATTAAGAGTGGATTCAAGTTGGGGAAAGATCAAATCTCAAGTTCTTCACACAAAACCAAGGAAGAAGAAGGTAGGAGATTCTTCCTATTCTCTTACATTGAGGTTAGGGTTTACTTATATGTATTCTGTTCACTCTAAATCTTATTTTTTTGTTAATAAATCATTGATTCTTGATATTCGTGCAAACACTATCATGTTTTAAACAAATTTATGGTGGGATAACTATTAAATCTCTTCTTCTTGACTCAAAACCCTAGTTTACAAGAGAAATGAATTTTTCTCTTAATTTTTCCTTTGTTCTTGATTTCAAAACTTTAGTGCTTTATATTGAACCACAAAATGGTATTTATGATGATCTCTTGCATATTTTCTTAAATTGTTCTATTGGAATGCTACTTGTGAAATTTGGGAATTTTTGAATGTATTTGTGATTGGAGAAATTGATTGAATATTGTATCTCTTGTGGATGTTTGGATGACCATGGGTAGCCATTGACCGGATATCGTAGAGTGGGTTATATGCGTTTCTTACTCCGTGTGGATTTGAAGGTTCCCTATCACTCGTAATGGGGTTGGTGCCTTGCGAGGACCAAACTACTATTGGCTCACGTGTTATCGAGGCTAAGGGTTAGTATACTATTCCTAGGTTGGATTCATCACTGCCATGAGTTGGTATACGTCCTTCCTAAAGGTTGGATATCCTTATGAGGATTTGAGTTTGTGTGTGTGGGCCAGGATGTTCTCGATGTGTTTATTCATGCGAATCATGCATCATACCTGAGATACGAAAACAAGTTGTGGATTTATGGTTTATTGTATCAGAAACGGTTTTTTACAAGAGCTTGTGGAAGTATGAGATTCTACAAGAACTTATGGGAAATGGTTTATGATTGGAAATGATGTGTTATTTGTAACTTGGCGTTATTACTTCACTTAATTTATGGCTATTGTGTAAACTTGAGTTCTATTGAAATATTTCTGTTTTCTTTCAAAAAAAATTAATATATAATATTTGCGAAATGAGACCGACTTGTTTTACATATTTTTCTAACTCTTGTTTGAGTTTGGGAGGATGTTGCTATAGAGCTTAGTGCTCACCCCCTACAACATCATATTTTTCAAATTTTGGCTTAGAGGAAGAACTCGGAAGCGAAGCGCAGGTACAATGGAAAGCTCCACTAGATGGGCACGTGGATCCCGAAGTGGATATTTAGGGTTGTACTCCCCTATGTACTAGACCAGGAAATTCCTTTTGAGACGATGTAGAGTCTAATCTTTTGTTATTATGCTGCAAATTAAACTTGATTCTTTTGGATGTAATTGTCATGGTTGGGCATATTCTTTTGAGATGATGTTGTAAATATTAGATATGATGAATGAAATTTTATTTATTGATAGATTTGATTAGTTGCTCTCTGGATGTGAATGGTTTTAAATTGTAATGTCGTCCAAGGTAATTTTTGGAGCGTTACAAATTTAGTATTCTACCTATGATTCTATCTACTATAAAACAATCCAATCAAAATCTTATCCCATCCTATGTTTGGATTGGTGAATTATCCTAATAAAATTACACATTTGTCACAAACTGTGAAGCTTGGCATGCCTTGAATTACAGTTCTTGCAACTTTGACGCCATCAACTCCAAAATAATGCCTAAACATTTTAGACATAAATTAAGAAAAAAAGGCCAAAACAATAAACAATTAATGTAGCATCTCACCTATTGACTAGGGAAAAGCTACAAATACTTTTTTTTTTTTAACGAAAGGAAATTTTATTTATTCACAGAACAAAAAATTACAAGAAAGAAATAAGGAACAAACACCTTTTATAACAACCAAACTCAAAAGCAAGGCACAATGAAAGAACAACCAAACTCAATAAGGCTCAAAAGAAACAAACAAAAAACTCAGCAAAACCCATATAAAGTAAGCAGCACCTCCCCAAGTCCAAAATCTTCATCATAAGCATCTTTTTTCTTCCAAGGAATTTCAAACAAATCAACTCTTATCTTCAAAGGCAGAAGCTCTAGGGGCAGCAAAGCAGGCTAATCTTAGCCCTTATCACCAAAAACCACCCTCTACATTCATATTGACTGTGTGTGTGCGCATGTAGACAAAGAGAATAAGAGAAAAAGACAAGACCCAACATCTCTTAATGGTGTTCAAGATCTGATGTTCGAGATCTAGATCTGTGGGTGTCGTGTACCTATTCGAGTGCTTGATTTGGAGAAGTCGAAGGCTGGAGAAAAAGATAGGGATGAGTGGCTGTTGTTGACAAGCTCAGGAGAAAGAGAAAGGGATGAGTGGCTGAAGTTGACAAGCTCAGGAGAAAGATTAATGGCTGAATTGGTGGAGAAAGAGAGAGGGGCAAATATGTCTGGGGGGATAACCCTTGGCTTGGGTTTGTAACCCATTGGGGGGCTGGGTTAATTGAAACCGGTCTATAGGGGTTAAATGCTACTGTTGCAACCGGGTCAAGGTTTGACCCAGGATTGTTATCCAGCCTCAAAAAATACTTCCCAAACAAAGAATAAATGGGACCCACTACCTTATTTACCCTATCCTTATGGGTGTTAACCCCATTTATCCCTTTATTCAAACATGCCCTTGGAACTTCCGTTGTCTATAAAACTAATTTCTTAAGATCTCTCAAGTCATCATTCCCCCTCCCTTTGGCAATTTCAAACCCCTATACTACCCCCCTCCCCAACAAAAAAAAGGAAGAATTACATTCAGATTCCCTGAGATTTGTCACTTAATCACTCAAACCTTCTGATATTTGAAATATTACACACAGACCGCGTGAAATTTGTACGCGCGTAACACTTGGACCTGTGGTGTAAATATATCAAATAATTAATTATACTTATACCCTCTAAAATTTGTAAGTATATCATACTTAGACCCTTTAAGTTTAAAATATTATACTTAGACAAAAAATACTCTAATCAAATATAGAATATCAAATATTTAAAATTTTACAACCAAAATTTATATTTTATTGTATAATTTATTGAAATAAAATTTAAAAATTAAAATTTTAATTTTTTCTTAAAAAATCGTAATTAGTATACAATTATACTATCTATTGGAATAAAATTAAAAAATCAAATAAGATGTCTAAGTCATTCAAAATAGAACATGCATTGTACATCTAAAATTCATGTTCTATTATATTATTTATTGAAATAAATTCAAAAATAAAAGTTTAATTTTTTTAAAAAAAGTTATAGTTAGTATATAATTATACTATCTATTAGAATAAAATTAAAAAATTAAACAAGGGATCGCACTATAATGCATATAATATCTTTTAACTTTAATTGGTATTTTAATTTGATCGTTTAAACGATCAAATTATTTTCCAATAGATAATATACTAATTACAATTTTTTAAGAAAAAA
Source organism: Ilex paraguariensis (assembly GCA_963454935.2). NCBI lineage: Eukaryota > Viridiplantae > Streptophyta > Magnoliopsida > Aquifoliales > Aquifoliaceae > Ilex > Ilex paraguariensis. The sequence continues at coordinate 570,756 of CAUOFW020002691.1, forward strand.
TTTAATTTTTATTTTTGATTTTATTTCAATAAATAATATAATAGAGTATGAATTTTGGTTGTAAAATTTAAAATATTTGATATTTAATCTTTAATTATAATATTTTTTGTCTAAGTATAATATTTTAAAATTAAAGGGTCTAAATATTATATACTCACAAATTTTATCGAGATCTAAATATAATTTATTGACTGATAAATTTAAAGCAAGGGTCAACGTACTATGCACGGATAAATCTCAGAAAATTTGTATGTAATATTTTCAATATCAGTGGGTATTAAGCGTCAAATTTAAGAGAATATACGTGTAAATCTCTCCAAAAAAAAAAAAACCAGGGCTCTTAAGTGGGACACTCCTTTCCCATCTCTGTCCAGAAAAGTCTTGCAATTCCCCTCCAGGTGCCCTAACCAAAATCACCAGCCACAACCCATTCGCCAAAATTCCCCAATCATGGAAGACAGTATATTGTCATCAATCGGCCTGGAAATCATCGGCGTGATGTCCCCAGTCTCCGTCTGCATGCTCCTAGTCGTCCTCCTCGTCTACTCTCTCTCCTCCCCCTCTTCCTCCTCTCCCATTCGCTCCGCCGCAACCCTCGTTTACCTTGAATCGCCCACCGACTCAGCCTCCCAAAAGCTTGAAGGCGCACTCCTCAACGCCTTGGTCTTTATCATCCTCATCGCCATCGTCACGTTTCTCTTGGTCGTCCTCTACTACTACAATTTCACAAACTTCCTAAAGAACTACATGCGCTTCTCCGCCTTCTTCGTCCTCGCCACCATGGGTGGCTCCATTTTTCTGTCAATTATCCAGCATTTCTCCATACCCATCGACTCCATCACCTGTTTTGTGCTGCTTTTCAACTTTACCATTGTGGGTGTGCTCTCAGTTTTCTCCGATGGGATTCCGATTCTCTTAAGGCAAGTTTATATGGTGCTTTTGGGGATAATTGTGGCTGCTTGGTTTACTAAGTTGCCCGAATGGACCACTTGGGTCTTGTTGGTGGCATTGGCTGTGTATGATCTGGTGGCGGTTTTGGCACCAGGGGGGCCTTTAAAGATTTTGGTTGAACTGGCCTCCAGCAGGGATGAGGAGCTTCCGGCTTTGGTCTATGAGGCCAGGCCAACTGTTCCGGGGAATCGGGGGTCTAGCTTAGGGCTTTTGGTTGCTGGGGTATCGGATTCTAGTGAGGGGTCAGTTGAACTGCAGGTTGTCTCACAAAACAATGAGAGTCAAAATCCGAGTCATTCATCTGAGTATACCTCGGTTGAGATTCAAAATGATGAGCTTGAGATTGCTATAGATGAAGGGGAAACATCTCCTTTGGTGCCTAATTTGTGGGAGAGGGACTCATCGAGTGGGGAGTCTTCTTTTGAGGTCCACTTGACTGAGCATTCGGCTTCCAATGATAGATATAGGCGGTCTGAGATAGTTGTTGATGAGGAAATGTCTCCACTTGTTGAGTTGATGGGTATAGGGAATGGAGAGAGAGATCAGACTAGGAGGGAGGGTTCGGATAGCTCTGTGCCAACAAGCCGGGGTATAAAACTTGGTCTGGGAGACTTTGTTTTTTACAGTGTGCTAGTGGGCAGAGCTGCGATGTATGATCTGATGACTGTGTATGCTTGTTACCTTGCGATTATATCGGGACTTGGGTGCACTCTTATTTTGTTGGCTGTTTGCCGTCATGCTTTACCAGCTCTCCCCATTTCTATTGCACTTGGAATTATGTTTTATTTCTTGACGCGGTTATTAATGGAACCTTTTGTGGTTGGGACAGCCACAAATTTGATGATGTTCTGACTCTTTTCTTTCTTCATGGAGGACATGGATATTCATATGGGAACAGATATTTGCTGCATGACGAATCTCCTTTGAGCTCTTGTAACTGTCTCATGATTGAAGTTTTGGATTGGATTATTCTGCCAGTCAAGACCATCTGGTATTGTGTTGAAACTGTAAATTGACAGGCTTTTCAGGCTGATCTACCTTCAATATTAAAGCTAATTCTGTCATTTTAAAGTGATTCAGCTGTATTTTCATTGAAATTTAATCTCAATGTGTGTGATGATTCTATGTGTAAATCACATGGTGTAACATACATTGCAACAAAAATTATATTTCTTATACTTTTTCATAAGGTTTGGTTGTCATGGCATTTGCTTAATATGCTCTGATGTTATCTTTACTATTTGATGGGAACCCTTAAACTAATTCAAGAACCCACACGCAAATTCATTGAAGAATTTCTAAGAAAGTTCACAAATTAGATTATAAGAACCAACAACCCTAGACTCAATGTTTTCTAGAAACAAGAACCCAGGGTTAAAAATTCAAGAAAAAGACGCCTCACTCGAGATTGAGCGATAAGTCAATGAACGTCACAAGAAAGATTGATTCTTGATAAGTTCTTGAAATAGTTCTTGGAAGAACAATAAGGTAGAAAACCTCACAATACTCATAAAAATGATATTTTGTATTGTACAAGGTCTTATGTGTGCATATAAAGCCCTAAAACACGTCAAAACCATTCCTACTTTTTAGCTAAGTTGTCTTAATCCAAATAAGAAAAGGAAACAAATCCTAATCTGCTAAGGAGAACGTAACACTCAGCAATTCTGCCCCTTTAAAGGCCTAACAATAATAGGAATTTATATTTTGACAATCCAAACTCAAATAGGAATAACTAAAGTTGGGCTTAAAACAAGTAATTAGCCTAAAATCCCGAAATAACCTAAATCAGCACATACAACCACTTAATCAGGTTTGTAGGACTGGAATTACATTAAAATAAACTTGAGGCCTTTTTCCCTTAAAGCCTACGCATACGATGGTAGAAAAAGTCTCCAAATGCACTCTCCATGCTTGAACTTGCACAATCAGCCCATATGTCTTGAATTAGCCCGTTCAATGCTTCCTTCATCTTTTTTACTTTCGCCTGAGTCATAGGACTTCCATTTATGCTCAACGGATCAGATTGCATCACATCATTTCCCCTCTTCTCAAAAGGGTTCGTCCTCGAATCTCTGTCATCTGCAATAAAAGGAGAAAGATTAGTAGCATCAAAAGTAGCGCTAACACTATACTCACCAGGAAGATCTAGTTTGTAAGCGTTATCATTTATCTATGCCACCACTTGAAAAGGCCCATCTCCTCTAGGCTGCAACTTAGAACGCCTTTGTGCAGGAAAACGCTCCTTTCGCATATGCACCCAAACCCAATCTCCAAGCTCAAAAACCACCCTCTTATGCCCCTTATTAGCTTGAGTAGCATATTGCTTCATTCGCCTCTCAATGTGCAATCTAACTTTCTCATGCAATTGCTTCGACAATTTAGCCTTTCGTTCTCGATCTAAATTAGCACACTCATCAACAGACAAAGACATCAAATCTAATGGAGTTAAGGGATTAAAACCATAGACAATTTCAAAAGGTGAATAGTTAGTAGCAGAATGTACATTACGATTATAAGCAAATTCGACATGAGGTAAACAATCCTCCCAAGTTTTCAAATTCCTACCAATGACAGCATGCAATAAAGTAGAAAGAGTACGATTAGTTACCTTGGTTTGCCCATCTGTTTGTGGATGGCCAGTAGTAGAAAAGGGTAATTTAGTACCAAGCTTACCCCACAACATCTTCCAGAAATAGCTCAAAAACTTAGCATCGTGATTAGACATAATGCTCCAAGTCGGGTAATGTTGCCAAGTCTATAACGTCCTCACTAATGCATAAAGCTTTTTATCATAAGTCGGGTAATTCGAGGCTGCCCCATTTAACTTCTCACTAAAATAAGCTAAAGGACAACCTCCCTGCATTAAAATGGCTCCAATTCCAATACTTGAGGCATCACACTCAACTTCAAAAAGTTTGAGAAAAGTCAGGCAAAGCAAGTAAAGGTGCATAACTAAGTTTTTCTTTAATCAAATTAAAAGCAACTTCATGTTTCTTTCCCCATTTAAAACCTACGCTTTTCTTAACAATTTCATTCAATGGTGCAACTATGGTGCTAAAATCCTTTACAAACCTTCTATAAAAACTAGCAAGACCATGAAAGCCCTCAGGAATGGTTTTAGGTGTAGGCCATTCTCGAATAGCCTTAACCTTTTCCTCATCAACCTCAATGCCCTTAACAATAACAACATATCCTAAGAAAACAATCTGACTAGTGCAAAATAGACATTTCTTAATGTTAGCAAAAAACTGAGCATCACGTAAAGAACATAACACCAGCCTCAAATGTTCAACATGCTTATCTAAGCTCTTACTATAAACCAAGATATGATCAAAATAATTGACAACAAATTTACCAATAAAAGTAAGCAAAACATGGTTCATTAAATGCATAAACATACTAGGTGCATTGGTTAAGCCAAAAGGCATTACCAGTCATTCATATAAATCATATTTAGTCTTAAATGTCATTTTCCATTCATCACCCTCTCTCATCCTAATTTGATGATAGCTAAATTTCAAATCAATCTTACGAAACAAACAAGCGCCATGCAATTCATCTAACATGTCATCAAGTCTAGGAATAGGATGATGATACTTTACCATCATTTTGTTCACGACGTGGCAATCGATGCACCTCCTCCAAGACTCATTCTTTTTAGGCACAAGCAACACTGGAACTGCACAAGGACTCATGCTCTCCCTCACATAACCCTTCACCATCAGATCTTCAACTTGCCTTTGAAGCTCCTTTGTCTCCTCAGGATTACTCCGTAAGCTGGATGATTGGGAATCGTTGCACCAGGAATGAAAATCAATCTGGTGTTCAATCCCTCTAACTGGTGGCAAGCCATTTCGAATCTTCTCGGGAAAAACATCACTGAACTCCTGCAAAAGAGAATCAACAACACTAGGCAAAGCAGGGTTAAGCTCCTTAGTATTCAAAAAGGCCTCCTTGTACAGAAGTACAATCATCTACTGCCCGGAATAAAAAGCTCGCTTAACCTCACGTTCATTTGCATAGAAACTCACATTTTTCCTCTCTTACTTTTGTGAACTCTCACTCTTTTCACTCTTTGTAGATCCAACAACCTCTCTTTTTTTACCTCATTCACATTTTTTTCCACTTTCACAGTATTTCCCTCTTTCTTTTCATTCTTACTCTATTTTCTTCCCTCATGTTCATTTTTTAACCTCGTTTGATCATCATACACCTGTCTAGGTGTTAACGGTGCAAGTGTTACAGGTTTGCCATGAATTACAAAAGAATATCTATTTCTATAACCATCATGCATAACTCGCCTATCAAACCACCAATGACGTCACAAAAGCAAATGACCACCAGGCATTGGGACTACATCACACAAAACCTAATCAACATAACGCCCAATGGAAAATGAAACTAATACTTGCCTATTCACCTTAACTTCCCCACAATCATTCAACAACTGCAACTTATAAGAGTAGGGGTGTTTAATAGTAGGCAAATTAAGTTTCTTAATTAATAAGGTACTAGCAACATTAGCACAACTCCCACCATCAATGATAACACTACATACCTTATTATTGATATGGCAGTGAGTATGAAAGATGTTGTCATGTTGTGCCTCGTTGTCCTTATCCTTCACTTGTGTATTCAAGGCACGCCTCGTGACCAAAATTTCACCTTCAACTGGATATTCCTCTCCTTCACTCTCCTTACTCTCAACATCGTCATCAGATTCACTTTCAGTTTCAAAATCACCATTACCTCTCAAAATCATAGCACATTTATTTGGACATTGAGATGCAATGTGCCCCTTGCCCAAACACTTAAAAGCATTTTATATCTCTATTTCTAGAAGTTTGAGAATCAGATTTACCTTGCTCCTTGCTAACCTCTAAGTCTTTGCCTTTTGTTGGAAGATTCAGCCTTACCCTTAGAATCTGATTTCTCTTCCTTCTTGCTCCAACTAGAATTTGGTTTGTGATGCCCAAAATCCGGGGGTTCTTTTGTTAACCCGTTGATCACCCATCAACCCGTAGAATTACCCGTGATTGTTGCCCATTTTGGCATCACGTTTATCACATCCCTCTAACTGGGATTACAACCCATAGGAGGATCGTGTTTTCTTTAATCATTTAATCTCATCGAGGTTTAATATACCACAATGTATCTCATTTAAGGTCCAATTGTATCATTGGAACCAAAAAACACATAGCCCAAAAGCATGGCAATGCATTCTTAAATTTTCAGATTTTTGAAAAACCTTCTGGAAGGTTTCGCTTGACATTCCGGAAAGTTTTACTTACTGAAAAAGTTCCTTCAAAGATTTTTCATCGACCATCCGGTAGGTCTTCATAAACCTTTTGGAAGGTTGACCTTCCGGAAGGTTTCCCCAACCTTTTGGAAGATTTTGCTTACTAGAATCCTATCTTGAATAAAGATGTGTCAACCTTCCGGAAGGTGTGTTCAAACCTTCCGGAAGAAGTTGCACACTGGATTCCTTATTTTGTGAAGAATATGAAGACCTTCTGGATGGTTTTATCCATAAATTTTTGTTTCACCTATTTTTCATTTCCAATTCATTCCAAACCTTTCCACAAATATCCCAAACATGTAAAGTATTGTTTTTCACATAAGACTTGATACATACCAATTTTATTACAATTAATTCCATATGGTTACAAACCCATTTACACAATTACATGCTTAAAATAGAATGTTACAAAAGGTTTACAAAAACTTGCTTTCAAAAGGCACAAACCGGCTTTTCTTCATCGTTGAGGCCCCGTATGTGAATCCTCCACCGGTACGAATCCCGCATCTGAAATGTTTTCCGTATAGGGTGAGCCAACGCCCTGTAGAATGCTTCCTATAGAGGCTACTCCTCAATCTAAGTGCGTATGCAATGTTCACATGTAACATTTAACAAAAATAATCATTTTAACTAACACTTAAGTAAGTCAAGGTTGGAATATAACATACCATGCCATTAATTTAGATGATGTCCATTCATACAATTTACCCGAGCCCTTCCCTGCTCCAGAACATATGCAAAGCCTATGTGTATAAGATTGAGCTTTTCTAGCTCCGACCATTTACCTTCCCCATACTATGCTATGAGTGTCAAAACCGGGCTTTTCACACCCCCGCAATTGGTGTTACATGCCCAATGACTACTTAAAACCTTCTGGTCTTTCTTGGGGGTGGGTATTTATGAACTTATACCAACGGTCACCCAATCGACACGGAATTCATGGACTTTCACCAACGGTTCTACGTACACCGACACACTTTATGGGCTCTTATACCAATAGAAGTGCGTATTCGAAATACCGGGTCTCTCACCCAAGGGATAGTCTACCCCTACTTGCTAACCCCGACCCAATTCTGTTTCATGCAACCGTGCGACTCAGCCGGATATTCAATCCAACTTTTCCGAGCCCACCCATCATCCACCTATATGGTGTTTGATGCCAACCATGCACCCACACCCATAAAATGCGATGTCTCCGTGCACATGTAATGTAACGCACCATTGCTATCTCAATGTTATGCCTACATGTAATGAATACCACATGAGCAACTTTAACCACATGTATACATATATGATGTAATTTATCACCAATTTCATCACAATGTCAAGATATCAATGAACATATACCAACATTTCATTTCCAATAATAATTCACAAACATGTTATTACCTCATATATATGCCAACAACACACTTTGTTCACAAGGCATAATTTAAGCACATAGAATGCCCACATAATATCAAACTCCATGGGATTACACAAATAATTACCACATACCAATTTCGAGCTAGGAATTTAATTTAAATTAGGTCAATTTCTCATACCCAATTTACCAAATCAATCAATTTCATCACCCCACCTCCATAGGTAAGTGATATATATATATATATATATATATATATATATATCAACCTATCCATTACACAAAATACCCTAGGTTGTAAAATAAACCCGAGTAGGAAGGAACCCTACCTTTTGAAACGTAATAACACGTTGGGAAGCTCCAAGAACCCGATTCAAGCTAGAATCTTCTCCTCCTAAAAATCCCATCCTTGGAATCTCGCCCAAAACCGACCTCCTTGGTATGGTTTTGTAGCCCATGTCGAGGAGAATAACTCCCTCTTGGCTTGAGTGGATCCGAGCACCGTGGAGTTATAGATCGTAGAGAGAAGGTGGAGGATCCAAACTCTTTCCCTCTCTTCTTCTATTGGCTAACGTTTGGACAAGAGAATGGGGAAAAATCTGATTTTTCTCCCTATTTATACTTCTTAATGCTTGACTCATAACGCGCCACACGACCCTATTTTCCCCAGGTCCGTTTTTGCCCCGAAACGATTAAATTTTGTCCCGATTTAAGTTCAAAATATTTTTATTTTTAACTTACCTTAAATAATTTTCCAAATTTTGAAATGTTATCAAAAATTTAATTTTTTGGTCACCCGAGACTTGACCGCCTCGTAAAATACAAAAAAATTAACTATCTCGAAATTCGATGAAATTTGACAAGGTAACTAGATTTTGCGAGACGAATCCAATGGTGATGTTCGCTTCGTCATTCGAGATCTAGAAAAATTCAGGTTTTCAACTCGTGTTGTAGCGACAATTTACCATTTTGCCCTTTTTGTAAAAAGTTTAAATTTACCAGGTTTTACATTCTTCCCCCGTTAAAAGAATTTCATCCCCGAAATTCATCCACATACACATTTAACCGCATGCATATGCAACAATGACATTATGCTTAAAATTATAAAACTTGTACCTCCATTCTCGAATAGGAACAAATAGTTGATACGTATAGTGTCATCACGCTCCCATGTCGCCTCCTCCATGTCTCAGTGCTGCCACAACATCTTCACTAACCTCACGGTCTTACCTCGCAAAACCTGCTCCTGATTATCAATGATACGCACCGGTCCCTCCTCGAAGGTCCCATCTGCATCAACGATCATCTCACCCCAATCCATCATATGTGTACTTCCGGAGCATAGAGACATGGAATACCGCGTGAATACCTGATAGATTTGGCGATAATGCCAATTGATAAGCCACTGTACCCACCCTCTCGAGTACCTCGAAGGGCCCGATAAACCTCAGCGACAACTTTCCTCATTTTTTGAACCTGACCACTCCTCTCTTAGGCATCACCTTCAAGAAGACGTGATCTCCTACCTCAAATTCCAGAGGTTGCCGTCGTCTGTCAGCATAGCTCTTTTATCGGCTCTGAGCCGTAAGAAGACGCTTCCGATTCAAGTCCACCTTCTTCAAGTTGTCTCTAATCAAATTCGAACCCGTAGAGGGTCTCTCTCCCACCTCCATCCAACAAACCAGAGAACGACAAGACCTCCCATAAAGTGCCTCATAGGGTGCCATCTGTATGCTTGCCTGATAACTGTTATTATAGGCAAATTTCACTAAAGGAAAGTGATCTTCCTAGCTACCCTTGAGATCTAGGACGCATACTTGCATCATATCCTCTAATATCTGGATGGTCCTATCCGACTGACTGTCCGTCTAGGGATGAAATGTTGTATTTATTGTCAATTGAGTCCCCATAGCGCGTTGGAAGCTCTCCCAAAAGTGGGCGGTGAACCTGGGATCCCGATCCGATACTACAGATACGGGCACCCCATGCAACCTGAGAATCTTCTATATGTACAATTTGCAGAATTCCTCTAGTCGAAAGGTCATCCGCACCGCCAAAAAGTGCATCGACTTCGTAAGCCGGTCCACTATCACCCACATCGCGTCATGTCCCTGCGATGTCCGTGGCAAGTGGGTCACAAAATCTATGGTGATATGCTTCCACTTCCTCTCAGCTACCTCCAAAGGCTGGAGCAACTCCGCTGGTTTCTAGTGCTCAACCTTAACCTACTAACACGTGAGGCATCTACTGACAAATTCACCAACTTGCCTCTTCATCCCACTCCAATAATACTGGCAACGAAGTTCATAGTACATCTTCGTGCCACCTGAATGCACTACAAATCGGGAGCAGTGGAACTCCCTAAGGACCTCTTCTCTCAGATCCGCTAACTGGGGAACCATAACCCTTCCCCTGTACCGAAGGCTGTCATCTGAGTGAATTGCCCAACCCTCATCACCGATAGCTGCCTACACTCGGTCCCTAATGGATAATAACTCGGGGTCCTGCCTCTGGGACTCAATCACCCTGCTTAGTAGGGAAGGAGTAGCCACCAAGCTCCCTAAAATGCCCTGAGCTTGATCCCTGTAGTGTAGCCTGAACTGTCCTACAGTCTCAAACATCTCCCACTCCCGGAAAGCCACACTAGCCAAGACTCCTCTTGACTTCCGGCGGAGTGCATCAACCACCACATCTTTCTTACCAGGATGGTAGTACAAATTGAAATCGTAATCCTCTAAATACTCCATCCACCGGCGTTGCCTCATGTTGAGGTCCCACTGTGTAAAAATATACTTCAGACTTTTGTGGTCTGAAAATACCTCAAATTGTTCCCCGTATTAAGTAGTGGCGCCAAGTCTTCAAGGCAAAGCCAATGGTCGTCAACTCCATGTCATGCGTGGGATAATTCCTCTCATGATTCTTTAGTTACTGGGAACCATAAGTCACCACCCTCCCGGATTGCATCAAAACACAACTGAGTCTGTCCTTGGAGGCATCACAGTACACAGTGTACATCTGTCCTCTCTCTAGAACAATCAAAATAGGAGCTGAAGTAAGCCTCATCTTCAACTCTTGGAATGTCTTCTCACAAGAATCATTCCACTCAAATTTGACCTCCTTCTAGGTCAATCTCATCATCGGTGCAGCTAGTCAGGAGAAGTCCTCGATGAATCTCTAGTAGTACCCCGCCAATCCCAAGAAATTGTGTATCTCGAAGACTAACTTCGGTCTCTCCCAATTCATGACTATCTCAACCTTCTCCAGGTCCACGGATACACCCGAAGTTGACACCACATGTCCCAAAAATTTTACCTCCGTAAGCCAAAAATCACACTTGCTAAACTTGACGTACAATTGATGATCTCTCAAGGTCTGGAGAACAATCCTCAAGTGACCCTCATGCTCATCCTCAAACTTGGAGTAGATCAAGATGTCGTCAATAAAGACTACAACAAACTGATCTAGGAAGGGTTGGAACACTCTATGCATGAGATCCATGAATGCCACTTGAGCATTCGTCAATCCGAAAGGCATGACCGTAAACTCAAAATGCCCATACCACGTCCGAAACGCTATCTTAGGGATATCAGCCTCCTTGATCCTCAAATGATGGTAGCCCATGCGGAGAGCTATCTTGGGGTAAACCCGCGCTCCACTCAGTTGATCAAACAGATCGTCAATCCTTGGCAAAGGGTACCTATTCTTAATGGTAACCTGGTTTAACTGCCGATAATCTATACACAACTGAAGGGTCTTATCCTTCTTCTTGGCAAACAACATCGGAGCACCCCAAGGTGAAGTGCTCGGTCTAATAAACCCCTTGTCCAACAACTGGACCTTGAGTTCTTACAACTCAGCTGGCGCCATTCTATGTGGAGTCATAGAAATAGGAGAAGTACTAAGATGTAACTCAATGTTGAAGTCTACATCCCTATAGGGAGGTAATCCCGATAATTCATCCAAAAAGACGTCCTCATACTCGCACATAACCCGAGGTAGAGCCAACTCCTATCTCATCTCATCCTTTATAGTAAGGCTCCCAAGCCAACGCATCAGCTGCCCGTGCCATTGAGAATCGTACATGGATTGGGGCAAAGCTTTATGCTTTTTCCCTTGAAACTTGAAACAAACACCTTCCGGTGTATAAGCAGTTACCCACTTCCGATCACAATCAATGACGACCTTATGTGCCGCCAACTAGTCCATCCCAAGGATGACATCAAACCCCGACATGTCCATGACCCTAAGGTCCACGGTGAGTAGAATCCCTGAGATCTCTAACGTATAACCCTGACATATTTGGTCAACACACACCCTAGCTCCTAAGGGTGTATTCACATACAATGGCTCTTCCAAGGTAGCTACCTCTAAGCTCAAATCCCTTACACATGATGTAGAGATGAATGAATATGATGTTCTAGAGTCAAACAACACCTTAGCCCATAAGCGAGAGAGTATAAACGTACCCTGGATGACTGACTGATCCACTTGCTCAGTCTGAGGTATCATGGTGTAGACACGCCCCTGGGTCCTTGATGTCCCAGCTTGTGAGCCATGGCCTTGACCCTGACCCATGCTCTGACCTACTTGCGGAGTCCCCGCACATAAAGTTTTAGGGGCCTGAGTAGCACCCTAAAACTGTTACTGGATTCCCTGGCCCATAGTGGGGTAGGGAGGAATGTAGTCCGTTTGTGGCTGTCTCACCGATGACTGGGACTGAGACGTCCTATAACTCTGGGTTCCCTGCCTCTGTGGACAATCCCGTTTCATATGACTCAGTTGGTGGAAATGGAAGCATGTCCTCTGACCCGCCGGATATGTAGTCCCCGGGCTTCTCCCGCCTTGGGAGGATCGACCTTGCTCTTGGCCCTAGTAGCCATGGCTCTGTCCTTACGGAGGAAAAGTCCTCTGCCTCTTTCCTGAGCTAGAAGAAGAGGATTGTCCCTCCTTCTTCTTGTCCTTGGCACTCGACTCTCGAATGCTTCTTACGTCATCAATCTCTCTCTCAATGGCCATAGCTGTCTCGACCATCGAGTCCAAGTTTTGTATGAGGAGACCCACAATTTTCTCCCGGATGGATAATTTCAAACCACCCTTAAACTTCCTTACCTTGGCCATATCCGTGGCCACATAGTCATTGGCAAAACGGGCTAATTCGATGAATTTAGCCACATACTCCATCACCGTCATGGTTCCTTGTTTCAACTCCAAGAATTCCTTGGCCTTTGCATGACGAGCAGCTGCCAGGAAATATTTACCTATAAAGAGCTCACGGAACTCTTCCCATGCCATGGTCGCTAAGTCCTTTGTGTCCTTCACCCAATCCCACCATAATTGGGCCTCTCCCTCTAGCTGGAATGCAGCTAGCCTTATATCTTCAAGGCATCGGAGGTGATCTCTATAGTCTCTAAAATCTTGTCGACTTGCCAGAACCAATGGTCGGCCACCATCGGATCCGCCCCTCCCTTGAATATTGAAGGCTTGTGTGCCTTTGAACTTTTGGAGGTTACTCGTGCCTCCTTGCCCCCACATTTGCACTAGCCTGTGCAATGGCAGCCGCTACAGTACCAATAGCCTCTATGAAGGCCTGTTGGTCTAAGGCTAGTGGTGGCTGGTTGTTGTTCCCCCCACTGCCTCAGCATCCTCTTCCTTTACTAGCCATCTACACACATGTAGAATAACAATAGACCAACAACTTAGTATCCCAAAGTTAGGGATCAAGTTTATACCTTGAACTATCTTGTTCCTTTGTTTTCCAACTCCCAAGGTTATGTTTTCCAACCCTAGTGTCACTTTTCCATATACATTTTCCATGCATACCATTCACATAACATGTAGCACGTAGCATTTAAGCACATAATCATAAATGCATAATGCATGCAATGGTCTAGACCCATACCTAACAACCCTAGGTAAATCGTATACCTATGCTCTGATACCAAGCTGCAACGCCTTAAAATCTAGGGGTCCTTTGTTAACCCGTTGATCACCCATCAACCCGCGAAATTACCCATGATTGTTGCCAATTTCGGCATCACGTCTATCACATCCTTGTAGCCAGGATTACAACCCACAGGAGGATCGTGTTTTCTTTAATCATTTAATCCCATCGAGGTTCAATATACCCCAATGTATCTCATTTAAGGTCTATTTGTGTCATTGGAACCAAAGAACACATAGCCCAAAAGCATGACAATGCATTCTTAAAATTTCAAATTTTTGGAAAACCTTCCGGAAGGTTTTACTTACTGGAAAAGTTCCTTCAGAGATTTTTCATTGACCTTCCAGTAGGTCTTCATAAACCTTTTTGGAAGGTTGACCTTGCGGAAGGTTTCCCCAACCTTCCAGAAGATTTTGCTTACTAGAATCCTATCTTGAAGAAAGATGTGTCAACCTTCCGAAAGGTGTGTTCAAACCTTCCGGAAGAAGTTACACACTAGATTCCTTATTTTGTGAAGAATATGAAGACCTTCCAGAATGTTTTACCCAGAATTTTCTGTTTCACCTATTTTTCATTTTCAATTCATTCCAAACCTTTCCACAAACATCCCAAACATGTAAAGTATTGTTTTTCACATAAGATTTGATACATACCAGTTCTATTACAATTAATTCCATATGGTGATAAGTCCATTTACACAATTATATGCTCAAAATGGAATTTTACAAAAGTTTTACAAAAACTTACTTTCAAAAGCCATAAACCGGCTTTTCTTCATCGTTAAGGCCCCATATGTGAATCTTCCACCGGTACGAACCCTGCACCTAAAAGGTTTCCCGTATAGGGTGAGCCAACGCCTAGTAAAATGTTTCCTACAGAGGCTATTCCCCAACTTAAGTGCATATGCAATGTTCACATATAACATTTAACAAAAACAGTCATTCCAACTAACAATTAAGCAAGTCAAGGTTGGAATCTAACATACCATGCCATTAATTTAGATGATGTCCATTCATGCAATTTACCAGAGCCCTTCCCGGCTCCACAACATATGCAAAGCCTATGTGTATAAGACCGAGCTTTTCTAGCTCCAACCATTTACCTTCCCCCATACTATGCCATGAGTGTCAAAATCTCTGGGTGTTTTCACCCCCCCCCCGCCATTGGTGTTACACGCTCAATGACTACTTGAAACCTCCGGATCTTTCTTGGGGATGGGTATTTATGGACTTACACCAACGGTCACCCAACCGACACAAAATTCATGGACTTCCACTAATGGTTCCGCGTACACCGACACACTTTATGGGCTCTTATACCAACGGAAGTGCGTATCCGAAATACCGGGCCTCTCACTCGAGGGATAGTCTAGCCCTTCTTGCTAACCTCGACCCAATTCTTTTTCATACAACCGTGCGACTCAGCTGGATATTCAATCCAACTTTTCCGAGCCCACCCATCATCCACCTACATAGTGTTTGATGCCAACTATGCACCCACGCCTATAAAATACGATGTCTCCGTGCACATGCAATGTAATGCACCAATGCAATCTCAATGTCATTCCCACATGTAACGAATGCCACATGAGCAACTTTAAGCTCATGTATACACATATCATGCAATTTATCACCAATTTCATCATAATGTCAATATATCAATGAACATATGCCAACATTTTATTTCCAATCATAATTCACAAACATGTTATTTCCTCATATATATGCCAACAACACATTTTGTTCACAAGGCATAATTTAAGCACATAGCATGCCCACATAATATCAAACTCCATGGGATTACACAAAAATTACCACATACCAATTCCAAGCTAGAAATTTAATTTAAATTAGGTTAATTTCCCATACCCAATTTACCAAATCAGTCAACTCCATCACCCCACCTCCATAGGCAAGTGATATATATATATATATCAACCTACCCATTACACAAAACACCCTAGGTTGTAAAATAAACCCGAGTAGGAAGGAACCCTATCTCTTGAAGCGTAAGAATTCGTTGGGAAGCTCCAAGAACCCGATTCAAGCTAGAATCTTCTCCTCTCAAAAATTCCGTCCTTGGAATCTCGCCCAAAACCGACCTCCTTGATATGATTTTGTAGCCCACGTCGAGGAGAATAACTTTCCTTATTGGCTTGAGTGGATCCGAGCACCGTGGAGTTGTAGATCGGAGAGAGAAGGTGGAGGATCCAAACTCTTTCCCTCTCTTCTTCTATCGGCTAACGGCTGGACAAGAGAATGGGGGAAAATTTTGATTTTACCCCCCATTTATACTTCTTAATGCTTGGCCCATAACGCGCCACACGACCCTATTTTTCCTGGGTCTGTTTCGCCCCGAAATGATTAAATTTTATCCCAATTTAAGTTCAAAATATTTTTATTTTTAACTTACCTTAAATAATTTTTTAATTTTTGAAATTATATCAAAAATCTCATTTTTGGATCACTCGAGACTCGATCGCCTCGTAAAATGTAAAATATTTGACTATCTTGGAATTCGATGAAATTTGACAGGGTAACTAGATTTCGCGAGACAAATCCAACGGTGAGGTCCATTTTGTCATCTGAGATCTAGAAAAATTTATGTTTTCAACCCGTACTATAGTGACAATTCATCATTTTACCCTTTTTGTAAAAATTTTAAATTTATCGGGTTTTACACGGTTTCCAAGAAGATGAAGAACCCAAATTCTACCCAAAGTGAGTAGAACCCTTCCGTTTGAGTTGCCTCTCAAACTTCATCGACATGTGTGTAGCATATCCTCCATCTCCACATAATACTGCAACTCAACTACATTTTGAATATCTTGGTTTGAACCATGAAAAAATCGTGCCATGGTCGCCTCTCTGTCCTCTTCTACATTTTCCCTAATCATAGCTATCTCCATCACCTTATAATAATCCTCAACACTCCTGGACCCCTAAGTCAACCCCTGCAACCTCTGAAACAAGTCCCTATGATAATGAGAAGGGACAAACCTATTCCTCATGATACTCTTCATCTCATTCCAAGTATCAACTGTATGCTCTTTATTCCTCCTCCTATTCAACAATAATTGATCCCATCATACTACCGCATAATCAGTAAACTCCACTGCAGCTAGTTTTACTTTTTTCTCCTCTGAATAGTCTGTAATGCCCGAAAACCCACCTTGGACGGCTTTACAATCTATAAACCATTCACATCATGAGAGCAACTAAATAAATTCATCATTAAAGAAATTTCATTCATCAAATATAACATTTACAATATTATCCCCAAAAGAATAGGCCAACCATAGTCATTATATCCCAAAAGAATCAATTATTTTCTCACAGCGAAAATAACAAAAGATTTATCTTTACATAATCTCAAAAGAAATTTCCTAGTCTAGCACCTAGGAGAGCATAGCCCTAAGCATCCACCTCGGGTTCTACGTGTCCGTCTAGCGGAGCTTCCAAATACACCTGTTCATCGACTCCGAGCCCCTCCTCTAACACGTAGTTGTAAATATATTGTTTGTAGGGGGTGAGCATTAAGCTCTGTAGCAACATTCCACCCAAACTCGAACAAGGTTTAGAAAATATGTAAAGCAAGTCGGTCTCATTTCACAAATATCATATATTAATTATTGAAATAAAACAGGGACATTTAAACATATCATAAGTTTAAGAAACAACAGTAATTTAATGCATAAGGGAAACCAATATACAACTAATAATCCATTCCACCATAAACCGTTTCTCCCAAGTTCTTGCGGAATCCCATACTTTCCAAAATTCTTGTAGAAACTATTTCTGGTACAATAAACAATAACCCACCACTGTATTTGTATCTTGGGTCTGAAGTAAGATCTCGCATGAATACTAACGAAAATATTCTCACCCACGTACAACTCACACAAATCCTCGCAAAGATATCCAACATTTAGGAAAGGCGTATGTCAACATCATGACAATGACGTATCCAACCCAGGAGTAGTATACTACCCTTTTTTCCACGATACCCCATGAGGGATAATGGTTTAGTCCTCGCAAGACACTAACCCCACTACTAGTGGTAGGAAAATTTCAAACCCGCACGGAGTAAAATGTCGTCTACACACTCTACGATACCCAGTCAATAGTAGCCCACGTTTATCCAACAACCACACAAGAGATACAATCCCAACAATTTTCTCAAATAACAAACAATTCCATAAATTCCCAATTTCACATGTAGTATTTCAATAGAACAATTGAAGAAAATGCAAGAGATCATCATCAATATCATTTTGATACTCAACACAAAGCACTAAAGTTTTTGAAACTAAATTTAAGTGAATGTAGAGGGAGAAACCCATATTTCTCAAAAACTAGGGTTTTAAATCAAGAAAAAGAGATTTCATGGGTATTCAACCCTAACTTTGTTTAAAACCAAATAATAATTACAAGAAGACCAAGGAATGATGATTTCATAACATATATATAAGATTTAGAGTTAAAGAATACATATACATAGTCTTCTTCCAATACATATATAGAGTCAAAGATTTACAATCTACTTAGTTCAAAAATAAATGATTACTCGCTGTATAAAGATAAAAGTGTGGGGGTTTACAATCCACCCCCCTTAAAGAAAGTTTCGTCCTCGAAACTTAATTGCCGAGTTAGTCTATCTAATTCTCTTTTGGCCATGATGTCGCCACTTCTATTCATCCTAGCTTATCCATAAACATTTCACAACAACCAAATTCAATATCAAAAATGGGTTACTCATCATTCCTATACCCCAAATTACGTTATAATTCAAAACTTAGTAATGTTATTTCGACAAGATCTACAACGATTCCTTAAATAGATGTATCATTCTTAATGACTTTGTTTCTCCTTAGACTAGAGAAACTCACAATATTTAAAATCTAATAATACTTCACATCCTATGGACACTTATCAATTTCGGTAGTTCTGTGGACATCACTAGATTCCCATCAATTATAACTATCAAACTATACACCAAGTGTTTCAAAGAAATGGAATCTCACTCTTCAAGCTTATACTCTCTACATTCACCACTGTAACCGTAACTAATGGTTAATTCCACTCATATTGAATATTATCCAATGGCTCGCTGTGCACTTTGATATAAATTAACATCCACCAAGTCCTAGATCAAACTAGGCACAAGATAAGAATTCCCATTGGTTTGAAAGTTTTGAGAAGATATGCCAAATTCTACCAAAGTGTACAATTGAAACCTAACCACATTTATCCTCCAATTATAGCATCCAAATTGTATACACCAACGATCCATCTAATCCATTCAAAGGAAATTTTAGTAATTAACTAACTGTTATAAGTAGGCTAAGTGTCAAGTTATATCTCCAAGATATTTGCTCTCAGTCCCCAATCTAGAGCTCAAATCTATAAGCCTGACAATCCTCTTCATAACTCATTTGTATCCGGATTCATGGTTTTAGATCAATCTTACTATCTCTACATGTTCACCAACTCGACTAAGGTCAATTATTTTCTATCTCCCCAATATTCATTCTCAACCTCTAACTTTATGCTAGAGTTAATAACTATGAAATCAAGTCATAGTGACTTTCATTAACATCCCAATTCTTTTCACAATACTTATACTTTCGAATCCCTATGCACAATCCAGTACAATATATATCTACCAATATCCCAAAATGTAAAGATTTACTGTCAAGGATCCTAAAATTTCTCTCAATTAACTACTACCAAATTTCTGGTGATATAATTAAAACCAAAAACTAGAATCCCAGTGATTAACCAATGTTTCTCAATTTACCCACATTAGTCATCATAGTCTTAATCATTATTAGTAATCCCCATGATATTAACAATCTGCTAGGTCCCAGGATATCCATAGTCATTTATCCCAAAAATTTACACAAGGTTTCTACATCCATGTCAAAGTCAATCTTCATAGGTATCATCATTGACTTCAAATTACATCTTTGCAATTATCATCACTAACCATAAAGTTCTAATTTTGTATACTCATACTAACAATCCTCAAGTATAACTAATCATACCTATCTTAACAAAGTACTAAAAGAGACAAGAGAAAGAACTTCTTATTCCTCCAACACGACCCTATAACATTAAGAGATTTCATGGAACAAAAGAGGTTTATATCAAACTTTGGATATTGTTCGTATTTTAATACTTATTGGATATATCTAACCTCGGCCTTTTTAAAACTCTATTGTCTTTAATCCTATAGTATGTAGGGTCAAATGTAACTACTATAATTTAGTCAGGCCTTCTAGATTTCCTTTTTACATGTCTATGAGTTTGTTTCCATATCTCAACCTCAAATTTCCAATCAAAATTTGTAAATACAAATGAACTATTAACTACACACTCACCTAAGAGATTCTCGATTGTTAGTATTCTACATAGTCTAAATAGTGAATTGGGTCCACAACCAAAAATTAGATTACCTAAATATAACGTCCTCAACGAGTATCCTATGTGTGACTCTTCTAATCCATCAATACTTCTAAAGTAAATTTAGTCAACTCTTCGTAATATTTTCAAACCAATATTGGTAACCTCAAGTTTGTGGTTATGAAAACAAACTCTTATCCATTTAAGAACCATAACCACAATTGCTATTGTTATTCCAAAATAGGCTCTCATTCGATGTTACTCCACCATATTCCTTCGATTGATCATATTTGAGAATTATACTATCGCATACCATCGTACTCACCCTAGAGGAACTTATAATACTCCCAAGGTTCATATCCTAAAAACAAATCTACGTTCATTCCTTAATTTCTATTAATTTTAAGTAACACACATCAATTTTCATAACGTTATTATTCAAAACTTAGTCCATCTTAAAAAAAACATCTAAGTTGACCTTACCTTCACACATCCAAATTGGGCTATCACATCTCCAATATAGATAATATGACTTGCATAACGATTCATGCCTAGCATCATTTACAAATCAAAATTCAAATTACCATCCTTCTCCTAGAATAGTCCAAAACGACACGATATAAAACTATAATATACATCCCAAAATTTCATCCTCTTCTCAAAGCCAGCTAATCCATGAATCCAAATAAATAATTAATTCCTAACCTAATTAAGTAACAAATCACACTTATCTTATAAACATATCATTTCAAACAAAGTCAAGCCTAGAGTTTCCTTCACCCTCACCTAATACTCCCCAATTCGAAGCATACAACTTCTACACACCCTTCGAGTATCCCACTATTCTCCTATAGGCATGTCAATACTCAAGGCATGTTCTAGCTTCTCAAAGTCCAATCCCCAATTAAGAGCATATGTAGTGTGTATGAAGAACTCTTTCTTGCTTGGTACCATTTGGGGCTATTACTCCTAATGATTTCGGCGATAATGGCTTCTGTCGTGGTGGCTTCTTTGAGTGTACATGTCCTGTTGCTTGATTGGTCTTTGGTGGAATCGATGGGCAATTCTTTTTAGGTGCCCGAACCCTTCACATGCGAAACATTGACGTGGGTCAGTGTCAGTTTTGTTCCGAGCAACCCTAGGTCCTCGAACGACTTGATTCCTTTGCCCCGAAGCTTGGTAAGGTTGGCGGTATGGGGTTGCCCTTTGTGTAGCTCCGCTGTTGCTAGCACCAGTCCAGATCGGACCTCCCCTTGCGAAGTTCTGTCATCGTTGGTTGTTGTTTCTATTCTGGCATTGTACCAGAGTGGTTAGCTCCCTTAGGCATTGATATATGCCATTCATGGTATCTAGAGGTGGTGGTGATGGGTTTGCTTGGCCACCACATCCCCGTCCCCGTCCATGCCCTCGTCCTCATCCACGTTCACCCTCCATCCTGCACATCAATTCACCATTTAGTTTCATTGGTGTACAAGACATCCTAACTATCACTTTAACCTAAAGTATAAGGTTTGAATAAAATTTCATCTAACAATTTCGTTTAACCTAGTCCTATTTATCTAGTGGTGATCCATAACCTACAGCTCCCATGTAAGACCTAAAGCCTAAGCTCTGATACCAAAACTTTGTAACGCCCCAAAACCCACCTTGGATGACATTACAATCTATAAACCATTCACATCATGAGAGCAACTAAATAAATTCATCATTAAAGAAATTTCATTCATCAAATATAACATTTACAATATTATCCCAAAAGAATAGGCCAACCATGGCCATTAGATCCCAAAAAAATCAACTATTTTCTCCCAGCGGAAACAACAAAATATTTAGCTTTGCATAATCTCAAGAGAAATTTTCTAATCTAGCACCTAGGAAAGTATAGCCCTAAGCATCCACCTCGGGTTCTACGATCCAGTCTAGCAGAGCTTCCAAATGCACCTGTTCATTGACTCAGAGCTCCTCCTCTAACACGTAATCTATAAATATATTATTTGCAGGGGGTGAGCACTAAGCTCTGTAGAAACATTCCTCCCAAACTCGAACAAGGTGTAGAAAACATAGAAAACAAGTCGGTTCCATTTTGCAAATATCATATATTAATTTTTGAAATAAAACATGGACATTTAAACATATCTCAAGTTTAAGCAACATCAACAATTTAATGCATAAGTGAAAACCAATATACGACTAATAATCCATTTCACCATAAACCGTTTCTCTCAAGTTCTTGTGGAATCCCATACTTCCCAATAGTCTTGTAGAAACTATTTCTGGTACAATAAACAATAACCCACCACTGTATTCATATCTCTAGTCTGAAGTAAGATGTCACATGAATACCATCGAAAATATCCTGGCCCACGTAAATCCCAAACAAATCCTCACAAGGATATCCAACCTTTAGGAAGGGCGTATGCCAACCATGGCAGTGATGTATGCAATCTAAGAGTAGTATACTAACCCTTTTTCCAAGGTATCCCGTGAGTGATAATGGTTTAGTCCTCGCAAGGCACTAACCCCACTACGAGTGGTAGAAAAAGTTCAAACCCGCACGGAATAAGAAGTCGTCTTCACACTCCACGATCCCAGTCAATAGTAGCCCATGTTTATCCAACAACCACACAAGAGATACAATGCCAATAATTTCCTCAAATAACAAACAATTCCATAAATCCCCAATATCACATGTAGTATTTCAATAGAACAATTGAAGAAAATGCAAAAGATCACCATCAATATCATTTTGATACTCAACACAAAACACTAAATTTTTTGAAACCAAATTTAAGTGAATGTAGAGGGAGAAACTCATATTTCCCAAAAACTAGGGTTTTAAATCAAGAAAAAGAGATTTCATGGGTATTCAACCCTAACTTTGTTTAAAACATAATAATAATTGCAAGAAGACGAAGGAATGATGATTTCATAACATATATATAAGATTTAGAATCAAAGAATACATATATACAAGCCCTAGTCTCAAAGAACAAGAATGGAAGAAAACTCCTACCTTTCTCATTGGCTTTGGTGTGAAGGACAAGAAGATTTGATCTTGAATCACCCTTAAACTCTTGTTTTCCCATTCTCTCTTCCTCTCTAAGTCTTTCTATTTGGGTTCTAAGAGGTTTGGGGTGAGAGTGGGGTGAAAGAATGGGAGCAAATGGAGTGAAAATGGGGTTTTAAAACATAAAAATCCTGATTTTTTAACGATTTACCAGTAGTTCATATTGAGCAACCGGTAGTTCCGGTCCATTGGCCACTTACTACCTGTAGTTTGGATGTGCTGGAAATTTACTACCTGTTGACTACCAGTAGTTCGGATCCATTGGACAAAGTACTACCGGTAGGTCCTGTCCAGATTTGTCAATTTCCTTTATTTTTCATTTCAAACCTATTCCAAACCCTTCCAAAACCAACCCAAACTTATACAACATACATTTGTACATCAAACATAGTTGGTATAAGTTCTATTGCAAATGATTTCATATATTTACAAGTCAAAACTAAGTTTGAACTAAATATTTACCCGATTCTACAATATTAACATTGTTTTCTCTACTCCTACAATCTACTTAGTTCATGCAGACTCCATTACGTATATCTGCATTTCAAAAAGAAATGATTACTTGCTATATAAGGATAACAGTGTGGGGGTTTACAATCCACCCCTCTTAAGGAAAGTTTTGTCCTCGAAACTTAGTCGTCGAGTTAGTCTCTCCAATTCTGTCCATGATGTCACCACTTCTAGTCATCCTAGCTTATCCATAAACATTTCGCACCAACCAAATTCAATTTCACAAATNAAAAAAAATTGTTACACACTTCTGAAGATTTTACCATAGACCAACTCACGAAACATATCCGAATAGAAGAAGAAAATCGCAATCGTGAGAATAAAAATGCTTTAGAGTTTGGTTCTAAAGTAAACAATATTGAGTCTAATATAAAGAAATCAACAAAGACTAATAATACTTCTGGAAGTAAAAGGAAGTATGCTGAATCTTCAAGTAATAATTTTGCCAACTTTAAGAAGAACAACACATATTTTTTCTGTGGCAAGAATGACCATTTCAAGAAAGAGTGCANTGACACTTATCAATTTCGGTAGTTCAGTGGACATCACAAGATTCCCATCAACCAAGTGTGGTGTTGACGACATCCACCAAGTGTGGTGTTGACGACAACCATGCACACACCCACATGATGCGATGTTACCATGCATATGCAATATGATGTCCCATTGCACAATTATAACATTTTCAATATGCTATGAAAGACATATGAACAATCTCAACATATCATGGTAAGTTATGTTCTAAGCATATAGATACCATATTTGTCACAATGTCAATATATCATAACATGCATATACCAACAATTACATTTTCCAATTCTAAATCATGTCATAAGCCCATGATTTCACTTCACCACATCATCCAAGCATGTTATAGCATAATCTCATGCAATTAACACACTTTATTTCACATAGACATTTTCTCAAACGCCTTAAAGGCACTTAAGTCATATAATCACATAACACATTCCAAGTCACCACATAGCTCAAGAAATCACATGAAGTGATTTTTACACAACCATTTCCACATAATACCAAGTCACAAGAAAATTACATAAGTAACTTCCACATACAAAACTTAAAGTAGAAATTTGTCCAAGCAAATTCTATTTCCAAATCTTCCCTTTCATAATCATAGGCAAGTGATATCACAATTTTTTTTGGGCAATAACACACTTAATTACAAAGGCACAATATAACACATAAAAGCCCATGTTGTAGCCCACATAACAGCCCAAAAATAGTCTGCAAAAACAATCCAAAACAGTCCACCTTTTGGTCCAAAAATAGTCCACTTTTCAGTCCAAAAACAGTCCACTTTTCTATCCAAAGTTAGTCCACTTTTCCATCCAAAATCATTTACAATTTCAGTCCAAAAACAGTCACAATTTCAGCCTAAAAATAGTCACAAGTTCAGTCCAAAAATAGCCCACAATTTAGGCACTAAATAGCCAAAATCAGCCCCTTAAATAGCCCAAAATCAACCCCTTAACAGCTCATTAAGATAGCAATAAAACCAAAGTAGGAAGAACCCTACCTCTTGTAGCATGTAGGAAGTGGTAGAACTTCTAAAAATATCAAAACAAGCTCAAGAACCTTTGATTCCTCCAAACTCTTTTCTTTGGACCTTCGGCGAAATCCACTTTTCTTGGTACGTACTCGTAGCCTTCGTCGAGGAGATGAACTTTGATTCTTGGCTCGACGAATTCCAATCGACGGAACTCCGAGAATCTTGGATTGAAGCTTGAAGAACTTCTTGTGTTTTCTCTCTTTTCACTCTTTTCGCTCTATGGCCGGCCAAGGGTCAAGAAGATATTTTTCCCAAAATATCTAAGTTAAGTAGATATTTATAGTCCCGAATGTGTGGTCCACATCGCACCNTTTCTCTCTATGGCCGGCCAAGGGTCAAGAAGATATTTTTCCCAAAATATCTAAGTTTAAGTAGATATTTATAGTCCCGAATGTGTGGTCCACATCGCACCGCATATTTCTAACTTCCGGGTCTATTTTTCATCCCGAAACGATTCGTTATACCTTGAATTTAGTTCAAATTAATTTTATTGGAACTTTAATTTAATTTTAAGAAAATTTTATAAAAATTCATTTTTGGAGACCTTTAAAATGTCAATCGCCTCGCAATTGCCTCGAACGACGTGCAAAAATCCAACTATCTCAGAATTTAACAAAATTTGACAGGGTGACTAAATTTTGCGATACGAATCCAATGATGAACTCCTTTTCCTCATACGAGATCTAGAACATGAGTATTTTAAATATGCATTAAGATGGTAAATTACCATTTTGCCCTTTCTAAGAAAAAGTTTAAATTTTCCCAAGTTTCACAATCTTCCCCCCTTAAAAAAAATTCATCCCCGAAATTCACATACAGTCACATGCATATGCAACAGTCAAATAGTGCTAAACCCATCCTCTCGAGTACCTCAAAGGGCCCGATATACCTTGGTGACAACTTTCCCCGCTTAGCAAACTTGACCACTCCTCTTTTAGGCATCACCTTCAAGAAGACATGATCTCCCACCTCAAATTTCAGAGGTCGCCGCTGTCTGTTAGCGTAGCACTTCTGTCGGCTCTGAGCCGTGAGAAGACACTTCGATATCAAATCCACCTTCTCAGAGGTGTCCCTGACCAAATTTGGACCCAGAGAGGATCTTTCTCCCACCTCCATCCAACAAATCAGAGAACGACATGACCTCCCATATAATGCCTCATAGGGTGCCATCTGTAGGCTCGTCTGATAACTGTTATTGTATGCGAACTCCACCAAGAGTAAGTGATCTTCCCAGCTACCCTTGAGATCTAAGACGCATGCCCATAGCATGCCCTCTAAAGTCTGGATAGTCCTCTCAGACTGACCTTCCGTTTGGGGATGAAAAGCAATGCTCATCATTAACTGTGTCCCCATGGCTCGCTGGAAACTCTCCCAAAAATGAGCCGTAAACCTAGAATCCCGATCCGATACAATAGATATGGGCACTCCATGCAACTGAACAATCTCCCGTACATACAACCCGTAGAATTTCTCTAGTGTGAAGGTCATCCGCACTGCTAAAAAGTGTGCCGACTTGGTAAGCCGGTCCACTACCACCCACACCGCATCATGACCCCGTGATATCCGTGGCAAGTGAGTCACAAAATCTATCATGACATGTTCCCACTTCCACTCAGCTACCTCCAAAGGCTGGAGTAATCCTGCTGCTCTCTAGTGCTCAGCCTTAACCTGCTGACACGTGAGACATCGGCTAACGAAATTTCCAACATCTTTCTTCATCCCGCTCCAATAATATTGGCGACGAAGATCATGGTACATCTTCGTGCCACCTGGATGCACAACAAAACGGGAACAATGGAACTCTCTAAGAATCTCTTCTCTAAGCTCCACTGACTGGGGAACCACAATTCTTCCCCTAAATCGAAGACTAACATTTGAGTGAATGGCCCAGCCCTCGTCACCTGTACCTAACCGTACTCGGTCCCTGATGGATGATAACACTGCATCCAGTCTCTGGGACTCAATCACTCTGTTCAGTAGGGAAGGTGTAGCCACCAAGCTCCCCAATGTATCCTGAGTCTGTCTCCATAGTGTAGCCTGAACTCTCCCACAGTCTCGAGCATCTGCCACTCCCGGAAAGCTATACTAGCCAAAACTCCCCGTGACTTTCGGCTAAGTGCATCAGCCACCACGTTTGCCTTACCAGGATGGTAATGTAAAGTGAAGTCATAGTCCTCTAAATACTCCATCCACCGGCGTTGCCTCATGTTGAGGTCCCGCTGTGTGAAAATATACTTCAGACTCTTGTGGTCTGAAAACACTTCAAACTACTCACCATACAAGTAGTGGCGCAAACCTTCAAGGGAAAGACAATGGCCGCCAATTTCATGTCATGAGTAGGATAATTTTGCTCGTGATTCTTCAACTGCTAAGAACCATAAGCTACTACCCTTCCGGACTGCATCAAAACACATCCTAGCCCGTCCTTCGAGGCATCACAATAGACCGTGTACCTCTACCCCCGTTCTGGGACTATCAAGATCGGAGCTGAAGTAAGCCTTCATTTCAACTCCTGGAATGCCTTCTCACAAGCTTTATTCCACTCAAACTTGACCTCTTTCCGAGTCAATTTAGTCATAGGCGTAACTAATCGGGAGAAGTCCTCAATAAACCTCCTATAGTACCCTGCCAATCTTAAAAAATTACGTATCTCGAAGACTGACTTCGGCCTCTCCCAATTCATAACTGCCTCAACCTTCTCCGAGTCCATAGATATACCCGAAGCCGACACCATGTGTCCCAAAAATTTCACCTCCATAAGCCAAAATTCACATTTGTTGAACTTGGGGTACAACTGATGGTCTCTCAAGGTCTGAAGAACAATCTTCAAGAGACCCTAATGCTTCTCCTCAGACTTGGAGTAGATCAAGATGTCGTCAACAAAGACTACAACAAACTGATCTAAGTAGGGTTGAAACACCCTATGCATGAGATCCATGAATGCTACTGGAGCATTCGTCAATCCGAACGGCATGACTGTGAACTTAAAATGCCCATATCGCGTTCTAAACGCCGTCTTAGGGATATCTTCCTCCCTAACTCTCAATTGATCGTAACCGGTGTGAAGATCTATCTTGGAGTAGACTCGCGCCCCTCTCAGCTGATCAAACAAGTCATCAATCCTTGGCAAAGGGTATCTATTCTTGATAGTAACCCGATTTAACTGCCGATAATCTATACACAATCGAAGGGTCTTATCCTTCTTCTTGGCAAACAATACTGGAGCGCCCCAAGGTGAGGTACTCGGCCTAATAAAACCCCTGTCCAATAAGTCTTCCAATTGGACCTTGAGTTCTTGCAACTTAGCAGGCGTCATCCTATGTGGAGTCATAGAAATGGGCGATGTACCAGGATGTAACTCAATGGTGAAGTCTACATCCGTATGTGGAAGTAATTCCGGTAGTTCATCTGGAAAAACATCAAACTCTGACATGTTCATGACTCTAAGGTCCACGGTGAGTAGAATCCTCGAAATCTCTAATTCACAACCCCGACATATCTGATCAACTCTCACCCTAGCTCCTAGGGGAGAACTTACATGCAATGGCTCTTCCAAGGTCTCAACCTCTAAGCCCAAGTCTTTCACACAAGATACAACAATAAAAGAATGTGATGCACCAGAATCAAACAATACTCTAGCCTATAAGAGAGAGAGTAGAAATGTACCTAGTATCACCGATGGATCTGTCAGCTCAGCCTGTGGTATCATGGCATAGACACGCCCCTGGGTCCCTGAAGTAGCAGCTTGTGAGCCCAGTCCCCGGCTCGACCCATGCCTTGGCCCATCTGGCCTGCTTGTAGAGTCCCCGCACGTGAAGTAGTGGGGCCTTGTGTAGTGCCCTGGTACTGATAATGGTTCCCTTGGCCCATGGTAGGGTAAGGAGGAATAGAATGCGTATGTGAGTACCCCACTGAAGACTGGGACTAGGATCCATGTCGCTGGGGACAATCTTTCCTCACGTGGCCCGGTTGATGACAATGATAACAAATCTTTTTGACTTGCCTAATACGTAGTCCTGAAGTTTCTCCCGCCTCGAGAGGACTGACCTTGGCCTTAGCCTTGATAGCCGCGGCCCCGCTCTTGATGCCTCTGCAGAGCAGAAGTCCTCTGCTTCTTCCCTACACTAGAAGAAGAGGATTGACTCTCCTTCTTCTTATCTTTCACACCCGCCTCCCGGATGTTCCGTGCATCATCCACCTCTCTTTCAATGGTCTTTGCTATGATGACCATTAAGTCCAAGTCTTGTAGAAGAAGACCCACAATCTTGCCTCAAACGGACAACTTCAAGCCATCTTCGAACTTCCTCACTTTAGCCATATTTGTGGCCACATAATCATCAGCGAAACGTGCTAATTCCGTGAACTTAGCCACGTATTCCATCACTGACATCGTTCCTTGTCTGAGGTCTAGGAACTCCCGGGCCTTTGCATGTCTAGCGGCTGCGGGAAAATATTTGCTCATAAAGAGCTCCTTGAACTCTGCCCAAGTCATGGTTTCCAAATTCCTTGAGTCCTTGACCCAATCCCACCACACCTGGGATTCTCCCTCTAGCAGAAAAGTAGCTAGCATTATCTTTGTGGCATCGATGGTAATCTCCATAGCCCTCAAGATCTTATCCATTTGTCGGAACCAATGGTCAGCCACCATAGGATCCGCCCATCCCAGAAAGATCAGAGGATTATGTGCCTTGAACTTCTGGAGGTGACTTGAACCTCATTGACTCCCACTTGCACCTGTCTGTGCAATAGTAGCGGCCGTAGCACTAGCTTGTGCAATGGTAGCCGCCGCCGCACCAATAGCCTCCATGAAGGCTTGTTGGTCAAAGGTCGGTGGTGGTGGTTGGTTGTTCCATCCACCCCGACGTCCCCTTCCTTTAGTTGTCATCTACACACAAGATAGCAATAGATCAATTAGTTAATATCCCAAGTTAGGGATCGGGTATTTAGGAGACATTTACACATTGAACTATACTGTTCATCCATTTTTTTCCAAACTCCCAAGGTTATGTTTTCTAACCCCCAGTGTATTCCCTTCCATATATATTTCTATCATGCATATAATTCACATAACAAGTAACACATAACATGTAGCAATAGAGCACATAACATGAAATGCATATGGAATGCAATGGTCTATACCCGTGCCCATCGAGCCCTAGGTTATTCGTATGCCTAGGCTCTGATACCAAGTTGTGACACCCCAAAATCAGGGGGTCCGTTGATTACCCATCAACCCGCAGAATACCCGTAGATACTGAGTAATTCGATATCACGCCATTGTGCCCCATTTATCGGGAACCATAATTTTGATGAAATTCGGGCAGAGTCTCCTTTGTACGGGAAGCTCTACCCAAAACTCAACCTATGCAATCATATAATAACAAGACCCATCCAAGGTCCAATATTCAACAATGACCACACCGAGTCCATTTATATGTAAACATTGGCCACACCGGGTCTAATTATCCATATTTATATCAAAACATGCAAGGTAGTTTAACAATAGTCTATATAAGTTCTATTACAATTATTTGCAAAAGATTACATGCCCAAAAAATTATTTCCACAAATGTTTTACATTAACACAAAATAAAGCCACAATCCGAACTTCTTCAAACATGAGGATCCAAGTGAGGGTTGTCCACCGGTGTGTATCCAAAACTTGAAATGTTTTCCCGTATAGGGTGAGCCACACCCAGTAGAGTAATTTCTACAGAGGCTACTCTCCACCTAAGTGCACATGCAATGCTCACATACAACATTTCATATTCACATCAACATTCCAAGTAAGAATATGCATTCAATGTTGGAATTTATCATGTCATGCTATGAAATGAGATGAGACTCACTTATGCAAATCAACCCGAGCCCTTCCCAGCTCCTTAACACATGTAAGTGCCAATGTGTATGGAATCATCATTTATGTTGCACATCAAATGACTTTTATCAACCTAGGGTTTTTGTATGGGGTGGATGTTCATGGGCTTACACCAAGGGTCTCCAACTTACTCGAAATTTATGGACTTCGACCAAGGGCTCTGTGTACACCCACACACTTCATGGGCCAAGCCAAGGGAGTGTGTATCCTAATCACCGGGCCTTGCACCCGAGGAATCTTCTAGTCCCTCCTTGCTTACCCCAACCCTAATCACCATGCAACCTGTGCGACATGGCCAAGTCTTCGACCAAGCTTAATGGAGTCCACTCGTCATCCACCAAGTGTGGTGTTGACGACAACCATGCACACACCCACATGATGCGATTTTACCATGCATATGCAATATGATGTCCCATTGCACAATTATAACATATTCAATATACTATGAAAGACATATGAACAATCTCAACATATCATGGTAAGTTTTGTTCTAAGGATATAGATACCATATTTGTCACAATGTCATTATATCATAACATGCATATGCCAACAATTACATTTTCAATCATAAATCATGTCATAAGCCCATGATTTCACTTCACCACATCATCCAAGCATGTTATAGCATAATCTCATGCAATTAACACACTTTATTTCACATAGGCATTTTCTCAAACACCTTAAAGGCACTCAAGTCATATAATCACATAACACATTCCAAGTCACCACATAGCTCAAGAAATCACATTAAGTGATTTTTACACAACCATTTCCACATAATACCAAGTCTTAAGAAAATTACATAAGTAACTTCCACATACAAAACTTAAAGTAGAAATTTGTCCAAGCAAATTCTATTCCCAAATCTTCACTTTCATAATCATAGACAAGTGATATCACAATTTTTTTTTTGGCCAATAACACAATTAATTACAAAGGCACAACATAACACATAAAAGCCCATGTAGTAGCCCACATAACAGCCCAAAAATAGTCCACAAAACAGTCCAAAACAGTCCACTTTTCGGTCCGAAAATAGTCCACTTTTCAGTCCAAAAACAGTCCACTTTTCTATCCAAAAACAATCCACTTTTTCATCCAAAATCATTTACAATTTCTATCCAAAACTGGTCACAATTTCAATCCAAAAACAATCACAATTTCAGTCTAAAAACAGTCACAATTTCAGTTCAGAAACAGTAACAATTTCAATCCAAAAATAGCCCACAATTTAGGCACTAAACAGCCCAAAATCAGCCTCGTAACAACCCTTTATGATAGGAATAAAACCAAAGTAGGAAGAACCCTACCTCTTGTAGCGTGTAGGAAGTGGTAGAACTTCTAAAAACACCAAAACAAGCCCAAGAACCTTCGATTCCTCCCAAGTCTTTTCTTTGAACCTTCGGTGAAATCTACTTTTCTTGGTACGTACTTGTAGCCCTCGTCGAAAAGATAAACTTTGATTCTTGACTCGACGAATTCCGACCGACGAAACTCCAAAAATCTTGGATTGAAGCTTGAAGAACTTCTTGTTTTCTCTCTTTTCACTCTCTTCTCTCTATGGCTGGCCAAGGGTCAAGAACATGAGATATTTTTTCCAAAATATCTAAGTTAAGTAGATATTTATAGTTCCAAATATGGGGTGCACATCGCACCGCATATTTCCAACTTTCGAGTATGTTTTTCGTCCCAAAATGATTTGTTATACCTGGAATTTAGTTCAAATTAATTTTATTAGACCTTTAACATAATTTTAAGAAAATTTTTAAAAAAATTATTTTTGGGGACCTTTAAAATGTCATTCGCCTCGCAGTCGCCTCGAACGACGTGCAAAAATTCAACTATCTCAGAATTCGTCGAAATTTGACAAGGTGATGAGATTTTGCGATACGAATCCAACGGCGAACTCCGTTTTCTCATCCGAGGTCTAGAACATGAGTATTTTAAATATGCATTAGGATAGCAAATTACCATTTTGTCATTTCTAAGAAAAAGTTCAAATTTTTTCGGATTTCATAATATGTATCCAGCAATATCCCAAAATGTAAAGATGTATTGTCAAAGATCCCAAAATTTCTCTCAATTAACTACTACCAAATTTTTGGTGATATAATTAAAGCCAAAAACTAGAATCCCAGTGATTAACCAATGTTCCTCAATTTACCCACATTAGTCATCATAGTCTCAATCATTTTTAGTAATCCCCAAGATATTAACAATCTGCTAGTTACCAGGATATCCATAGTCATTTATCCCAAAAATTTACACAAGGTTTCTACATCCATGTCAAAGTCAATCTTCATAGGTATCATCATTGATTCTTCAAATTACATCTTTCCAATTATCATCACTAATCACAAAGTTCTAATCTTTCATACTCATAGTAACAATCCTCAAGTATAACTAATCATATCTATCTTAACAAAGTACTAAAAGAGACAAGTGAAAGAACTTCTCATTCCTCCAACACGACGCCTTAACATTAAAAGATTTCACAGAACAATAGAGGTTTTTATCAAACTTTGGATATTATTCTTATTTTAATACTTATTTGATATATCTAACCTCGATTTTTTTAAACCTCTATAGTCTTTAATCCTATAGTATGTAGGGTCAAATGTAACTACTATAATTTAGTCAGGCCTTCTAGATTTCCTTTTTACATGTCTATGAGTTCGTTTCCATATCTCAACCTTAAATTTCCAATCAAAATTTCTAAATACAAATGAACTATTAACTACACACTCACCCAAGAGATTCTCGATTGCTAGTATTCTGGAGAGTCTAAATATAGTTAACGGGGTCCACAACCAAAATTAGATTACCTCAATATAACGTCCTCAATGAGTATCCTATGTGTTACCCTTCAAATCTATTAATACTTCCAAAGTAAATTTAATCAACTCTCCTTAATATTTTCAAACCAATATTGGAAACCTTAAGTTTGGGGTTATGAAAACAAACTCTTATCCATTTAAGAACCATAACTACAATTCCTATTTCTATTCCCAAATAGGCTCTCATTCGATGTTACTCCACCCTATTCCTTCGATTGATCATATTTGAGAATTATACTATCTCATACCATCGTACTCACCCTAGAGGAACACATAATACTCCCACGGTTCATATCTTAAAAACAAAACTACATTCATTCCTTAATTTCTATTAATTTTAAGTAACACACATCAATTTCCATAACCTTATTATTCAAAACTTAGTCCATCTTAAAAAAAAAATCTAAGTTGACCTTACCTCCACACATCCAAATTGGGCTATCACATCTCTAGTATAGATAATATGACTTGCATAACGATTCATGCCTAGCATCATTTACAAATCAAAATTTAAATTACCATCCTTCTCCTAGAATAGTCCAAAATGACACGATATAAAACTATAATATACATCCCAAATTTTCGTCCACTCCTCAAAACTAGCTAATCCATGAATCCAAATAAATAATTAATTCCTAACCTAATTAAGTAACAAATCACACTTATCTTATAAACATATCACTTCAAATAAAGTCAAGCCTAGAGTTTCCTTCAGCCTCACCTAATACTCCCCAATTCGAAGCACACAACCTCTACACTTCCTTTGAGTATCCCACCGTTCTCTTGTAGGCATGTCAACACTCAAGACATGTTTTAGCTTCTGAAAGTCCAATCCCAAATTAAGGGCATATGTAGTGCGTATGAATGAATGAATAACACTAGGATCGAATAAAATTCGGATTCCAAGAATTTTAAAGAATAACGATACCATCAACGGCATCGAAAACGTCTTCCTTCGGCTGGGCCAAAGCAAGAACTTTTTCTTTCTTGGTACCACCTAGGGCTATAGCTCCTAATGGTTTTGGCTCCAATGGCTTCTGTCATGGTGGCTTATTTGCATGTACTTGTCTCGTTACTTGATTGGTCNATGGATGTTCATGGGCTTACACCAAGGGTCTCCAACTTACTCGAAATTTTTGGACTTCGACCAAGGGCTCTGTGTACACCCACACACTTCATGGGCCAAGCCAAGGGAGTGTGTCATAAGCCCATGATTTCACTTCACCACATCATCCAAGCATGTTATAGCATAATCTCATGCAATTAACACACTTTATTTCACATAGGCATTTTCTCAAACACCTTAAAGGCACTCAAGTCATATAATCACATAACACATTCCAAGTCACCACATAGCTCAAGAAATCACATTAAGTGATTTTTACACAACCATTTCCACATAATACCAAGTCTTAAGAAAATTACATAAGTAACTTCCACATACAAAACTTAAAGTAGAAATTTGTCCAAGCAAATTCTATTCCCAAATCTTCACTTTCATAATCATAGACAAGTGATATCACAATTTTTTTTTTGGCCAATAACACAATTAATTACAAAGGCACAACATAACACATAAAAGCCCATGTAGTAGCCCACATAACAGCCCAAAAATAGTCCACAAAAACAGTCCAAAACAGTCCACTTTTCGGTCCGAAAATAGTCCACTTTTCAGTCCAAAAACAGTCCACTTTTCTATCCAAAAACAATCCACTTTTTCATCCAAAATCATTTACAATTTCTATCCAAAACTGGTCACAATTTCAATCCAAAAACAATCACAATTTCAGTCTAAAAACAGTCACAATTTCAGTTCAGAAACAGTAACAATTTCAATCCAAAAATAGCCCACAATTTAGGCACTAAACAGCCCAAAATCAGCCTCGTAACAACCCTTTATGATAGGAATAAAACCAAAGTAGGAAGAACCCTACCTCTTGTAGCGTGTAGGAAGTGGTAGAACTTCTAAAAACACCAAAACAAGCCCAAGAACCTTCGATTCCTCCCAAGTCTTTTCTTTGAACCTTCGGTGAAATCTACTTTTCTTGGTACGTACTTGTAGCCCTCGTCGAAAAGATAAACTTTGATTCTTGACTCGACGAATTCCGACCGACGAAACTCCAAAAATCATGGATTGAAGCTTGAAGAACTTCTTGTTTTCTCTCTTTTCACTCTCTTCTCTCTATGGCTGGCCAAGGGTCAAGAACATGAGATATTTTTTCCAAAATATCTAAGTTAAGTAGATATTTATAGTTCCAAATATGGGGTGCACATCGCACCGCATATTTCCGACTTTCGAGTACGTTTTTCGTCCCAAAACGATTTGTTATACCTGGAATTTAGTTCAAATTAATTTTATTAGACCTTTAACATAATTTTAAGAAAATTTTTAAAAAAATTATTTTTGGGGACCTTTAAAATGTCATTCGCCTCGCAATCGCCTCGAACGACGTGCAAAAATTCAACTATCTCAGAATTCGTCGAAATTTGACAAGGTGATGAGATTTTGTGATACGAATCCAACGGCGAACTCCGTTTTCTCATCCGAGATCTAGAACATGAGTATTTTAAATATGCATTAGGATAGCAAAATTACCATTTTGTCATTTCTAAGAAAAAGTTCAAATTTTTTCGGATTTCATAATATGTATCCAGCAATATCCCAAAATGTAAAGATGTATTGTCAAAGATCCCAAAATTTCTCTCAATTAACTACTACCAAATTTTTGGTGATATAATTAAAGCCAAAAACTAGAATCCCAGTGATTAACCAATGTTCCTCAATTTACCCACATTAGTCATCATAGTCTCAATCATTTTTAGTAATCCCCAAGATATTAACAATCTGCTAGTTACCAGGATATCCATAGTCATTTATCCCAAAAATTTACACAAGGTTTCTACATCCATGTCAAAGTCAATCTTCATAGGTATCATCATTGATTCTTCAAATTACATCTTTCCAATTATCATCACTAATCACAAAGTTCTAATCTTTCATACTCATAGTAACAATCCTCAAGTATAACTAATCATATCTATCTTAACAAATTACTAAAAGAGACAAGAGAAAGAACTTCTCATTCCTCCAACACGACGCCTTAACATTAAAAGATTTCACAGAACAATAGAGGTTTTTATCAAACTTTGGATATTATTCATATTTTAATACTTATTTGATATATCTAACCTCGATTTTTTTAAACCTCTATAATCTTTAATCCTATAGTATGTAGGGTCAAATGTAACTACTATAATTTAGTCAGGCCTTCTAGATTTCCTTTTTACATGTCTATGAGTTCGTTTCCATATCTCAACCTTAAATTTCCAATCAAAATTTCTAAATACAAATGAACTATTAACTACACACTCACCCAAGAGATTCTCGATTGCTAGTATTCTGGAGAGTCTAAATATAGTTAACGGGGTCCACAACCAAAATTAGATTACCTCAATATAACGTCCTCAATGAGTATCCTATGTGTTACCCTTCAAATCTATTAATACTTCCAAAGTAAATTTAATCAACTCTCCTTAATATTTTCAAACCAATATTGGAAACCTCAAGTTTGGGGTTATGAAAACAAACTCTTATCCATTTAAGAACCATAACTACAATTCCTATTTCTATTCCCAAATAGGCTCTCATTCGATGTTACTCCACCCTATTCCTTCGATTGATCATATTTGAGAATTATACTATCTCATACCATCGTACTCACCCTAGAGGAACACATAATACTCCCACGGTTCATATCTTAAAAACAAAACTACATTCATTCCTTAATTTCTATTAATTTTAAGTAACACACATCAATTTCCATAACCTTATTATTCAAAACTTAGTCCATCTTAAAAAAAAAATCTAAGTTGACCTTACCTCCACACATCCAAATTGGGCTATCACATCTCTAGTATAGATAATATGACTTGCATAACGATTCATGCCTAGCATCATTTACAAATCAAAATTTAAATTACCATCCTTCTCCTAGAATAGTCCAAAATGACACGATATAAAACTATAATATACATCCCAAATTTTCGTCCACTCCTCAAAACTAGCTAATCCATGAATCCAAATAAATAATTAATTCCTAACCTAATTAAGTAACAAATCACACTTATCTTATAAACATATCACTTCAAATAAAGTCAAGCCTAGAGTTTCCTTCACCCTCACCTAATACTCCCTAATTCGAAGCACACAACCTCTACACTTCCTTTGAGTATCCCACCGTTCTCTTGTAGGCATGTCAACACTCAAGACATGTTTTAGCTTCTGAAAGTCCAATCCCAAATTAAGGGCATATGTAGTGCGTATGAATGAATGAATAACACCGGGATCGAATAAAATTCGGATTCCAAGAATTTTAAAGAATAACGATACCATCAACGGCATCGAAAACGTCTTCCTTCGGCTGGGCCAAAGCAAGAACTTTTTCTTTCTTGGTACCACCTAGGGCTATAGCTCCTAATGGTTTTGGCTCCAATGGCTTCTGTCATGGTGGCTTATTTGCATGTACTTGTCTCGTTACTTGATTGGTCTTTGGTGGAATTGATAGGCAATTCTTTTTTAGGTGCCCGAACCCTCCACATGCGAAGCATTGACGTGGTTCAGTGTCTCTTCTGTTCTGAGCAACCCCAGCTCCTCGAACGACTTGATTCCTTTGCCCAGATGCTTGGTTAGGTCAGCGGTACGGGGTTCCCCTATGTGTAGCTCCACTGCTATTAGCACCAGTCCTGATCGGACCTCCCCTCACGAAGTTCTGTCGTCGTTGGTGGTTGTTTCTAATCTGGTATTGTACCAGAGTGGTTAGCTCCCTTAGGCATTGATAGATGCCATTTAGGGTAGTTGGAGGTGGTGGTGGTGGGTTTGCTTGGCCACCACGTCCCTGTCCCCGTTCATGTCCACGTCCACGTTCACCCTCCATCCTGCATATTAATTCACCATTTAGTTTCATTGATGTACAGGACATTCTAACTATCACTTTAACCTAAAGTATAAGGTTTGAATAAAATTTCATCTAACAATTTCATTCAACCTAGTCCTATTTTCCAAATGGTGATCCATAACCTACAGCTCCCATGTAAGACCTAAAGCCTAATCTCTGATACCAAAACTTCATAATGCCCCAAAACCCATTTTGGACGGCATTATAATCTATAAACCATTCAGATCATGAGAGCAACTAAATAAATTCATCATTAAAGAAATTTCATTCATCAAATATAATATTTACAATATTATCACAAAAGAATAGGTCAACCATGGCCATTAGATCCCTAAAGAATCAACTATTTTCTCGCAGCGGAAAGAACAAAAAATTTATCTTTACATAATCTCAAAAGAAATTTCCTAGTCTAACACCTAGGAGAGAATAGCCCTAAGAATCCACCTCAGGTTCTACGTGCCCGTCTAGCGGAGCTTCCAAATGCACCTGTTCATCAACTCCGAGCTCCTCCTTTAACACGTAATCTGTAAATATATTGCTTGTAGGGGGTGACTACTAAGCTATGTTACAAAATTCCTCCCAAACTCGAATAAGGTTTAAAAAATATTTAAAGCAAGTCGGTCTCATTTCGCAAATATCATATATTAATTTTTGAAATAAAACATGGACATTTATAAGTGAAACCAATATACGACTAATAATCCATTCCATCATAAAACGTTTCTCCCAAGTTCTTGCGGAATCCCATACTTTGCAAAATTCTTGTAGAAACTATTTATGGTACAATAAAATAATAACCCACCACTGTATTCGTATCTCTGGTCTAAAGTAAGATCTCGTATGAATACCATAAAAACTATCCTGGCCCACGTACAAACCACACAAATCCTCGCAAGGATATCCAACATTTAGGAAGGGCGTATGCCAACACCATGGCAGTGACGTATNCAAAAATATCCTGGCCCACGTACAAACCACACAAATCCTCGCAAGGATATCCAACATTTAGGAAGGGCGTATGGCAACACCATGGCAGTGACGTATACAAGCCAAGAGTAGTATATTAACCCATTTTCCACGATATCCCGTGAGAGATAATGGTTTAGTCCTCACAAGGCAACTAACCCCACTATGAGTGGTAGAAAAATTTTAAACCTGCACGGAGTAAGATGTCGTCTACACACTCCACGATATTCAATCAATAGTAGCCCATATTTATCCAACAACCACACAAGAGATACAATACCAACAATTTCCTCAAATAACAAGCAATTCCATAAATCCCCAATTTCACATGTAGTATTTCAATAGAACAATACAAAACACTAAAGTTTTCGAAACTATATTTAAGTGAATATAGAGGGAGAAACCCACATTTCCAAAAACTAGGGTTTTAAATCAAGAAAAAGAGATTTCATGGGTATTCAACCCTAACTTTGTTTAAAACATAATAATAATTGCAAGAAGACTTAGGAATGACGATTTCATAACATATATATAAGATTTAGAGTCAAAGAATACACATAAACAAGCCCTAGTCTCAATAAACAAGAATGGAAGAAAACCCCTACCTTTCTCCTCGGGTTTGGTGTGAAGGACAAGATGATTTGATCTAGAATCGCCCATAAAACTCTTGTTTTCCCTTTCTATCATCCTCTCTAAGTCTTTCTATTAGGGTTCTAAGAGGTTTGGGGTGAGGGGGGGGGGGAGAATGGGAAAAAATGGAGTGAAAATGGGACTTTAAAACCTAAAAATCTCAATTTTTTAACGATCTACCATTAGTTCGTATCGAGCTACCGATAGTTCAAGTCCATTGGCCACTTACTACCTGTAGACAACCGGTAGTTCGGATCTACTGGAAATTTACTACCTACTGACTATCGGCAGTTCGGATCCACTGGACAGCGTACTACCAGTAGGTCCTGTCCAAATTTGCCTGTTTCCTCTATTTTTTATTTCAAACCTATTCCAAACCCTTTCAAAACCAACCCAAACTTATATAACTTACATTTGTACATCTAACATAGTTGGTATAAGTTCTATTGCAAACGGTTTCATATATTTACAAGTCAAAACTAAGTTTGAACAAAATATTTTTCCGATTCTACACTATTAACATTGTTATCTTTACTCTTACAATCTACTTAGTTTATGCNTCAAACGGTTTCATATATTAACAAGTCAAAACTAAGTTTGAACAAAATATTTTTCCGATTCTACACTATTAACATTGTTATCTCTACTCTTACAATCTACTTAGTTTATGCAGACTCCATTACGTATACTTGCATTTGAAAAAGAAATGATTAATTGCTATATAAAGATAAGAGTGTGGGGGTTTACAATCCACCCCCACTTAAAGAAAGTTTCATTCTCGAAACTTAATCGTCGTGTTAGTCTGTCTAATTCTCCTTTGGCCATGATGTCACCACTTCTATTCATCTTAGCTTATCCACAAACATTTCGCAAGAACCAAATTAAATTTCACAAAT
Source organism: Ilex paraguariensis (assembly GCA_963454935.2). Classification (NCBI taxonomy): domain Eukaryota; kingdom Viridiplantae; phylum Streptophyta; class Magnoliopsida; order Aquifoliales; family Aquifoliaceae; genus Ilex; species Ilex paraguariensis. The sequence goes on from CAUOFW020002691.1 coordinate 612,026, forward strand.
TGGTTACTCATCATTCCTGTATCCCAAATTACGATATAATTCAAAACTTAGTAATGTCATTTCGACAGGATCTACAACGATTCCTTAAATAGATGTATCATTCTTAATGACTTTGTTTCTCCCTAGACTTGAGAAACTCACAATATTTAAAATCTATTAATACTTCACATCCTATGGACACTTATCAATTTTGGTAGTTCAGTGGACATCACAAGATTCCCAACAATTATAACTATCAAACTATACACCAAGTTTTTCCAAGAAATTGAATCTCACTCTTCAAACTTATACTCTCTACATTCACCACCGTAACCGTAACAAATGGTTAATTCCATTCATATTGAAAATTATCCAATGGCTCGCTGCGCACTCTGATATAAACTAACATCCACCAAGTCCCAGATGAAACTAGCCACAAGATAAGAATTCCTATTGGTTTGAAAGTTTTGAGAAGATATGTTAAAGTCTACCAAAGTGTACAATTGAAACCTAACCACATTTATCCTCCAGTTATAGCTTCCAAATTGTATACACCAACAATCCATCTAATCCATTTAGAGGAAATTTTAGTAATTAACTAACTATTATAAGTAGGCTAAGTGTCAAGTTATATCTACAAGATATTCTCCCTCAGTTCCGAATCTAGAGCTCAAGTCAATAAGCCTTACAATCCCCTTCATAACTCATTTGTATCCGGATTCATGATTTTAGATCAATCTTACTATCTCAACATGTTCACCAACTCGATTAAGGTCAATTATTTTCTATCTGCCAAGTATTCATTCTCAACCTCTAACTATATGCTAGAGTTAATAACTATGAAATCAAGTCATAGTGACTTTCATTAACATCACAATTCTTTTCCCAAAACTTATACTTTCGAATCCCTATGCACAATGCAATACAATATATATCCAGCAATATCCCAAAATGTAAAGATGTACTGTCAAGGATCCCAAAATTTCTCTCAATTAACTACTACCAAATTTCTGATGATATAATTAAAACCAAAAACTAGAATCCCAGTGATTAACCAATGTTCCTCGAATTTCCACATTAGTCATCATAGCCTTAATCATTATTAGTAATCCCCAAGATATTAACAATCTGCTAGTTACTAGGATATCCATAGTCATTTATCCCAAAAATTTACACAAGGTTTCTACATTCATGTCAAAGTCAATCTTCATAGGTATCATCATTGATTCTTCAAATTACATCTTTCCAATTATCATCACTAACCATAAAGTTCTAATCTTTTATACTCATACTAAAAATCCTCAAGTATAACTAATCATACCTATCTTAACAAAGTACTAAAAGAGGCAAGAGAAAGAACTTCTTATTCGTCCAACACGACCCCATAACATTAAGAGATTTCACGGAACAATAGAGGTTTATATCAAACTTCGGATATTGTTCGTATTTTAATACTTATTTGATATATTTAACCTCGATCTTTTTAAACCTCTATAGTTTTTAATCCTACAGTATATAGGGTCAAATATAACTACTATAATTTAGTCTGGCCTTCTACATTTCCTTTTTACATGTCTATGAGTTCGTTTCCATATCTCAACCTTAAATTTCCAATCAAAATTTCTAAATATAAATGAACTATTAACTACACACTCACCCAAGAGATTCTCGATTGTTAGTATTCTAGAAAGTCTAAATATAGTGAATTGGGTCCACAACCAAAATAAGATTACCTAAATATAACGTCCTCAATGAGTATCCTATGTGTAGCCCTTCTAATCCATCAATACTTCCAAAGTAAATTTAATCAACTCTCCGTAATATTTTCAAACCAATATTGGTAACCTCAAGTTTGTGGTTACGAAAACAAACTCTTATCCATTTAAGAACCATAACTACAATTCCTATTGCTATTCCAAAATAGGCTTTCATTCGATGTTACTCCACCCTGTTCCTTCGATTGATCATATTTGGGAATTATACTATCTTATACCATCGTACTCACCCTAGAGGAACATATAATACTCCCACGATTCATATCCTAAAAACAAAACTACATTCATTCCTTAATTACTATTAAATTTAAGTAACACACATCAATTTCCACAACGTTATTATTCAAAAATTTGTCCATCTTAAAAAAAAAACATCTAAGTTGACCTTACCTCCACACATGCAAATTGGGCTATCACATGTTCAATATAGATAATATGACTTGCATAACAATTCATGCCTAGCATCATTTACAAATCAAAATTCAAATTACCATCTTCTCCTAGAATAGTCCAAAATGACACGATATAAAATTAGAATATACATTCCAAATTTTTGTTCACTCCTCAAAGCTAGCTAATCCATGAATCCAAATAAATAATTAATTCCTAACCTAATGAAGTAACAAATCACACTTATCTTATAAACATATCACTTCAAAGAAAGTCAGGCCTAGTGTTTCCTTGACCCTCACCTAATGCTCCCCAATTCGAAGCATACAACCTCTGCACACCCTTTGAGTATCCCACCATTCTCCTGTAGGCATGTCAATACTCAAGGCATGTTCTAGCTTCTCAAAGTCCAATCCCAAATTAAGAGCCTATGTAGTGCGTATGAATGAATGAATAACACCGGGATCGAATAAATTATGGCCCAAGAATTTTAAAGAAGAACGATACCTTCAACAATGGCATCGGAAACGTCTTACTCAGGGTGGGCCAAAGCAAGAACTCTTTCTTGCTTGGTACCACCTGGGCTATAGCTCCTAATAGTTTTGGTTGTAACGGCTTCTGTCGTGGTGGCTTATTTGCATGTACTTGTCCTGTTGCTTGATTGGTTTTTGGTGGAATCGATAGATAATTCTTTTTGGGGTGCCTGAACCATCTACACGCGAAGAATTGACGTGGGTCAGTGTTTGTTCTGTTTTGAGCAACCTNTCAATATAGATAATATGACTTGCATAACAATTCATGCCTAGCATCATTTACAAATCAAAATTCAAATTACCATCTTCTCCTAGAATAGTCCAAAATGACACGATATAAAATTAGAATATACATTCCAAATTTTTGTTCACTCCTCAAAGCTAGCTAATCCATGAATCCAAATAAATAATTAATTCCTAACCTAATGAAGTAACAAATCACACTTATCTTATAAACATATCACTTCAAAGAAAGTCAGGCCTAGTGTTTCCTTGACCCTCACCTAATGCTCCCCAATTCGAAGCATACAACCTCTGCACACCCTTTGAGTATCCCACCATTCTCCTGTAGGCATGTCAATACTCAAGGCATGTTCTAGCTTCTCAAAGTCCAATCCCAAATTAAGAGCCTATGTAGTGCGTATGAATGAATGAATAACACCGGGATCGAATAAATTATGGCCCAAGAATTTTAAAGAAGAACGATACCTTCAACAATGGCATCGGAAACGTCTTACTCAGGGTGGGCCAAAGCAAGAACTCTTTCTTGCTTGGTACCACCTGGGCTATAGCTCCTAATANTGCACTTAAAAAAGAAATGATTATTTGCTATATAAAGATAAGAGTGTGGGGGTTTACAATCCCACCCCCCTTAAAGAAAGTTTCATCCTCGAAACTTAATCGTCCGGTTAGTCTGTCTAATTCTCCATTGGCCATGATGTCACCACTTCTATTCATCCTAGCTTATCCATAAACACTTCGCAACAACCAAATTAAATTTCATAAATTGGTTACTCATCATTCCTGTACCCCAAATTACGTTATAATTCAAAACTTAGTAAAGTCATTTCGACAAGATCTACAATGATTCCTTAAATAGATGTATCATTCTTAATGACTTTGTTTCTCCCTAGACTAGAGAAACTCACAATATTGAAAATCTAATAATACTGCACATCCTATGGACACTTATCAATTTCGGTAGTTCAGTGGACATCACAAGATTCCCAACAATTATAACCATCAAACTATACACCAAGTTTTTCCAAGAAATTGAATCTCACTCTTCAAGCATATACTCTCTACATTCACCACCATAACAGTAGCTAAAGGTTAATTTCACTCATATTGAATATTATCCAATGGCTCGCTGCGCACTCTGATATAAATTAACATCCACCAAGTCCCAGATCAAACAAGCCACAAGATAAGAATTCCCATTGGTTTGAAAGTTTTGAGAAGATATGTCAAATTCTACCAAAGTATACAACTGAAACCTAACCACATTTATCCTCCAATCATAGCTTCCAAATTGTATACACCAACGATCCATCTAATCCATTTAGAGGAAATTTTAGTAATTAACTAACTGTTATAAGTAGGCTAAGTGTCAAGTTATATCTCCAAGATATTCGCTCTCAGTCCCCAATCCAGAGCTCAAATCAATATGCCTTNAGGACATTTAAACATATTTCAAGTTTAAGCAACAATAATAATTTAATGCATAAGTGAAACCAATATACGACAAATAACCCATTCCACCGTAAACAGTTTCTCCCAAGTTCTTACGGAATCTCATACTTCCCAAAATTCTTGTAGAAACTATTNGGGACATTTAAACATATTTCAAGTTTAAGCAACAACAATAATTTAATGCATAAATGAAACCAATATACGACAAATAACCCATTCCACCGTAAACAGTTTCTACCCAAGTTCTTACGGAATCTCATACTTCCCAAAATTCTTGTAGAAACTATTTCTGGTACAATAAACAATAACCCACCATTGTATTCGTATCTTTGGTCTGAATTAAGATGTCGCATGAATAACATCGAAAATATTCTGGTCCACGTACAACCCACACAAATCCTCGCAAGGATATCCAACCATTAGGAAGGGCATATACCAACACCATGGCAGTGACGTATCCAACCCAAGAGTAGTATACTAACCCTTTTTCTACGATACTCCATGAGTGATAATGGTTTAGTCATCGCAAGGCACTAAGCCCACTACGAGTGATAGGCAAAGTTCAAACTCGCACGAAGTAAGAAGTCGGCTACACACTCCACGATACCCGATCAATAGTAGCCCATGTTTATCCAACAACCACACANATCGTATTCACCCTAGTGGAACAAATAATACTCCCACGGTTCATATTCTAAAAACAAAACTACATTCATTCCTTAATTTCTATTAATTTTAAGTAAAACACATCAATTTCCATAACCTTATTATTCAAAACTTAGTCTATCTTAAAAAAAATATCTAAGTTGACCTTACCTCCACACATCCAAATTGGGCTATCACTTCTCCAANTTGGCAGTTACGTATCCAACCCAAGAGTAGTATACTAACCCTTTTTCTGTGATACTCCATTAGTGATAATGGTTTAGTCATCGCAAGGCACTGAGCCCACTACGAGTGGTAGGCAAAGTTCAAACTCGCACGAAGTAAGAAGTCGGTTACACACTCCACGATACCCGATCAATAGTAGCCCATGTTTATCCAACAACCACACAAGAGATACAATACCAACAATTTCCTCAAATAACAAACACTTCCATAAATCCCCAATTTCACATGTAGTATTTCAATAGAACAATTGAAGAAAATGCAAGAGATCATTATCAATATCATTTTGATACTCAACACAAAACACTAAAGTTTTCGAAACTAAATTTAAGTGAATGTACTGGGAGAAACCCATATTTCCCAAAAACTAGGGTTTTAAATCAAGAAAAAGAGAATTCGTGGGTAATTAACCCTAACTTTGTCTAAAACATAATAATAATTGCAAGAAGACCAAGGAATGAGGATTTCATAACATATATATANCTGGGAGAAACCCATATTTCCCAAAAACTAGGGTTTTAAATCAAGAAAATGAGATTTCGTGGGTAATTAACCCTAACTTTGTCTAAAACATAATAATAATTGCAAGAAGACCAAGGAATGAGGATTTCATAACATATATATAAGATTTAGAGTCAAAGAATACATATATACAAGCCCTAGTCTCAATGAACAAGAATGCAAGAAAACCCCTACCTTTCTCCTTGGCTTTGGTGTGAAGGACAAGAAGATTTGATCTTGAATCGCCCTTAAAACTTTTGTTTTCCCTTTCTCTCATCCTCTGTAAATCTTTCTATTAGGGCTCTAAGAGGTTTGGGGTGATAGTGGGGGTGAAAGAATGGGAGCAAATGGAGTGAAAATGGGGTTTTAAAACATAAAAATCCTGATTTTTTATCGATTTACCAGTAGTTCGTATCGATCTACCGGTAGTTTAGGTCCACTGGCCATTTGCTACCTGTTGTTAACCGATAGTTCGGATCTGCTGGAAATTTACTACCTGTTGACTACCGGTAGGTCCTGTCCAGATTTGCCTGTTTCCTCTATTTTTCATTTCAAACCTATTCCAAACCCATCCAAAACCAACCCAAACTTATACAACATACATTTGTACATCTAACGAAGTTGGTAAAAGTTCTATTGCAAACAGTTTCATGTATTTAAAAGTCAAAACTAAGTTTGAACTAAATATTTACCCGATTCTACACTATTAACATTGTTATCTCTACTCTTACAATCTACTTAGTTCATGCAGACTCCATTACGTATATTTGCACTTAAAAAAGAAATGATTATTTGCTATATAAAGATAAGAGTGTGGGGGTTTACAATCCCACCCCCCTTAAAGAAAGTTTCATCCTCGAAACTTAATCGTCCGGTTAGTCTGTCTAATTCTCCATTGGCCATGATGTCACCACTTCTATTCATCCTAGCTTATCCATAAACACTTCGCAACAACCAAATTAAATTTCATAAATTGGTTACTCATCATTCCTGTACCCCAAATTACGTTATAATTCAAAACTTAGTAAAGTCATTTCGACAAGATCTACAATGATTCCTTAAATAGATGTATCATTCTTAATGACTTTGTTTCTCCCTAGACTAGAGAAACTCACAATATTGAAAATCTAATAATACTGCACATCCTATGGACACTTATCAATTTCGGTAGTTCAGTGGACATCACAAGATTCCCAACAATTATAACCATCAAACTATACACCAAGTTTTTCCAAGAAATTGAATCTCACTCTTCAAGCATATACTCTCTACATTCACCACCATAACAGTAGCTAAAGGTTAATTTCACTCATATTGAATATTATCCAATGGCTCGCTGCGCACTCTGATATAAATTAACATCCACCAAGTCCCAGATCAAACAAGCCACAAGATAAGAATTCCCATTGGTTTGAAAGTTTTGAGAAGATATGTCAAATTCTACCAAAGTATACAATTGAAACCTAACCACATTTATCCTCCAATTATAGCTTCCAAATTGTATACACCAACGATCCATCTAATCCATTTAGAGGAAATTTTAGTAATTAACTAACTGTTATAAGTAGGCTAAGTGTCAAGTTATATCTCCAAGATATTCGCTCTCAGTCCCCAATCCAGAGCTCAAATCAATATGCCTTACAATCCCCTTCATAACTCATTTGTATCCGGATTCATGCTTTTAGATCAATCTTACTATCTCTACATGCTCACCAACTCGATTAAGGTCAATTATTTTCTATCTGCCAAGTATTCATTCTCAACCTCTAACTATATGCTAGAGTTAATAACTATGAAATCAAGTCAGAGTGGTTTTCATTAACATCACAATTCTTTTCCCGATACTTATACTTTCGAATCCCTAAGCACAATCCAATATAATATATATCCAGCAATATCCCAAAATGTAAAGATGTACTGTCAAGGATCCCAAAATTTCTCTCAATTAACTACTACCAAATTTCTGGTGATATAATTAAAACCAAAAACTAGAATCCCAGTGATTAACCAATGTTCCTTGATTTTCCCACATTAGTCATCATAGTCTTAATCATTATTAGTAATCACCAAGTTATTAACAATATGCTAGTTACCAGGATATCCATAGTCATTTATCCCAAAAATTTACACAAGGTTTCTGCATCCATGTCAAAGTCAATCTTCATAGGTATCATCATTGATTCTTCAAATTACATCTTTCCAATTATCATCACTAACCACAAAGTTCTAATCTTTCATACTCATACTAACAATCCTCAAGTATAACTAATCATACCTATCTTAACAAAGTACTAAAAGAGACAAGGGAAACAAATTCTTATTCCTCCAACACGACCCCATAACATTAAGAGATTTCACAGAATAATAGAGGTTTATATCAAACTTTGGATATTGTTAGTATTTTAATAATTATTTGATATATCTAACCTCGATCTTTTTAAACCTCTATAGTCTTTAATCCTACAGTATGTGGGGTGATATGTAACTACTATAATTTAGTAAGGCCGTCTACATTTCCTTTTTACATGTCGATGAGTTCATCTCCATATCTCAACCTCAAATTTCCAATCAAAATTTCTAAATACAAATGAACTATTAACTACACAGTCACCCAAGAGATTCTCGATTATTAAAATTGTAGAGAGTCTGAATATAGTGAATTGGGTCCACAACCAAAATAAGATTACCTAAATATAATGTCCTCAATGAGTATCCTATGTGTAACCCTTCTAATCCATCAATACTTCCAAAGTAAATTTAATCAACTCTCCGTAGTATTTTCAAACCAATATTGGTAACCTCAAGTTTGTGGTTACGAAAACAAACTCTTATCCATTTAAGAACCATAACCACAATTCCTATTAATATTCCAAAATAGGCTCTCATTCGATGTTACTCCACCCTATTCCTTCGATTGATCATATTTGTGAATTATAATATCTCATACCGTCGTATTCACCCTAGTGGAACAAATAATACTCCCACGGTTCATATTCTAAAAACAAAACTACATTCATTCCTTAATTTCTATTAATTTTAAGTAAAACACATCAATTTCCATAACCTTATTATTCAAAACTTAGTCTATCTTAAAAAAAATATCTAAGTTGACCTTACCTCCACACATCCAAATTGGGCTATCACTTCTCCAATATAGCTAATATGACTTGCGTAACGATTCATGCCTAGCATCATTTACAAATCAAAATTCAAACTACCATCCTTTTCCTAGAATAGTCCAAAATGACACGATATAAAACTAGAATATGCATCCCAAATTTTCTTCCACTCCTCAACGCTAGCTAATCCATGAATCCAAATAAATAATTAATTCTTAACCTAATTAAGTAACACATCACACTTATCTTATAAACATCACTTCAAACAAAGTCAATCCTAGAGTTTCCTTCACCCTCACCTAATACTCCCCAATTCGAAGCATACAAACTCTACACACCTTTCGAGTATCCCACCGTTCTCCTGTAGGCATGTCAATACTCAAGGCATGTTCTAGCTTCTCAAAGTCCAATCCTAAATTAAGAGCATATGTAGTGAGTATGAATGAATGAATAACACCAGGNGCCCTTAAAACTCTTGTTTTCCCTTTCTCTCATCCTCTGTAAATCTTTCTATTAGGGCTCTAAGAGGTTTGGGGTGATAGTGGGGTGAAAGAATGGGAGCAAATGGAGTGAAAATGGGGTTTTAAAACATAAAAATCCTGATTTTTTANGCCCTTAAAACTTTTGTTTTCCCTTTCTCTCATCCTCTGTAAATCTTTCTATTAGGGCTCTAAGAGGTTTGGGGTGATAGTGGGGGTGAAAGAATGGGAGCAAATGGAGTGAAAATGGGGTTTTAAAACATAAAANCGTTGGTTGATTGGTTTTTGGTGGAATTGATGGACAGTTCTTTTTTAGGTGTCTAAACCCTCCACATGTGAAGCATTAACGTGGATGAGTGTCCGTTCTATTCCGAGCAACCCCAGCTCCTTGAACGACTTGATTCCTTTGCCCCAAAGCTTGGTCAGGNTCGATTCTACACTATTAACATTGTTATCTCTACTCTTATAATCTACTTAGTTCATGCAGACTCCATTACGTATATTTGCACTTAAAAAAGAAATTATTATTTGCTATATAAAGATAAGAGTGTCGGGGTTTACAATCCCACCCCCCTTAAAGAAAGTTTCATCCTCGAAACTTAATCGTCCTGTTAGTCTGTCTAATTCTCCATTGGCCATGATGTCACCACTTCTATTCATCCTAGCTNGCCCCAAAGCTTGGTCAGGTTGGCGGTACGGGGTTGCCGTTTGTGTAGCTCCACTGCTATTAACACCAGTCCTGATCGGACCTCCCCTCACGATGTTCTGTCGCAGCGGTTTGTTGTTTCTATTCCGGCGTTGTACCAGAGTAGTTAGCTCCCTTAGGCATTGATAGATGCCATTCAGGGTATCTGGAGGTGGTGGTGGTGGGTTTGCTTGGCCATCACATCCCCGTCCACATCCACGTCTACGTTCATCCTCCATCCTGCACATCAATTAACCATTTAGTTTCATTGATGTATAGGACATCCTAACTATCACTGTAACCTAAAGTATAAGGTTTGAATAAAATTTTATCTAACAATTTCTTTCAACCTAGTCCTATTTCTCTAGTGGTGATCCATAACCTACCGCTCCCATGTAAGACTTAAAGCCTAAGCTCTAATAGCAAAACTTTGTAACGCCCCAAAATCCACCTTGGACANATATACTCTCTACATTCACCACCATAACAGTAGCTAAAGGTTAATTCCACTCATATTGAATATTATCCAATGGCTCGCTGCGCACTCTGATATAAATTAACATCCACCAAGTCCCAGATCAAACAAGCCACAAGATAAGAATTCCCATTGGTTTGAAAGTTTTGAGAAGATATGTCAAATTCNCGCTCCCATGTAAGACTTAAAGCCTAAGCTCTAATACCAAAACTTTGTAACGCCCCAAAATCCACCTTGGACGGCATTACAATCTATAAACCATTCACATCATGAGAGGAACTAAATAAATTCATCATTAAAGAAATTTNTTAAAGCCTAAGCTCTAATAGCAAAACTTTGTAACGCCCCAAAATCCACCTTGGACAGCATTACAATCTATAAACCATTCACATCATGAGAGCAACTAAATANCTGAAACCTAACCACATTTATCCTCCAATCATAGCTTCCAAATTGTATACACCAACGATCCATCTAATCCATTTAGAGGAAATTTTAGTAATTAACTAACTGTTATAAGTAGGCTAAGTGTCAAGTTATATCTCCAAGATATTCGCTCTCAGTCCCCAATCCAGAGCTCAAATCAATATGCCTTACAATCCCCTTCATAACTCATTTGTATCCGGAATCATGCTTTTAGATCAATCTTACTATCTCTACATGCTCACCAACTCGATTAAGGTCAATTATTTTCTATCTGCCAAGTATTCATTCTCAACCTCTAACTATATGCTAGAGTTAATAACTATGAAATCAAGTCAGAGTGGTTTTCATTAACATCACAATTCTTTTCCCGATACTTATACTTTCGAATCCCTAAGCACAATCCAGTATAATATATATCCAGCAATATCCCAAAATGTAAAGATGTACTGTCAAGGATCCCAAAATTTCTCTCAATTAACTGCTACCAAATTTCTGGTGATATAATTAAAACCAAAAACTAGAATCCCAGTGATTAACCAATGTTCCTTGATTTTCCCACATTAGTCATCATAGTCTTAATCATTATTAGTAATCACCAAGTTATTAACAATATGCTAGTTACCAGGATATCCATAGTCATTTATCCCAAAAATTTACACAAGGTTTCTACATCCATGTCAAAGTCAATCTTCATAGGTATCATCATTGATTCTTCAAATTACATCTTTCCAATTATCATCACTAACCACAAAGTTCTAATCTTTCATACTCATACTAACAATCCTCAAGTATAACTAATCATACCTATCTTAACAAAGTACTAAAAGAGACAAGGGAAACAAATTCTTATTCCTCCAACACGACCCCATAACATTAAGAGATTTCACAGAATAATAGAGGTTTATATCAAACTTTGGATATTGTTAGTATTTTAATAATTATTTGATATATCTAACCTCGATCTTTTTAAACCTCTATAGTCTTTAATCCTACAGTATGTGGGGTGATATGTAACTACTATAATTTAGTAAGGCCTTCTACATTTCCTTTTTACATGTCGATGAGTTCATCTCCATATCTCAACCTCAAATTTCCAATCAAAATTTCTAAATACAAATGAACTATTAACTACACAGTCACCCAAGAGATTCTCGATTATTAAAATTGTAGAGAGTCTGAATATAGTGAATTGGGTCCACAACCAAAATAAGATTACCTAAATATAATGTCCTCAATGAGTATCCTATGTGTAACCCTTCTAATCCATCAATACTTCCAAAGTAAATTTAATCAACTCTCCATAGTATTTTCAAACCAATATTGGTAACCTCAAGTTTGTGGTTACGAAAACAAACTCTTATCCATTTAAGAACCATAACCACAATTCCTATTGCTATTCCAAAATAGGCTCTCATTCGATGTTACTCCACCCTATTCCTTCGATTGATCATATTTGTGAATTATAATATCTCATACCATCGTATTCACCCTAGTGGAACAAATAATACTCCCACGGTTCATATTCTAAAAACAAAACTACATTCATTCCTTAATTTCTATTAATTTTAAGTAAAACACATCAATTTCCATAACCTTATTATTCAAAACTTAGTCTATCTTAAAAAAAATATCTAAGTTGACCTTACCTCCACACATCCAAATTGGGCTATCACTTCTCCAATATAGCTAATATGACTTGCGTAACGATTCATGCCTAGCATCATTTACAAATCAAAATTCAAACTACCATCCTTTTCCTAGAATAGTCCAAAATGACACGATATAAAACTAGAATATGCATCCCAAATTTTCTTCCACTCCTCAACGCTAGCTAATCCATGAATCCAAATAAATAATTAATTCTTAACCTAATTAAGTAACACATCACACTTATCTTATAAACATCACTTCAAACAAAGTCAATCCTAGAGTTTCCTTCACCCTCACCTAATACTCCCCAATTCGAAGCATACAAACTCTACACACCTTTCGAGTATCCCACCGTTCTCCTGTAGGCATGTCAATACTCAAGGCATGTTCTAGCTTCTCAAAGTCCAATCCTAAATTAAGAGCATATGTAGTGAGTATGAATGAATGAATAACACCAGGATCGAATAAAATTCGGGCCCAAGAATTTTAAAGAAGAACGATACCTTCAACAACAGTATTGGAAACGTCTTCCTCCGGTTGGGCAAAAATAAGAACTCTTTCTTGCTTGGTACCACCTGGGGCTATGGCTCCTAATGGTTTCGACAGTAATGGCTTTTGTCGTGGTGGCTTATTTGCATGTACATGTCCCGTTGGTTGATTGGTTTTTGGTGGAATTGATGGACAGTTCTTTTTTAGGTGTCTAAACCCTCCACATGTGAAGCATTAACGTGGATGAGTGTCCGTTCTATTCCGAGCAACCCCAGCTCCTTGAACGACTTGATTCCTTTGCCCCAAAGCTTGGTCAGGTTGGCGGTACGGGGTTGCCGTTTGTGTAGCTCCACTGCTATTAACACCAGTCCTGATCGGACCTCCCCTCACGATGTTCTGTCGCAGCGGTTTGTTGTTTCTATTCCGGCGTTGTACCAGAGTAGTTAGCTCCCTTAGGCATTGATAGATGCCATTCAGGGTATCTGGAGGTGGTGGTGGTGGGTTTGCTTGGCCATCACATCCCCGTCCACGTCCACGTCTACGTTCATCCTCCATCCTGCACATCAATTAACCATTTAGTTTCATTGATGTATAGGACATCCTAACTATCACTGTAACCTAAAGTATAAGGTTTGAATAAAATTTTATCTAACAATTTCTTTCAACCTAGTCCTATTTCTCTAGTGGTGATCCATAACCTACCGCTCCCATGTAAGACTTAAAGCCTAAGCTCTAATAGCAAAACTTTGTAACGCCCCAAAATCCACCTTGGACAGCATTACAATCTATAAACCATTCACATCATGAGAGCAACTAAATAAATTCATCATTAAAGAAATTTCATTCATCAAATATAACATTTACAATATTATCACAAAAGAATAGGCCAACCATGGCCATTACATCCCAAAAGAATCTACTATTTTCTCACAGCGGAAATAACAAAAGATTTATCTTTACATAATCTCCAAAGCAATTTCCTAGTCTAGCACGTAGGAGAGTATAGCCCTAACCGTCCATCTCGGGTTCTACGTGCCCGTCTAGCGGAGCTTCCAAATGCACCTGTTCATTGACTCCGAGCTCCTCCTCTAACACGTAATTTGTAAATATATTGTTTGTAGGGGGTGAACACCATGCTCTGTAGCAACATTCCTCCCAAATTCGAACAAGATTTAGAAAACTTGTAAAGCAAGTCGGTCTCAATTCGCAAATATCATATATTAATTTTTGAAATAAAACAGGGACATTCAAACATATCTCAAGTTTAAGCAGCAGCAATAATTTAATGCATAAGTGAAACCAANTTGATTTTCCCACATTAGTCATCATAGTCTTAATCATTATTAGTAATCACCAAGTTATTAACAATATGCTAGTTACCAGGATATCCATAGTCATTTATCCCTAAAATTTACACAAGGTTTCTACATCCATGTCAAAGTCAATCTTCATAGGTATCATCATTGATTCTTCAAATTACATCTTTNAATACGACTAATAATCCATTCCACCATAAACCGTTTCTCTCAAGTTCTTACAGAATCCCATACTTCCTAAAATTCATGTAGAAACTATTTATGGTAAAATAAATAATAACCCACCACTACATTCGTATCTCTGGTCTGAAGTAAGATCTTGCATNCAAAAATTTACACAAGGTTTCTGCATCCATGTCAAAGTCAATCTTCATAGGTATCATCATTGATTCTTCAAATTACATCTTTCCAATTATCATCACTAACCACAAAGTTCTAATCTTTCATACTCGTACTAACAATCCTCAAGTATAACTAATCATACCTATCTTAAGAAAGTACTAAAAGAGACAAGGGAAACAAATTCTTATTCCTCCAACACGACCCCATAACATTAAGAGATTTCACAGAATAATAGAGGTTTATATCAAACTTTGGATATTGTTAGTATTTTAATAATTATTTGATATATCTAACCTCGATCTTTTTAAACCTCTATAGTCTTTAATCCTACAGTATGTGGGGTGATATGTAACTACTATAATTTAGTAAGGCCTTCTACATTTCCTTTTTACATGTCGATGAGTTCATCTCCATATCTCAACCTCAAATTTCCAATCAAAATTTCTAAATACAAATGAACTATTAACTACACAGTCACCCAAGAGATTCTCGATTATTAAAATTGTAGAGAGTCTGAATATAGTGAATTGGGTCCACAACCAAAATAAGATTACCTAAATATAATGTCCTCAATGAGTATCCTATGTGTAACCCTTCTAATCCATCAATACTTCCAAAGTAAATTTAATCAACTCTCCGTAGTATTTTCAAACCAATATTGGTAACCTCAAGTTTGTGGTTACGAAAACAAACTCTTATCCATTTAAGAACCATAACCACAATTCCTATTAATATTCCAAAATAGGCTCTCATTCGATGTTACTCCACCCTATTCCTTCGATTGATCATATTTGTGAATTATAATATCTCATACCGTCGTATTCACCCTAGTGGAACACATAATACTCCCACGGTTCATATTCTAAAAACAAAACTACATTCATTCCTTAATTTCTATTAATTTTAAGTAAAACACATCAATTTCCATAACCTTATTATTCAAAACTTAGTCTATCTTAAAAAAAATATCTAAGTTGACCTTACCTCCACACATCCAAATTGGGCTATCACTTCTCCAATATAGCTAATATGACTTGCGTAACGATTCATGCCTAGCATCATTTACAAATCAAAATTCAAACTACCATCCTTTTCCTAGAATAGTCCAAAATGACACGATATAAAACTAGAATATGCATCCCAAATTTTCTTCCACTCCTCAACGCTAGCTAATCCATGAATCCAAATAAATAATTAATTCTTAACCTAATTAAGTAACACATCACACTTATCTTATAAACATCACTTCAAACAAAGTCAATCCTAGAGTTTCCTTCACCCTCACCTAATACTCCCCAATTCGAAGCATACAAACTCTACACACCTTTCGAGTATCCCACCGTTCTCCTGTAGGCATGTCAATACTCAAGGCATGTTCTAGCTTCTCAAAGTCCAATCCTAAATTAAGAGCATATGTAGTGAGTATGAATGAATGAATAACACCAGGATCGAATAAAATTCGGGCCCAAGAATTTTAAAGAAGAACGATACCTTCAACAACAGTATTGGAAACGTCTTCCTCCGGTTGGGCAAAAATAAGAACTCTTTCTTGCTTGGTACCACCTGGGGCTATGGCTCCTAATGGTTTCGACAGTAATGGCTTTTGTCGTGGTGGCTTATTTGCATGTACATGTCCCGTTGGTTGATTGGTTTTTGGTGGAATTGATGGACAGTTCTTTTTTAGGTGTCTAAACCCTCCACATGTGAAGCATTAACGTGGATGAGTGTCCGTTCTATTCCGAGCAACCCCAGCTCCTTGAACGACTTGATTCCTTTGCCCCAAAGCTTGGTCAGGTTGGCGGTACGGGGTTGCCGTTTGTGTAGCTCCACTGCTATTAACACCAGTCCTGATCGGACCTCCCCTCACGATGTTCTGTCGCAGCGGGTTGTTGTTTCTATTCCGGCATTGTACCAGAGTAGTTAGCTCCCTTAGGCATTGATAGATGCCATTCAGGGTATCTGGAGGTGGTGGTGGTGGGTTTGCTTGGCCATCACATCCCCGTCCACATCCACGTCTACGTTCATCCTCCATCCTGCACATCAATTAACCATTTAGTTTCATTGATGTATAGGACATCCTAACTATCACTGTAACCTAAAGTATAAGGTTTGAATAAAATTTTA
Organism: Ilex paraguariensis; assembly: GCA_963454935.2. Classification (NCBI taxonomy): domain Eukaryota; kingdom Viridiplantae; phylum Streptophyta; class Magnoliopsida; order Aquifoliales; family Aquifoliaceae; genus Ilex; species Ilex paraguariensis. The sequence goes on from CAUOFW020002691.1 coordinate 628,889, forward strand.
TCTAACAATTTCTTTCAACCTAGTCCTATTTCTCTAGTGGTGATCCATAACCTACCGCTCCCATGTAAGACTTAAAGCCTAAGCTCTAATAGCAAAACTTTGTAACGCCCCAAAATCCACCTTGGACGGCATTACAATCTATAAACCATTCACATCATGAGAGCAACTAAATAAATTCATCATTAAAGAAATTTCATTCATCAAATATAACATTTACAATATTATCACAAAAGAATAGGCCAACCATGGCCATTACATCCCAAAAGAATCTACTATTTTCTCACAGCGGAAATAACAAAAGATTTATCTTTACATAATCTCCAAAGCAATTTCCTAGTCTAGCACGTAGGAGAGTATAGCCCTAACCGTCCATCTCGGGTTCTACGTGCCCGTCTAGCGGAGCTTCCAAATGCACTTGTTCATTGACTCTGAGCTCCTCCTCTAACACGTAATTTGTAAATATATTGTTTGTAGGGGGTGAACACCATGCTCTGTAGCAACATTCCTCCCAAATTCGAACAAGATTTAGAAAACTTGTAAAGCAAGTCGGTCTCAATTCGCAAATATCATATATTAATTTTTGAAATAAAACAGGGACATTCAAACATATCTCAAGTTTAAGCAGCAGCAATAATTTAATGCATAAGTGAAACCAAAATACGACTAATAATCCATTCCACCATAAACCGTTTCTCTCAAGTTCTTACAGAATCCCATACTTCCTAAAATTCATGTAGAAACTATTTATGGTAAAATAAATAATAACCCACCACTACATTCGTATCTCTGGTCTGAAGTAAGATCTTGCATGAATACCATCGAAAATATCCTGGCCCACGTACAACCCACACAAATCCTCGCAAGGATATCCAACCTTTAGGAAGGGTGTATGCCAACGCCATGGTAGTGACGTATCCAACCCAGGAGGAGTATACTAACCCTTTTTCCACGATAGCCCGTAAGCGATAATGGTTTAGTCCTCACAAGGCACTAACCTCACTACAAGCGGTAGGAAAAGTTCAAACTCGCAAGGAGAAAGAAGTTGTCTACAAACTCCACGATACCAGTTCAATAGTAGGCCATCTTCATCCAACAACCACACAAGAGATACAATACCAACAATTTCCTCAAAAAACAAACAATTCCATAAACCCCCAATTTCACATGTAGTATTTCAATAAAACAATTAAAGAAAATGCAAGAGATCACCATCAATATCATTTTGATACTCAACACAAAACACTAAAGTTTTGGAAACTAAATTTAAGTGAATGTAGAGGGAGAAACCAATATTTCCCAAACACTAGGGTTTTAAATCAAGAGAAAGAGATTTCCTGGGTATTCAACCCTAACTTTGTTTAAAACATAATAATAATTGCTAGAAGACCAAGGAATGATGATTTCATAACATATATATAAGATTTAGAGTCAAAGAATACATATATACAACCCCTAGTCTCAATGAACAAGAATGGAAGAAAACCCCTACCTTTCTCCTTGGCTTTGGTGTGAAGGACAAGAAGATTTGATCTTGAATCACCCTTAAAACTCTTGTTTTCATTTTCTCACTTCCTCTCTAAGTCTTTCTATTAGGGTTCTAAGAGGTTTGAGGTGAGAGTGGGGTGAAAGAATGGGAGCAAATGGAGTGAAAATAGGATTTTAAAACATAAAAATCCTGATTTTTTAACAATCTACCGGTATTTCGGGTCCACTAACCACTTACTACCTGTAGACTACCGATAGTTCGGATCCACCGGACAGCGTACTACCGGTAGGTCCTGTCTAGATTTGCCTATTTTCTCTATTTTTCATTTCAAACCTATTACAAACCCTTTCAAAACCAACCCAAACTTATACAACATACATTTGTTTATCAAACATAGTTGGTGTAAGTTCTATTCTAAACGGTTTCATATATTTACAAGTCAAAACTAAGTTTGAACTAAATATTTACCCGATTCTATACTATTAACATTGTTATTTTTACTCTTAAAATCTACTTAGTTCATGCAGACTCCATTACGTATATTTGCATTTCAAAAAGAAATGATTACTTGCTATATAAAGATAAGAGTGTGGGGGTTTACATAGTCATGACAATGAAACACTAACTTCACTTTCTTTTCCCACTCTAAATAAACCTCCAGATCATTATTGCCTTGAAAGGCTGGTATTTCATCTTAGTGCTACCCAAATTCCCATCTCTCCGATAAACATCTCTAACACCTCCACGATCACGTCTACCACCTCTACCATGGTCAAACCCAATCAACGTGGCCTGGTCATCGAAGTAATCATCAAGATCCCACTTGTCATCATCGATAATGTTTTGATGACGCCTATCCTGCCTCCTCTCAACCGGTGCCTCATGCCTACCATGTCCATCATCACCTCTCCCCTCATTCGTTCTCAACTCATTAATTGCATTCGCCTGCTCCTCCAACTAATTTCTCATGTCATCAAACCTCGCATTCATACGTTCGAATTGTTGTTGCATAGCCCAAAGTGTGTATAGCATATCAGTACCACCCTCCTCAACTACTCCTTTATCCTTGGAAGTCATGTTTTATAACCTGCAAAAAAAAATGTTAGAAATAGCCTCACAAACACTCCCTTACGTGTTTCACTTGTTTCAATGTCACTCAATCCTGGTGTTTACACTCTTATTGGCTTTTTGCTTAAGATAAGCTCACACATTTAGCCTTTTACTATTCAAATGTTTCACATTTGTTGTTCTTTCGTAAACTACTGAAAACTCAACCAAAAACCAATTATTCTCACAATGCACAACAACTTGATAAAATTAGGCACAAATATCAAAGGAAGGACCAAAATGAACAATGAAAAGAGAGAATAACAACGATAACATGAAAATGAAACAAAGAAACACAACAAAATAAGGAATACGAATTCAGCAAAAACTAGACGAAACAATGGTTTAAAAGCAACAAATGGGTCAAGAAAGGGGTTAAATCAATAAGGATGACATGTTTTGAGATAACAAATGTGTGAATGATCAGAAGAAGAAATTTTGATTACTTTTTCAAATCTCAACACAAATCTGCGGTAAAGCAAATTGATTAGCCTCAATTCGATTCTTTCTTTCTTTTCTTTTCTTTTTGTTTAAAATATTTTTTTCTCCTTTTTTTTTAATATCAGATCTAAAAGTGGCAAAATATGCGCAATTGGGCAGTAGATTTCACAACCGATTCGTAAGCAAGTTTTGTGTTTAATTCTGCCAATATTATGCAACCCTAATTGATATTAAAATTATATAAAAAAATACAACTGAACTCCAGTAGCAAGACAAGCCCAAATCACATAATAATACGCAAAACAAAAAGAGAAAGATAAAAACCTAATTTTTTTTTGGTTAAAATAGATGTGCATAAACAGAAAAAGAAATACCAAATAGCAGTAAGAAACCCTAACTTGGTCAAATTATATGTGCACAAAACAAAGATAACCAATCTAATTTGAGAAAACAAACCTGAGTGCTCTGATACCAAACTAATGAGAACCCTTAAACGAATTCAAGAGTCCAAACGAAAATTGATTGAAGAATCCCCAAGAAAGTTCACAAATCAGATTATATGAACCATGAACCCTAGACCTAAGGGTTTCAAGAAACAAGAACCCAAGGTCAAAAGTTAAAAAAAAAAGATGACACACTAAAGATTGAGCGATAAGTCGATGAACGCCACAAGAAGATTGATTCTTGATAAGTTCTTAAAATAATTTTTGGAAGAACAATAAGGTAGAAAATCTCACAATACTAATAAAAATGATATTTTATATTTTACAAGGTCTTATGTGTGTGTATATAAAGCCATAAAACACACCAAAATCTGCCAACAACATAATTCCTACTTTTTAGCTAAGTTGTCTTAATCCAAATAAGAAAAGGAAACAAATCCTAATCTACTAAGGAGAACGTAACACCCAACAATTATGCCCCCTTATAGGCCTAACAATAATAGGAGTTTATATTTTGACAATCCAAACCCAAATAGAAATAACTAAAGCTGGGCTTAAAACAAGTAATCAGCCTAAAATCCCTAAATAACCTAAATCAGCCCATACAGCCACTGAATCAGGTTTGTTGGACTTGAATTACATTAAAATGAACTTGAGGACTTTCCCCCTTAAGGCCCATGCATGCCATGGTATAAAAGCCTCCAAATGCACTCTCCATGCTTGAACATGCACAATCAACCCATATGTCTTGAATCAGCCCGTTCAATGCTTCCTTCGTCCTTTTCACTTTCGCCAGAGTTATAGGACCTCCATTTATGTTCAACGGATCAAATTGCATTGCATCATTTTTAGCTTCAAAGCCTTTTTTTGATCATCCCTTGTTCGAATGGATGGTCAATCATCGTGGTTTATAATACATAAATAGAGGAACAAAGAGGTTATCCTTATAATGTTGTAATTTAAATAACTTGAGATTGAAGCCCTCACTACATTGTTTCTATTCTTCTTGAATGAGTTACAGAGTTCTTTGAAGATGAAGATTTCTGAATGCTCCTCCCAAGGTTACTTTTGGCCATATATACTTTGTTGTATGTTTGCTTCCTTTGACATACTTCAATATAAAAAGTCCTCATCTTGTTTTATTGGAAACAATTGTATGTCCTGTAAAAAGACTACAAGACTATTCTTTTTATGTATATATTTTTTCCCAGAAACTACCATGTGACCATTTATCACTTGCTTGAACTTACCATTTGCATAATGATCTTTCAAGTGGCTACTATTGAATGGAATTGTATTTATTCATGTTTCCATTCTCCCTTTTGGACTTTCCTCACGGTTTTGGTGTAGGTGAGAGGAATATTAGGGTTGCAACTTGGGTGAGTCAACCCGAATTCAACCTGAGCCCAACCTGAAAAAAATAGGTCTTGAGTTAGAATTTTTAATACTTGGGTTGGACATGGGCAAAAAAATTTCTACCCGAATTGAATTTGGGCAAGCATTGTGTTGAGGTCTCAAGTTGTCGGGTTCAACCCAAATATTAAAATCGGATTGAACCTGATTATTAAATCGGGTTGAACTTGAATATATATAAATATATTTAATTAGGGTTAGTGTTTATCTTCACTTTTTAGAGTCCAGACTTTCACTTCACTTCAAGTCTTCATCCTTGTGCCTCCATCACTCTCAGATCCCTTTCTCACTCATCACTCCTCCCTCTTTTAGCCTCCCTCTTTCAATCGTCACTCATCTGAGTCATCTTAGACTCTCAGCCTCCCTTTCGCACTCGTCACTCCTCCTTCTCTCACTGCCTCTCTCTTCATCTGTGCCTCACATTTCATATCAGATCACTTGAAAAAACCAAATCTATACTTGCAACAATCAAATCTATAATTCAAAAAATAACCCAAATTAAATAACCCAAGCATAACATGATTTTTAAACCCAAAATCAGCCCGAATTAACTAACCCAAATTCAACCCGAGCCCGCCCAAATTAAAATTGGGCAGTACTTGGGTTGAGTACCTGGGGTTCAGGTAGGGTTAGGATTAGGGTTGAAGATTATATACCTAGGATTGGGCTAGGGTTGAACTCTTAACCCGCCTAACCCACCTAAGATGCACCCCTTGATTCTTGTTTTGTAGAGATGTGCGTGTTTTCAAGTTTAAAGATTTCTGTTGCCTAATTGGAAAGAATTTTAAGAATATAAGGAAAAGACAAGAATTTAGCAAACTTGAGTACATGTGAGCTATTTGGGGATCACTAGAGTGTCCAGTCAAAGCTTCTAGACTATTGCAGTCATTGCGTACACAAGGTCACGTTACAGAAGATTCCTGACCTGCGCACCCAGAGCTAGTGATCATGAGTTGTAGGGGTTTGAGCTGGGGAGTCCGAGCCTATCCTTGGCTAATTTTTGTTATCATCAGTTGCCACCCTGTCCCTAGCAAGGTGAGTCTTGCCTGCATGGATTGGGATTGATCTATGCAATGGTAGAGAAGTTCAACTCACCTCGATTTGTACTCAAGAGTCACATGATGGGACGTTTGCTAATGTTTTTGGCGTTGCACACTTGTGAGGAGTCATTTTTGGCTCGTTTGTTGCACACATTCAGCATGTATGCACCATGTGTCTGATCGTATGATCGCCTTAAATGCCTTCATAGGCTAAATTGCCAAAAGACCCTTATTCCAACCTTTGTCATAATTTTGAATTCTTTGCCGCTTCCACCCACAAACCCTCTTCGTCTCTCTTATTGTCTAGGCTGACTTAGTTGGTGTTTAAATNCGGCGTTGCACACTTGTGAGGAGTCATTTTTGTCTCGTTTGTTGCACACATTCAGCATGTATGCGTCTGATCGTATGATCGCCTTAAATGCCTTCATAGGCTAAATTGCCAAAAGACCCTTATTCCAACCTTTGTCATAATTTTGAATTCTTTGCCGCTTCCACCCACAAACCCTCTTCGTCTCTCTTATTGTCTAGGCTGACTTAGTTGGTGTTCAAATCATTTGGAGGTCGTCCCGAAGCTTGCTCTATTATTCCCTAGTGCCCCCCTTGGGTTCTCAATCGTTGATCATCTTTAATTTCTAGGTATGTCTTCTGTCTTGTCCCTTTATTTTCTTCTCTCTCCTAGGGGTTTTGTTCAACCCTATATCCTACGAATCCAAGGTGGTTACTCCACTTCTAGACCTTTCACTTTTGTTTTTTTAGGAGCCAGGGTAGTTCTTTGTCTTTTCTTCCCCTTTTCTTGGATCCCTACACCACAACTAGGGTCTTCCTTTTCGATCATTGGAGTCTTGATTCTCGAGCTCTAGAAGACTGTTTTTCTCCTTGTGCCATCATATCTACTTCTTTTGAAGCATTGGTTATTTTGTCTCTCTTGCTATGGCTGATAGATCTCCCAAAGTCGAGGTCCGATCTCACCATAGTAGGCAAGTCGAAGACCTTGTAAAAATCAGAGATCTGGGAGATATGGGAGAGGCGATGGACAATTTTCTAGGGGTTGACTTCATCGATACCCAAACTTCTAGGATTGAGGCTCCCCTGCTCATTCCAAGCCTAGCTACAAGACCTAAGAAATCTCAAAAGAGACAATCTCGGAAGGGCGTAGCTGTGACCCCCAAAACTATAGATGTAAAACCCAGAAAAATTAAAACTTAATTAAAAAGGACAAAATAGTAATTAGCCGTTACAATGTGGGTTAAAAATTGAAAATTTTCTAGAATTTGGATGATGAAACAGACCTCACCATTAGATTCGTATCGCTAAATCTACCNAATGTTTCACATTTGTTGTTCTTTCGTAAACTACTGAAAACTCAACCAAAAACCAATTATTCTCACAATGCACAACAACTTGATAAAATTAGGCACAAATATCAAAGGAAGGACCAAAATGAACAATGAAAAGAGAGAATAACAACGATAACATGAANGCTATCCAGTCAATTTTTGATGAATTATGAGACAAATATAATTTTTCATGAGGTAATTGGGTGTTGCTCGACTAAAATAAACACGATTAAATTTTATTCACAGAACCCAAAAAATAATTTAAAGTTAGTTCAATAAAAATATACAAAACTTAACGCGANAATGAAAAGAGAGAATAACAACGATAACATGAAAATGAAACAAAGAAACACAACAAAATAACGAATACGAATTCAGCAAAAACTAAACGAAACAATGGTTTAAAAGCAACAAATGGGTCAAGAAAGGGGTTAAATCAATAAGGATGACATGTTTTGAGATAACAAATGTGTGAATGATCAGAAGAAGAAATTTTGATTACTTTTTCAAATCTCAACACAAATCTGCGGTAAAGCCAATTGATTAGCCTCAATTCGATTCTTTCTTTCTTTTCTTTTCTTTTTGTTTAAAATATTTTTTTCTCCTTTTTTTTTAATATCACATCTAAAAGTGGCAAAATATGCGCAATTGGGCAGTAGATTTCACAACCGATTCGTAAGCAAGTTTTGTGTTTAATTCTGCCAATATTATGCAACCCTAATTGATATTAAAANCAATTGATTAGCCTCAATTCAATTCTTTCTTTCTTTTCTTTTCTTTTTGTTTAAAAGATGTTTTTCTCCTTTTTTTTTAATATCAGATCTAAAAGTGGCAAAATATGCGCAATTGGGCAGTAGATTTCACAACCGATTCATAAGCAAGTTTTGTGTTTAATTCTGCCAATATTATGCAACCCTAATTGATATTAAAATTATATAAAAAAATACAACTGAACTCCAGTAGCAAGACAAGCCCAAATCACATAATAATACGCAAAACAAAAAGAGAAAGATAAAAACCTAATTTTTTTTTGGTTAAAATAGATGTGCATAAACAGAAAAAGAAATACCAAATAGCAGTAAGAAACCCTAACTTGGTCAAATTATATGTGCACAAAACAAAGATAACCAATCTAATTTGAGAAAACAAACCTGAGTGCTCTGATACCAAACTAATGAGAACCCTTAAACGAATTCAAGAGTCCAAACGAAAATTGATTGAAGAATCCCCAAGAAAGTTCACAAATCAGATTATAAGAACCATGAACCCTAGACCTAAGGGTTTCAAGAAACAAGAACCCAAGGTCAAAAGTTAAAAAAAAAAGATGACACACTAAAGATTGAGCGATAAGTCGATGAACGCCACAAGAAGATTGATTCTTGATAAGTTCTTAAAATAATTTTTGGAAGAACAATAAGGTAGAAAATCTCACAATACTAATAAAAATGATATTTTATATTTTACAAGGTCTTATGTGTGTGTATATAAAGCCATAAAACAAACCAAAATCTGCCAACAACATAATTCCTACTTTTTAGCTAAGTTGTCTTAATCCAAATAAGAAAAGGAAACAAATCCTAATCTACTAAGGAGAACGTAACACCCAACAATTATGCCCCCTTATAGGCCTAACAATAATAGGAGTTTATATTTTGACAATCCAAACCCAAATAGAAATAACTAAAGCTGGGCTTAAAACAAGTAATCAGCCTAAAATCCCTAAATAACCTAAATCAGCCCATACAGCCACTGAATCAGGTTTGTTGGACTTGAATTACATTAAAATGAACTTGAGGACTTTTCCCCTTAAGGCCCATGCATGCCATGGTATAAAAGCCTCCAAATGCACTCTCCATGCTTGAACTTGCACAATCAACCCATATGTCTTGAATCAGCCCGTTCAATGCTTCCTTCATCCTTTTCACTTTCGCCAGAGTTATAGGACCTCCATTTATGTTCAACGGATCAAATTGCATTGCATCATTTTTAGCTTCAAAGCCTTTTTTTGATCATCCCTTGTTCGAATGGATGGTCAATCATCGTGGTTTATAATACATAAATAGAGGAACAAAGAGGTTATCCTTATAATGATGTAATTTAAATAACTTGAGATTGAAGCCCTCACTACATTGTTTCTATTCTTCTTGAATGAGTTACAGAGTTCTTTGAAGATGAAGATTTCTGAATGCTCCTCCCAAGGTTACTTTTGGCCATATATACTTTGTTGTATGTTTGCTTCCTTTGACATACTTCAATATAAAAAGTCCTCATCTTGTTTTATTGGAAACAATTGTATGTCCTGTAAAAAGACTACAAGACTATTCTTTTTATGTATATATTTTTTCCCAGAAACTACCATGTGACCATTTATCACTTGCTTGAACTTACCATTTGCATAATGATCTTTCAAGTGGCTACTATTTAATGGAATTGTATTTATTCATGTTTCCATTCTCCCTTTTGGACTTTCCTCATGGTTTTGGTGTAGGTGAGAGGAATATTAGGGTTGCAACTTGGGTGAGTCAACCCGAATTCAACCTGAGCCCAACCTGAAAAAAATAGGTCTTGAGTTAGAATTTTTAATACTTGGGTTGGACCTGGGCAAAAAAATTTCTACCCGAATTGAATTTGGCCAAGCATTGTGTTGAGGTCTCCAGTTGTCGGGTTCAACCCAAATATTAAAATCGGATTGAACCTGATTATTAAATCGGGTTGAACTTGAATATATATAAATATATTTAATTAGAGTTAGTGTTTATCTTCACTTTTTAGAGTCCAGACTTTCACTTCACTTCAAGTCTTCATCCTTGTGCCTCCATCACTCTCAGATCCCTTTCTCACTCATCACTCCTCCCTCTTTTAGCCTCCCTCTTTCAATCGTCACTCATCTGAGTCATCTTAGACTCTCAGCCTCCCTTTCGTACTCGTCACTCCTCATTCTCTCACTGCCTCTCTCTTCATCTATGCCTCACATTTCATATCAGATCACTTGAAAAAACCAAATATATACTTGCAACAATCAAATCTATAATTCAAAAAATAACCCAAATTAAATAACCCAAGCATAACATGATTTTTAAACCCAAAATCAGCCCGAATTAACTAACCCAAATTCAACCCGAGCCCGCCCAAATTAAAATTGGGCAGTACTTGGGTTGAGTACCTGGGGTTAAGGTAGGGTTAGGATTAGGGTTGAAGATTATATACCTAGGATTGGGCTAGGGTTGAACTCTTAACCCGCCTAACCCACCTAAGATGCACCCCTTGATTCTTGTTTTGTAGAGATGTGCGTGTTTTCAAGTTTAAAGATTTCTGTTGCCTAATTGGAAAGAATTTTAAGAATATAAGGAAAAGACAAGAATTTAGCAAACTTGAGTACATGTGAGCTATTTGGGGATCACTAGAGTGTCCAGTCAAAGCTTCTAGACTATTGCAGTCATTGCGTACACAAGGTCACGTTACAGAAGATTCCTGACCTGCGCACCCAGAGCTAGTGATCATGAGTTGTAGGGGTTTGAGCTGGGGAGTCCGAGCCAATCCTTGGCTAATTTTTGTTATCATCAGTTGCCACCCTGTCCCTAGCAAGGTGAGTCTTGCCTGCATGGATTGGGATTGATCTATGCAATGGTAGAGAAGTTCAACTCACCTCGATTTGTACTCAAGAGTCACATGATGGGACGTTTGCTAATGTTTTTGGCGTTGCACACTTGTGAGGAGTCATTTTTGTCTCGTTTGTTGCACACATTCAGCATGTATGCACCATGTGTCTGATCGTATGATCGCCTTAAATGCCTTCATAGGCTAAATTGCCAAAAGACCCTTATTCCAACCTTTGTCATAATTTTGAATTCTTTGCCGCTTCCACCCACAAACCCTCTTCGTCTCTCTTATTGTCTAGGCTGACTTAGTTGGTGTTCAAATCATTTGGAGGTCGTCCCGAAGCTTGCTCTATTATTCCCTAGTGCCCCCCTTGGGTTCTCAATCGTTGATCATCTTTAATTTCTAGGTATGTCTTCTGTCTTGTCCCTTTATTTTCTTCTCTCTCCTAGGGGTTTTGTTCAACCCTATATCCTACGAATCCAAGGTGGTTACTCCACTTCTAGACCTTTCACTTTTGTTTTTTTAGGAGCCAGGGTAGTTCTTTGTCTTTTCTTCCCCTTTTCTTGGATCCCTACACCACAACTAGGGTCTTCCTTTTCGATCATTGGAGTCTTGATTCTCGAGCTCTAGAAGACTGTTTTTCTCCTTGTGCCATCATATCTACTTCTTTTGAAGCATTGGTTATTTTGTCTCTCTTGCTATGGCCGATAGATCTCCCAAAGTCGAGGTCCGATCTCACCATAGTAGGCAAGTCGAAGACCTTGTAAAAATCAGAGATCTGGGAGATATGGGAGAGGCGATGGACAATTTTCTAGGGGTTGACTTCATCGATACCCAAACTTCTAGGATTGAGGCTCCCCTGCTCATTCCAAGCCTAGCTACAAGACCTAAGAAATCTCAAAAGAGACAATCTCGGAAGGGCGTAGCTGTGACCCCCAAAACTATAGATGTAAAACCCAGAAAAATTAAAACTTAATTAAAAAGGACAAAATAGTAATTAGCCGTTACAATGTGGGTTAAAAATTGAAAATTTTCTAGAATTTGGATGATGAAACAGACCTCACCATTAGATTCGTATCGCTAAATCTAGCTATCCAGTCAATTTTTGATGAATTATGAGACAAATATAATTTTTCATGAGGTAATTGGGTGTTGCTCGACTAAAATAAACACGATTAAATTTTATTCACAGAACCCAAAAAATAATTTAAAGTTAGTTCAATAAAAATATACAAAACTTAACGCGAGTCGAAATTAAATTGATTCGAGATAAAATTGGACTAATTAAAGTGGGACATGTGGCGCACTGTGAGCCAAGCATTCAAAAGATATTTAAAGGGAAAAAAATATGATTTCCCCCCATTCTTGGTCTGCATTCTGAGAGAGAGAGAAATAGAGAGGGAGATAGATAGATAGAGAGAGAAGGAAAAAGCTCTTCAAGCTCCTCCATCTTTCTTCTTTGATCTGTAAAGATCCCACCGTTGAATCACTTCGGACCAAGAGTTAAAGTTGCTCTATGCAATGAGAGCTATGCAATTATAACAAATATCATGTTTTTCTGCAAAATCTAAAAAATGGGAATTTAGGGCTAAAACTTGGAAGGCTTGATTTGGGGTTCTTGGGACTTCTACTTCGCGGGCTTATGTTACAAGAGGTACAGTTCCCTCCTATTTAGTTTTTTTTAACCTAGAGTTATGATATGAAATGGATAGGGTAATAAAGNAATTATATAAAAAAATACAACTGAACTCCAGTTGCAAGACACGCCCAAATCACATAATAATACGCAAAACAAAAAGAGAAAGATAAAAACCTATTTTTTTTTGGTTAAAATAGATGCGCATAAACAGAAAAAGAAATACCAAATAGCAGTAAGAAACCCTAACTTGGTCAAATTATATGTGCACAAAACAAAGATAACCAATCTAATTTGAGAAAACAAACCTGAGTGCTCTGATACCAAACTAATGAGANATTTTTTTTTGGTTAAAATAGATGTGCATAAACAGAAAAAGAAATACCAAATAGCAGTAAGAAACCCTAACTTGGTCAAATTATATGTGCANGAATGTTATAAAAAATGGAAATGTTTACTATATGCTTTTTGATATGATAGACATAATGATATGAATTACAATTATACCTTTTAATTGCATATGCATGGGCAATATCACATTCATGAGCATCTGACAGGAGTGTAGGTGTGTGCGCATATTTTTAGTCAAACATCATTCTTGATGGGTTAATACGTGGGCTCGGAAAAGTTGGACTTAGGTCTAGTTGAGTTGCACAAGTTTGAAATTGAAAAAAGTGTTGGGGTTAATAAGAAGNTTATATGTGCACAAAACAAAGATAACCAATCTAATTTGAGAAAACAAACCTGAGTGCTCTGATACCAAACTAATGAGAACCCTTAAACGAATTCAAGAGTCCAAACGAAAATTGATTGAAGAATCCCCAAGAAAGTTCACAAATCAGATTATAAGAACCATGAACCCTAGACCTAAGGGTTTCAAGAAACAAGAACCCAAGGTCAAAAGTTAAAAAAAAAAAGATGACACACTAAAGATTGAGCGATAAGTCGATGAACGCCACANATTGAGTCCATAAAGTATATCGGCGTATGTGGAACCATTGGTGGAGGTCCATAGATCTCATTTCAGTTAGGTGACCATTGGTGAAAGTCCATAAATACCTACCCCAAAAAAGACNTGAACCATGAACCCTAGACCTAAGGGTTTCAAGAAACAAGAACCCAAGGTCAAAAGTTAAAAAAAAAAGATGACACACTAAAGATTGAGCGATAAGTCGATGAACGCCACAAGAAGATTGATTCTTGATAAGTTCTTAAAATAATTTTTGGNAGAACCATGAACCCTAGACCTAAGGGTTTCAAGAAACAAGAACCCAAGGTCAAAAGTTAAAAAAAAAAAGATGACACACTAAAGATTGAGCGATAAGTCGATGAACGCCACAAGAANCTGGGCAAAAAAATTTCTACCCGAATTGAATTTGGCCAAGCATTGTGTTGAGGTCTCCAGTTGTCGGGTTCAACCCAAATATTAAAATCGGATTGAACCTGATTATTAAATCGGGNAAGATTGATTCTTGATAAGTTCTTAAAATAATTTTTGGAAGAACAATAAGGTAGAAAATCTCACAATACTAATAAAAATGATATTTTATATTTTACAAGGTCTTATGTGTGTGTATATAAAGCCATAAAACAAACCAAAATCTGCCAACAACATAATTCCTACTTTTTAGCTAAGTTGTCTTAATCCAAATAAGAAAAGGAAACAAATCCNGAATGAATGTTGTATGAGTTTATAGGATTAAAAATTGAAATCTGAGAAATTTGGGCCCCAGGTATAGGTACCCATGCTTATGCTCACAAGTACTGATACCACGTCATTCGTGGGCCCACTTACCGATACCAAGGATTACAAGTACCAGTACCTAGCTTCTAGAGGGCTCATGTACTGGTACTACTTACCATAAGTGCCAGTACCTTTTCCCAAAATTTGATTTTTTTNTACTCGTCACTCCTCATTCTCTCACTGCCTCTCTCTTCATCTATGCCTCACATTTCATATCAGATCACTTGAAAAAACCAAATATATACTTGCAACAATCAAATCTATAATTCAAAAAATAACCCAAATTAAATAACCCAAGCATAACATGATTTTTAAACCCAAAATCAGCCCGAATTAACTAACCCAAATTCAACCCGAGCCCGCCCAAATTAAAATTGGGCAGTACTTGGGTTGAGTACCTGGGGTTAAGGTAGGGTTAGGATTAGGGTTGAAGATTATATACCTAGGATTGGGCTAGGGTTGAACTCTTAACCCGCCTAACCCACCTAAGATGCACCCCTTGATTCTTGTTTTGTAGAGATGTGCGTGTTTTCAAGTTTAAAGATTTCTGTTGCCTAATTGGAAAGAATTTTAAGAATATAAGGAAAAGACAAGAATTTAGCAAACTTGAGTACATGTGAGCTATTTGGGGATCACTAGAGTGTCCAGTCAAAGCTTCTAGACTATTGCAGTCATTGCGTACACAAGGTCACGTTACAGAAGATTCCTGACATGCGCACCCAGAGCTAGTGATCATGAGTTGTAGGGGTTTGAGCTGGGGAGTCCGAGCCAATCCTTGGCTAATTTTTGTTATCATCAGTTGCCACCCTGTCCCTAGCAAGGTGAGTCTTGCCTGCATGGATTGGGATTGATCTATGCAATGGTAGAGAAGTTCAACTCACCTCGATTTGTACTCAAGAGTCACATGATGGGACGTTTGCTAATGTTTTTGGCGTTGCACACTTGTGAGGAGTCATTTTTGTCTCGTTTGTTGCACACATTCAGCATGTATGCACCATGTGTCTGATCGTATGATCGCCTTAAATGCCTTCATAGGCTAAATTGCCAAAAGACCCTTATTCCAACCTTTGTCATAATTTTGAATTCTTTGCCGCTTCCACCCACAAACCCTCTTCGTCTCTCTTATTGTCTAGGCTGACTTAGTTGGTGTTCAAATCATTTGGAGGTCGTCCCGAAGCTTGCTCTATTATTCCCTAGTGCCCCCCTTGGGTTCTCAATCGTTGATCATCTTTAATTTCTAGGTATGTCTTCTGTCTTGTCCCTTTATTTTCTTCTCTCTCCTAGGGGTTTTGTTCAACCCTATATCCTACGAATCCAAGGTGGTTACTCCACTTCTAGACCTTTCACTTTTGTTTTTTTAGGAGCCAGGGTAGTTCTTTGTCTTTTCTTCCCCTTTTCTTGGATCCCTACACCACAACTAGGGTCTTCCTTTTCGATCATTGGAGTCTTGATTCTCGAGCTCTAGAAGACTGTTTTTCTCCTTGTGCCATCATATCTACTTCTTTTGAAGCATTGGTTATTTTGTCTCTCTTGCTATGGCCGATAGATCTCCCAAAGTCGAGGTCCGATCTCACCATAGTAGGCAAGTCGAAGACCTTGTAAAAATCAGAGATCTGGGAGATATGGGAGAGGCGATGGACAATTTTCTAGGGGTTGACTTCATCGATACCCAAACTTCTAGGATTGAGGCTCCCCTGCTCATTCCAAGCCTAGCTACAAGACCTAAGAAATCTCAAAAGAGACAATCTCGGAAGGGCGTAGCTGTGACCCCCAAAACTATAGATGTAAAACCCAGAAAAATTAAAACTTAATTAAAAAGGACAAAATAGTAATTAGCCGTTACAATGTGGGTTAAAAATTGAAAATTTTCTAGAATTTGGATGATGAAACAGACCTCACCATTAGATTCGTATCGCTAAATCTACCTATCCAGTCAATTTTTGATGAATTATGAGACAGATATAATTTTTCATGAGGTAATTGGGTGTTGCTCGACTAAAATAAACACGATTAAATTTTATTCATAGAACCCAAAAAATAATTTAAAGTTAGTTCAATAAAAATATACAAAACTTAACGCGAGTCGAAATTAAATTGATTCGAGATAAAATTGGACTAATTAAAGTGGGACATGTGGCGCACTGTGAGCCAAGCATTCAAAAGATATTTAAAGGGAAAAAANACTACCAACATCCTCCTTTTAGTCATCCACGAGGCTGACATTAAAGAGGCCTCCTTGATGCCCCTCTCCACCTCTATTGCCACAACCTTGTTTGGGGTGACCTCGGTAAGTTCTTGATTTTTTCCTTTGATTGGAATTCTTTTTTTGAGCTTAGCTGTGAAACCTTGACATGCATTGCATAATTGAATGTATGGGTATAATGGAGAAAATGTATAATATTAAGGAAAAGTAGAATTTCCTATAAAATTTTGGGAGGTAAGTGTAATTACTTAATATTTTTATGCGAGCCATGCATGAAATGGAGTATAAGTTTGTATAACACATCTAAATTTCCATTAGATATGAGGTAAATATTACTGAGGGTTAAAATATATGTTTAGATTATATTATAGATAATGGGTGAGAAGTAGAAATAATNAAGATAGATAGATAGAGAGAGAAGGAAAAAGCTCTTCAAGCTCCTCCATCTTTCTTCTTTGATCTGTAAAGATCACACCGTTGAATCACTTCGGACCAAGAGTTAAAGTTGCTCTATGCAATGAGAGCTATGCAATTATAACAAATATCATGTTTTTATGCAAAATCTAAAAAATGGGAATTTAGGGCTAAAACTTGGAAGGCTTGATTTGGGGTTCTTGGGACTTCTACTACGCGGGCTTATGTTACAAGAGGTACAGTTCCCTCCTATTTAGTTTTTTTTAACCTAGAGTTATGATATGAAATGGATAGGGTAATAAAGATGAATTCTCATGTATTAGCTAACAATTAGTGTTGTTAGAATATGAAAAGTGTGTATGAGAATATGCTAAAACCATTTATTGTTTGAATTGGATTTGATGAAATTGTTTGAATTGGGTTTGATAAAATATATTGTTTAGGGCATGCTATCTGTTTNGAACTTTGAATTTTGGAGACAAAGAGAGGTCTAGATCGTTTTGAGATAAAACATAAACATATCCAACGGACAACGTAATTCTAACATAAAAGGTAGTTCAGATCATCTCATAAATACTGATCTGATCTACAGTGCGTACTAAATTTTATTTTTTCGCCCCAACAACATTTTCTTTTTTAATTATCAGGGCTTTNCAATGTTATAAAAAATGGAAATGTTTACTATATGCTTTTTGATATGATGGACATAATGATATGAATTACAATTATACCTTTTAATTGCATATGCATGGGCAATATCACATTCGTGAGCATCTGACAGGACTGTGGGTGTGTGCGCATATTTTTAGTCAAACATCATTCTTGATGGGTTAATACGTGGGCTCGGAAAAGTTGGACCTTGGTCTAGTTGAGTTGCACAAGTTTGAAATTGAAAAAAGTGTTGGGGTTAATAAGAAGGGCTAGATTCACCCTTGGCTGCAAGACCCGGTAATTTTGGAAACGCACTCCCGTTGGTATTGAGTCCATAAAGTATATCGGCGTATGTGGAACCATTGGTGGAAGTCCATAGATGTCATTTCAGTTAGGTGACCATTGGTGAAAGTCCATAAATACCTACCCCAAAAAAGACACAAGATTTTTATAAAATAATCATTGGATGTTTAACATCAATGGCGGGGCTTGGAATATCTAGATGTATACACATGGCATAGTGTGTGTTATGGGAGCGAGTGGGAATACATTTTAGGTGTTGGACAGGTTCTAGCTGAAGGCCCTCACTTGGGCCCATATTGATGAGGGAGTCGGTTGTGGCTCTAAATCTCGAAATTGAAGACCTCGTATAAATATTATATTTGGCCTTTTACATTTTGTAAAAAAAAACTTGTATTTTAACAAAGACTTGTAAGGGTACTTTATATTTGGACATAAAATTTCATTATAAATGAATGTTGTATGAGTTTATAGGATTAAAAATTGAAATCTGAGAAATTTGGGCCCCAGGTATAGGTACCCATGCTTATGCTCACAAGTACTGATACCACGTCATTCGTGGGCCCACTTACCNTTTTGGTCCTACATCATTAGTTCGCCTATTATAGTCTACACTAATCACTCTACTTTGAAGTATATTTTTTTCTAAGTAGGATGCAAAGCTAAGAATCATTAGGTGGATCCTCCTCCTTCAAGAATGCAATTTGATTATCAAAGACAAGAAAGGAGTTGAGAACGTGGTGGCGGACCATTTGTCTCGACTTGTGTTTTAGGATGCCGAAGAGAATATTCCTATCCCTGCCTCTTTTCCTGACGAGCATTTATTATCCATTCATTTTGTTTGTCCTTGGTATGCTGACATTTCCAATTATCTTGCTACAGGACAAATTCCACTGCACTAAAGCCCAAAGGATAGACAAAGATTTATGGCAGATGTGAAGTGCTTTTACTTCGACAACTCATACTTGTTCAAATACTGCCATGACCAAGTCAAGAGGAGGTATGTTCCTAAAAATGAATAATGGGACATACTTGCATTCTATCATTCTGAAGCGCATGGTGGACACTTGTCTTGCAAAAGNGCCTTTATGTCTCAAGTTTACTTCTACTTCATAGGACGCTTGGCTGACCCCCTTTTCCTTTCAGGTCTGACGCAATGGCCCTTAATGCTGATGCAATAAAGGCTAAGGTGGCTAAGATGAGGGAAGACACTCAAGGATCTAAAGATGCTAAGAAAAGGAAGGTTGAGGTTGGCTTGGGCGATGACCTAAAGTGCCCCCAAAAGGTTTCAATCAAGGACTCTCCTAGGAAGGCTCCTTATGCGCCCAAGCCTATTATAGAAGCCGACAGAGTTTTCCCCCCTCCTAAGCTAAAGAAATCTCTGGCAGAAGTCGTCAAGAGCTCTCCAATGCCGAAGGAGGTGGTTGGGGCCTTAGTAATAATAGCTTCATCTCTTCGGGATCCACCCCGTTGAAGTCTACTAAAGTAGCGCCTTCCAAATTGCTTCTCGGTGAACTGGGGAACTCTCCAGTTCGGACGGCTAAGGGTGGACACTCTCTTATTAGGGACGTTAACTTGGCTACCAACATCCTCCTTTTAGTCATCCACGAGGCTGACATTAAAGAGGCCTCATTGATGCCCCTCTCCACCTCTATTGCCACAACCTTGTTTGGGGTGACTCCGGTAAGTTCTTGATTTTTTCCTTTGATTGGAATTCTTTTTTTGAGCTTAGCTGTGAAACCTTGACATGCATTACATAATTGAATGTATGGGTATAATGGAGAAAATGTATAATATTAAGGAAAAGTAGAATTTCCTACAAAATTTTGGGAGGTAAGTGTAATTACTTAATATTTTTATGCGAGTCATGCATGAAATGGAGTATAAGTTTGTATAACACATCTAAATTTCCATTAGATATGAGGTAAATATTATTGGGGTTAAAATATATGTTTAGATTATATTATAGATAATGGGTGAGAAGTAGAAATAATAAAACATGAATTAGTGTTTGATTTTAGCTCCAAAAGATGGATGAATGGCGGTTGGTGAGGTTTTTCCATTTTAGTGGGTTATTGTGTAGTTCTTTTAAGTTATGTATGTATATAGGAATATATATCTATATAATAAAGTAGAGCAAACTTTGAATTTTGGAGACAAAGAGAGGTCTAGATCGTTTTGAGATAAAACATAAACATATCCAATGGACAACGTAATTCTAACATAAAAGGTAGTTCAGATCATCTCATAAATACTGATCTGATCTACAGTGCATACTAAATTTTATTTTTTCGCCCCAACAACATTTTCTTTTTTAATTATCAGGGCTTTNGGCATAAACTATTCCTTCACACTCTCTTGTCTTTCCCCCGCTTTCCTCCTTGCCTATAAATACTCCCCTTGGAGAGGCCTTTAAGGAGGGGGTAGTAGAGAGCTAGATGGAGGCATAAACTCCCACTCATGTAGCTAGTCTTAGATGTATGTTACATTTGATTGTATCAAGGGAGCTAGTTCATTTTCTGGTCGAGGAAGCAACCCTCCATATTTTGGTTGAGGAAGCAACCCTCCATTTGTTGGTTGAGGAAGCTGACTTGATCTGAAATGTGTACACCCAAGTGCAGGCGGTCAAGTTGTAGTAATAATNTGCCTATTATAGTCTACACTAATCACTCTACTTTGAAGTATCTTTTTTTCTAAGTAGGGTGCAAAGCTAAGAATCATTAGGTGGATCCTCCTCCTTCAAGAATGCAATTTGATTATTAAAGACAAGAAAGGAGTTGAGAACGTGGTGGCGGACCATTTGTCTCGACTTGTGTTTTAGGATGCCGAAGAGAATATTCCTATCCCTGCCTCTTTTCCTGACGANAGAATCAAATTCACATGCAACTATGATTGGTATTTTGAAGTAAGCAATAATAGAGACCAAGTAACTTTGAAATTTCGAGTGTTTGGAGTGGTGGGGTTTTCTAGAATAGAATAGAAAATTCTTTTTAAGAGTTTTCTAGACAAAATATAAGATTCTCAAAATGTAACAGCCACCCTTTAGCTCGAGAATCAAGACACGTAATAGAGTATCCATTTTATTATGTTTGTGCTTTATAACTCAATTAACTCCTGTGTCAGCAGCAAGTTAATTGAAAGATAAAGATAGACTGTGAGAATTAAGCACGTGATTCTGATGTCTTCCTAGAAGTTTACAAGAATTGTCTGTGCCGAGACTTAACCCGTCTACAAACAAGCAAGTGTTTCTACAAGGCATCCAACCATGACATTAATGATCCATTCTTTGAATAAAGTGCAATGATGGTGGGGATTGAAAGGTTGTTATGAAGAGCTAGTCGGGGTACATGCATTGAACCAAAGGGTCTTTCTATGTAAGAGTCATCCATATCATAAATGGAGCCCTTGGTTATACAAAGTACCTGAACTTTGCTAGGTACATTCAATCGCCCAATGAACAGGTGGAGTATAAAGCATTAAAGCATGAAGAATTTGTCCAAACATAACTTTCGGATAATCCTTACATATTCATCACCTCTTACTAAAAAGTGAATAATGAACTACTCACTTTTCATGGCCTTGACAAAGCTAGAAAAGTGAGTGCTACTCATCCCTCTAAGTAGAAAAGCTACTAAGTAAAGCAAACTAAACAAAGAGCTTATCTTCAATGAAGAATAAGTGAATCTATTTCCACCCTTCACGGCTTTGGTAAAGCTCTAGAAAAGTGGAAGAGTTTCACTCTTCTAAGAAAGAAGGATGCTCAAGCAATGGAAGTGAAATACATGAACAATAAAA